>CAWUFW010006988.1:600000-1070573 GCA_963921515.1 Calotriton arnoldi
TCTTGGTGACCAATGGAAAGATGTCTAATTCTGTATTTTTTTCCGAGATCGGAATACTAATCTTAGTTGACAACTTCTTAGTTGGCTTGTGAGGGACCTTTCCTAGACTAATCTACTGCAACGTCATAAAGGATTTGCGCTGTGCTAGATTATTTTTTTTAAAACTAAATCTAGAGTCCTTATTTACAAAATCGAATGTCACGTTCTTGAAGTTATTGTGTATGCTTTCAGTCGAAAATCATTACTGTTTACACCGAAAACAAAGAACCTCCTTCTGAAATGCAGTGACTACTGACAGATAACCTCACTGCAGTATGGCTTCTACCTGCCACCCACTATTCTTTTTCCCCGGAGTATTCTGGACAACATAAAACAATACTCAAGAATAACGGGTATTAGTTCATAAAAATACAAAATAAAATTCTCATTACCCAATTAACAAAGAGTAACACAAACCGTCCTCTGCTTACCAGAAAACTGATCCAGCGCGATATTAGCAAACAGCATTCATACACCATATACTCACTTGGGCCCATACATTCATACTACGCTAATACTTACGCTGGGTGTCAGATATACTCTTATATCAAAAATCCCTGCTACCAATTACCTTCTGATTGAAGAGTAATAACTTACCAATGGATCCTTCGCTAATTGGGAAATTTAAAATGAGTGACATTCACTATAGTACATAATCCTGAAATAACCACTGAGTCAGGAAGTTTTAAAATGTTTATCTAAAGTTTTAGCAGAGTAAAATACAGAAAAAGACACGGTATTTGATCAGAATACCCATGTGAAAGCATAGAATGATTATTGCTAATAAATGACGGTGTTTAAGGAAAAGAGGAGATAGGAACAGCAGCGCAACTAAAGGTTGCATATATTTACCTAAGTGCGAGAACCAAACCCTTAGCCAAGGAGTTTGAAAGAATAGGACCCTGGAAGGATGAAAAGCAAGGACCTCCTTCTGGATCAAGACAGGACTGGTGACCTCTCTACAACGACGCCTGCGCCGTTCCCCTCTCTGGCACTCGATTTCTCCTCGATTCTCCCGTCTAATGGACTCCGCTGCCCCCTCCTCAGGACCTCTTCCGGATAGGGATTCAGTCAGCAACCGATCAGCTGGGCAGCCTGGAGCTCTTCTGTATGTTCTGAGAGTCTGAGCTAACTAATTACTAATGCTATATTCTATTATACCCTTCTACACCCATGTACCTCCCCTTAATGTTGCTAAAATATGGGACCACTACTTCTGATTGGACAGGGACCGGAGGTGGATTCTCGCATCATGACAAATTTGGCTTAATTTGTGAAGCCTATTGTATTTACGTTCCCGCCCCTTCAAATTAATACATTCACTTTATTTCCCACCCGTCTCACGACAGATTTTATACATTTTCTATATTGTGTGTATCCATTTTGCAACAAATTTAATACATGTGGTACATCCGCCTCGGTCAATAGGTTATGGCCTTGTAGAGCGTCCAAGTTGACTTCATTTTGGCAGTCATTCAGGACACATTCGCAGAACATTCAGTCTCTCGAGTTTCAAGTCACCAACCCAGGCCCAAGATTACGAATTACTAAAAGTGCAAGAAGGAAATATTAATATCACAAATAAAACGTTTCACTGTATACCTACTTATCTTATTTCTAATCCCCTTTAATTATAAAATCCTATCCCGCATTAATTGCGTTAAGAAACGACAATTTAGTAATGACACGAGAGCAAGCTTAAGCATGTGAGAACATTGAACAGCCATTTTAAAGCACACTGCGCAGAAGCAGAAATTCCCACCAAGCAAGAAAGACGTCACACCATGTGATCAGGTTGTGACATGCGCAGATAAAATCCCGCGCTTAAGCGGCCATTTTAGACTAGGAACAAGCGTTATTCATTAGTAAAACACATAGGCAAGCGTCCTCTCTGTTTGTATAATGTGTGCAATGATTAATACGGACAAATACAAATTTTAATATTAATACTATGAGTGAGATTGCATACGAGCAAGTTTCATGTGCGAAACCTTGCTCCATCAATCCCCTCTCTGATGGCGTTTCTGAGCCATCAAAAACTACCCTCAATCAGATGCCAACTTCTAGCAAATCACTTCATTCTCATTTTCATTTTTAGCTTTTCTACTTTTACAATTTCCCTTCATCTTTTTGTATAATTCACTTTTCCATTCTTCCAGTTCAATCTCGTCCCTTTTTCTCTTCTTCCCTTTTTCTGAGACTTTATACGTTCCATTCTTTCTACAGCATTTGCACCAAAATACTACTGTCAGAACTATTATTGCTATCCCTGCTAAGGGAACTAATATTTGACCTATAAGTCCTTCACCTATATTAGCAAACCAGGTTCCGATTGACGATATACTATTTGTCAATCTTTCCCATACACTATCAACTTCCAGTGGTTTAAGTTCTTGCTCAAGTTTAGTTATATTCTGAATATACGTCCCAATTTCTGCACTCTTATCAGGAATATAAGTGCAACAGTGTTTTGTCTTCAATAATTTACAGACTCCGCCCTCTTTTGCCAATATTATGTCAAGAGCAAGTCGATTTTGCATCACCATAGACCTAATCGCAACCATTTCCGCATTAATCATTAGAAAACCTCCAGCAGTATCCGTTGATAAACGATCAACTACTGTAGACAATTTACATATCTTCCTTGAGTTCAGAATTATTCCCACTGAAGGTATCAATGCACCAAATATATCACCTACTATTTCTGAAAAACTAGCTCTTTTACTACGTGTTAATTCACCATTGTTTTCATTGCTTCCAGTATTTCTTTTTACGTGGTATATCTTTGGAAAAACTATTCCAAAGTAACAACTTCCATACCACCGTGCAGGAAGCCTAAAGTAAGCCTTATTCCCGCAGACATAATAGATTCCAGGAAAAACTGAATCTGTTCCTCCTTTGAGTCCCCAACCTCCCAATATTAAAAAATTGTGTTCACAATCACTGGTACCGATGAAAACATTGTTATAGTCAGTCTTTAACCTATGAAGACAAATTTTCCCATTCTTTTCGAAATCCAGAGCCATAGCAGCTTGAGCTTTGCCAGGTGTGTAACTTCCCTCTTTTTCTGCCCAAGGTGGTAAATGAGCCTTATGTTCTGTAGCTTTCTTTTGAAAATCCTGTCTTCTATCTTCTACTAAATTCAAAAATATTTTCTCTTCTTCTAATAAAGAACATGTTAGATTGTGTCTACGTGCATGTGTTAAGTCTATTGATTTCATTGTTAAGAAAAATTCTCCCATAAACTGTGCATCTAAGGCGCTAAGCACTGGGTTCATGCTCTTGCGAATTGGAACTTCAGAAAATACAACATCTATATTGGAATAGTAATATTGTAATCTACCTGTACTATAAAATAAACTTGTTAATACGCTACATTAAATGCCATATGTCAATGGTAAATGATGGTATGTTAATCCTTCTGCTACTGATTCTGGTAATTTCATACAGACATAACAATTACTAATTTCCATGGTGTCTACATATTGAAACAATAACTTTGTGAAAACATTTAAACTAGTGTCGTTATCAGCTATCACATGATGAATTCCTTCATCATCTTCTGCCATTAGTTCTACTCTATTTCCCTTCATGTTTGCTGTCCTCCCTATAGTTTCATTTTTGTTCTTTTTATCTATTATCATCAGGTAAGGAACTGCTACAATCAGGACTAACCATACTATAAGCACCAATACTAGACTACATATGCAAATTGCACAGCATCTTCTACAACATTTTCTCTTTGGTCTCCCAGTATCTCTATCATCAGGCATTTTTCGACAAGGAAGATTGCTCTTCTTATCTCTATTCCTTTTCTTCAGTGGATTCTTTTGTTTAGTCAGGGTGGTCTTGTTTCTTCTTCGTAAGTTAGTTCTGCACTTGTTCCTTCACCACCACTGTCACTTGATTCTGAGCTTTCAAAGTCTTCAAGAACGATATACGTCCAATCAGGACCCTTGAATTTGTTGTTCACAAGTCTTAATCTTTTACTTTTTCTTTTCCCAGACTTTTTCTCTTGATCAGTTTGACTTGTTACTTCAGGTACTTGATCTGGATCTTCACTTCTAGTTTTTATGTGGCACTTCACTCTTTTGATGAAACTTGGCCAATGATCTCCTTTTCTTGGCTTTTCTGTTTGTACTTTTTCTTTATTTTCGTCTTCAGATATCTTTTTACTTTCACTGGTTGGTACTGTTTTGTTTCCTGTAATCTCTGACTTATCTAATTTTTCTTTTTCTGGTCTTATTGGTTTCTCATTTGCAGCTCCACTGTGAGTTTCCAATAACTCGTCTTGTTCGGTGTTTATTTCTTCATGTTCACTTTTATCAGTCTCTTTTTCTTCTGTATTTTCCTCTTGACCTAACTGCTTCTGATCAGGGCTTATTGCACTGTGTACTTCTGCAGCCTGACCTGCTTCTTCTAAACCGGTCTCTCCCTGTTCAAATTCTATTAATTCTTCACTGCTTTCAGTCCAGTTTTCTTTCCCTACCTGATTTGGTTCAGGGTCGTTTATTAGCTTGTCTTCTTGATCCTGAACCCTTCTTCTTCACCTTTCTGATCTTCTTCAATTGCTTTTAATTTTCTTTGACTTCTTGTTTGGTGGTAAACCTCAGGAATTTCTACCACTGGTATCCAATCCTGACTTGTGCTCGGTTGTTCTCCATCAGCTTCTCTTGAACCTCGAGCCTGAGATTCTTCAACTTGGCAACCTTCAGCTTCTTCAGTGATTGGTGTCGTCTGAGTGTTTTCTTCTTCTGTGTCTGGTACTCTCTTGGTGTGACTTACGTGAATCCAGTTCGGAAATCCTGCACACTTCACTGCTGTGTTTGTGGTCAATATGATTTGACAAGGTCTGCTCCACCTGGTTTATAGACACGTTTCTCTGGTGTGATTCTTCACCACCACCCAATCACCGGGATTCAGATCATGTTCTAGTTCAGGCTGTCTGGAAACTGCGTCTTCTCCAACCTGGTGAGAGACAGAACGCACTAGGTCAGCCAATCCTTTACAGTAGTCCAACACCATATCATCAGAAATATTCACCAGTCTATTTGTGGGAACATGTGTTTGTCTCATTGCTCTTCCCATCATAATTTCATGCGGGCTCAAACATGTTGTTCGATCAGGTATACTTCTGAGTCCCATCAGAACAAGTGGCAATACATCAGGCCACTCCAATGATGTTGATGCACACATTTTTCCCAATCTTGACTTTATGGTGCCATTCAGTTGTTCAACCACTCCAGACGCCTCTGGACGATATGCACAGTGTAGTTTCTGTTTGATTTGAAATGCTTCACAAATTATCAGGATCACTTCATTGTTAAAATGTTTTCCTCTATCTGATTCCAAAGATACTGGGAAACCAAACCTAGGTATGAGTTCTCTTAGTAACAGCTTTGCAACTGTAATGCTGTCATTTCTCCTAGTTGGATAAGCCTCCACCCACTTTGAAAACAGACACACTATGACTAGTACGTATTTCAACCCTCTGCATGGTGGTAACTGTATGAAGTCAAACTGTAGTCTTATGAATGGACCCTCTGCCTTCCCAATCTTCCCAAATCCAATTATTGTTTTCCTGCCTGTGTTGTGCATTTGGCAAATTAGACATCTCTGGCAAAGACTTTCTGTAACAGCTCTGAATTTGGGATTGTACCAATTTTGTCTGAATAGTCTAATCATTGCATCTCTCTCCCTATGTGTGTGTCTCCATGATACATTCTGGCCATTTGTGAGAGTAAACAATCTGGCATGACTGGTCTGCCATCTGTACTGACCCATACTTCATCCTCTCTTCTTGGAGAGCATCCCACTTTGATCCACACGTTTCTTTCAACTTCATCAACCTCATCTTGCAATCTTTTCACTTCATTCCAAGTTTCAGGTGGCATAAATAACATAAGTTGGTAGCTGATTCCCATTCTTTCCACCCTCTTATTTACTGATGTTCTGGTTTTGGCACAATATTGAGCCACCAAATCTGCATATCTGTTGCCAACTACCACCCAGTCATCTCCTGACTGATGTGCGGCACATTTCACCACAGCCAATTCTTTTGGTGATTGTATTGCTTCTAGCAATTCTTTTACAAATTGTCCATTTTTAATGGGCGATCCTGAAGAAGTCATGAAATCCCTCTGCATCCATAGTTGGCCAAAATCATGCACAACCCCATAACCATATTGACTATCAGTGAATATGGTTATTCTCTGATTCCTCCCAATTTTGCATGCTTTTATCAGTGCAATCAATTCAGCTACTTGTGCAGATTTTACTCCTGGTAAATAGGATGCTTCGACTATTCCAGTTAATTCACATACTGCATAGGCAGCGGTTAGCTTACCATCTTCATGTCTCTGGCAAGAGCCATCAACAAACAGTTCTTTATCTGACTTTTTAAGAGGCTGTTCCTCTATATCTGGGCGAGGTTTTTTGCATAGTTCTGTAATCTGTACACAATCATGTTCATCTTCTTCGTCATCTTTATTTGTCTCATGATATGGATCTGGTAGTAAGCTTGCTGGATTTATTATTGTACATCTTACCATGGTCACATTTTCAGCACCCATTATTATTCTCTCATATTTAGTCAGCCGACTAGGAGTGAGATGCTGAGTTCGTGTTCTGGTCAACAGAATCACAACTGCATGTGGAACATATACTTTTACAGGATGTCCCATCACAATTGATTCACTTTGTTCGATGCTCAAACAAGTTGCTGCCACTGCTTTCAAACATCCTGGCAACGCAGATGCTACAGGGTCTAGCGTAGCAGAAAAGTATGCTGTAGGACGTCTGTCCAGACCATGTCTTTGAGTTAAAACTGAAAGTGCACAATTTTCTCTTTCATGACAGAATAATGCGAATTCTCTTTTATAATCTGGCATGCCTAAGGCAGGTGCTGAACAAAGGGAGTTTCTCAATTTTACAAAGGCTTCTACACTTTCATCTTCCCACTCAACAGGATCTTTTGCTTTCTTTTTGGTCATGTTAATCAAGGGCTTAGCCAACATGGAAAATCCTGGTATCCATTGTCGACAGTAACCTACTATTCCTAAGAACATTCTTACTTGTCTTTGCGTTACTGGCATTTACATTCTTTTTATTAATGCTACTCTTTCAGAGGTTACTCTTCTTTTTCCCCTCTCAATTTGATGTCCCAGGTATTTAACAGTTGTTGTACAAAACTGTAATTTCTCTGGTGAAACTTTATGTCCTTCTTCTGCCAAAAGATTCAAGAGTGCTATAGTATCAATAACACAGTCCTCTCTGGTGTTTGATGCCACCAATAAATCGTCTATATATTGGACTAAGACTGAGCTTCCTGGCATCACTAGTTTTTCAAGGCACTTTTTCAATATCGGATTAAAAATGGAAGGACTTTCTGTGTACCCCTGAGGAACACGATTCCATACATAGACTTTATTTTCGAATTTAAATGAAAATAGATATTGACTGTCTGGGTGTAATGGAATTGAGAAAAATGCTTGACACAGATCTATAACTGTAAACCATCCAGCATTCCAAGGAATCTGGTACAGAATTACTGCAGGGTTTGGCACTATAGGACAACAAGGTTCTACAATTTTGTTGATTTTCCTCAGATCTTGAACGATCCTATATTTTCCACTAGGTTTCTTCAAACCCATTATTGGTGAATTACATGGGCTACTCATCACTTCTCTCAGTATGTTTTGTTTGACCATCCGATTGATTTCTTCAATGACACCTGCTTTTATTTCTGCACTCATTTTGTACTGTTTCGTATTTGGAAAAATTGCACCTTCTTTTACAGTTACTTGGACTGGATCTATTTTAGCCATAAGTCCTAATTCCTTTCTGGTGAAATCCCATACTATAGGGTTTACTGTATCTTTTAATTCTTCTGGCAATTCATCTTTTGTTATCAATGAAAACATTTCATCTACTTCTGTTCCTTGTTTTGCAACCATAATTTTATATACATGATCTTCATCTGGTGTCTGTACTGCCACACCATCCGGCGTGCAGAAAATGGTGCAATTCATTTTGCACAATAAGTCCCTACCTAGTAAGTTTACTGGACTGGAATCGCATACTACAAATTGATGCATTTCTTTGAAGTTTCCAATTTTAACCTCCATTGGTTCAGTAAGTGGTGTTCTAATTCTTTGGTTTGCAACTCCTACAACTTGAATATCTTCTCCAGAGAGAGGAAGGTTTGGGACGTCTACTGTTCTCACAGTAGACCTGGTAGCACCAGTATCCAAAAGAAAAGTAATATCATTACCTCTCACTTTTCCTTCAACATATGGACCTGATTGATCTACCTGCAGGGATGCGCCAAGTACGCATTCCTTCTCCCCCTCTCCTAGGCACCGTCATGCGTCGAACCTGCAAAAGTCATCCTGCAAAAGAAATTGTGAGGTCATATAATCATTCTTACCACTTCTCCCTGGGCATCCGATGTCTGTACAGTGCTTTGCTCTGCTTACATTACCCTGAACAGGTGGAGGTGGCAACTGACTCTGAGGATTTACCCCCTGTTGTGAGTCATTCTGCGTCTGTGAATTTAAATTTTGATTTGGGCCATTATTATTTCGAATCTTTTTACACTCGTCCTTCCAATGCCCCAATTTTCCGCATCCATGACAAGGAAATTTCTTTTTAGCTTCTTCTCTACTCATTCGTCCTTTCATTCTTCGACCATTTCCAGAATCACCATTCGTTCCAGAGTCTTTTCCCTGAGTTTCATTAGGATTATCTAGATTAATTCCCTGTTTCTCAGCCATTTTCACCTGTGCCCACATTACTTTTTCCTGTAATTTCTTGTGCCTATCCTCGATGTCATCCCCACAATATTTTGAATATTTCAAAATTTCGTCGATGGGTTTCCCTTGCCAGCAAAGCATATGCTGCTTAATCATCTGGCAAATCTCGGGCTTCAAACCGTACACGAATCTGTATACAAACTGACTCATATTTTTGTCTCCAATGTCCTCAAATCCACTGTACTGTTTGAACACCTGTAAGAGGCGCTCATAATACGAATGAACTGTTTCACTGGCTTCTTGGGTAGTTCGATCTATTTTTACCCAGTCTGTTTCTTTCGGTGGTATTTTCCCTTTCAGGTATGTTATCACCTGCTGGTACTTTTTCATCACGTCATTTGACGGGGCACCTCTCTTTGGATCTCTGGGATATTCATCACTTGGCCAATCCACTGTAATTTTACAATCTGTCCATAAGTCTGCAGGTACCACTATGTCGAACAGACCATCCAAATCCTTCAACAATACCTTTGATACTTTCACAAATCTCTCAACCTGCTTGTACCATTCAATTGGCTTTTCTCTCAGCTTTGGGAAATCATTCGTAAATGATAAAATATCCTGTCTACTCCATGAGACATGTACATACCCTCCTCCTGCAACTTCTCGCATCGGGTACATTTTGTCAGCTTTTTCTGTCTCTTTCATCACATATTCAGAAGCTGTTCGACTTGAGCG
The DNA here is from genome assembly GCA_963921515.1 of Calotriton arnoldi. Classification (NCBI taxonomy): domain Eukaryota; kingdom Metazoa; phylum Chordata; class Amphibia; order Caudata; family Salamandridae; genus Calotriton; species Calotriton arnoldi. The sequence continues at coordinate 609,531 of CAWUFW010006988.1, forward strand.
AGCTTCTTCCTTTTTCTTTGCCCACCTAGTTCTCCACTTATCTAGGTCTCCCCATTTTTGCACAACTAACATTAATTCCCGTATTTGCAGTCTTCTTCCAGAAGCATTCATATTTTCTAAATCTTTGTCTGAAAATTCTGCTCTATAGGGTTTCTGTAGTACTTTCGATCTCCATATTTCGATTCCCATTTGTAGTGCTAGATTGGACAATTTTTCATGAAATAATCTTACATTTCTAGTGATACTCTTGCACAGGAACAGCAATTCTTCTTCATCATAAGTATTTAAGCGTTCTACTCCTATATTTCCTGCTATCATTTCTTCTAACTCGACTTTTAATTTCTGAATATCCAGCAATTTTGGAGGTGTGCACATTTTATCTGATCCCTGTACCCACCTTTCTAAATCTTCCGGTGTTACTATAGTGGCACTCTTTGCCCCTGATGAAGTTATTAAACTTACATCTTTTGAACGCTCAGGTATTTCTTTTCTTGGAGTACCTTTTACTGGACCTCTAACAGGTAAATCCATGAGAGATATTGTGGAATCACAATCACAAAATTGATCTTCAATTATAACTGGAGCTTCAGGTTTTTGAAAATTTTCGGGAGTATTCATAGGGGAAGATATGGGTATCAGAGGAGGACAATTTCCTTGTGTACCATATAATGGCACTACTGGACCAATTGTTACAGGAATAGTCAATGAATCAGGATGTGTTTTTATCTGGGATATCTTCCGTACTAATTCTACTCTGGTCTTTTCTAATGCTTCCTTTTCCTTCTCATGAAGTATTCTATTCGGGGTAAATTCATGTAATACCTGGGGTATCATTGGTGTTTGTGGTGGGGCACTAGGAGGAAGTCCACTTGACCCTTCCTGATACGGTGGAGGATTTCTCAATATTTCTTCCATAAACTCATCTTCTGAGTCTTCATGTCTCATTAAATGTTTAGTCTTCTCTGTACACTTGCCTCCTGATTTCTCTCCTTCTGTGAATAATGGATATAATCCCTCAACAAGCATTGCCCTTCTCCACTGCTTCATTTGACCTTCCCTATTCTCACGTAAATATCTGGGAAAAAATCCTGGATACCTCCCATTACTTCGAGATTGATCACGCTCAAATGCCTCAGTTTCCCACTCTTCTAAAGCTTCATATTGAGTTAATCTGGGTCTAGGTTCTAAATCATTCATCCTTTGTCTCAAATTTTGAAGAATTCGCCATTAAATGTACCATTCTTGGGAAATTCTAGTATCCCGTCATTTTTAGTATATTCTCTCCAATTCTCTATCCATACACAAGTATGATAACCTCTCTCCATCATCATATATGATGCGGGCGTTTTTGCTGGGGGAATAATAATTCCCTCCCTAGTCTTGATTGGTTTGTCCTTTTTGAAATAATTCTTAATCTTTTGTAAAACTTTTTCTTCTCTCCGTACATTTTAGGCAAATACCGATGTATAAAATTATATTCTGCAAACCCTAGAAATCTCCTATCTGGACGATTTCCTGTTAAAGTCGGATCGCGTTTTAACATGCAATCCTCATCCACTTAGAATTTTGCTTCTAAATTCTCAACCAATCAAATTTTTGCTAACTTTTATTTCTAAGCCAATCCTTGCGCGGCCTTCTTGGTGACGTTTCTCTGTCAACCCCTCCTTTACAATTTGCTCTTTTCTCTTCTCACGCTGATGCAACCAATCCCAGCGCGGCACCTGTGATGTCAGTACTACTCCTGACTACTGACCCCTCCTTTACAAGGGTTTTCCCACACCCGCGGATCTAACCAATCCTAGCGCGGCGTTTTGTGACGTCAGCTCCCTCTCCGGCAACTGACCCTCCCTTTACAAAAAATTTTACGCAAAACTTATTTTCTCTATAGTTCTTAATTAAAATTCAGTAACAACATAAAACATTCGCTATCGTGCCAGTTTCTCTAATTCTGAAAGATAGTTTCTCTCACACACTTAGTAAAACCTTTCCGTTTACTAAAACATACACTACGAGTAAAACCCTTCCGTTTACTCTTCACCCAAGCTTCCGAAATACCTGTTACTTCTTCAACGTTACCCTTTCTAGGTGATATAACATCAAATTTTCACCAGCATATTCCTTCCACTATTCTTATACGCATAGAATCCCTAACGAGTACTGATAGCCCTGCTTAACTTTTCAGTACTATTTCTGCCTGACAGATAACCTCACTGCAGTATGGCTTCTACCTGCCACCCACTATTCTTTTCCCCGGGTATTCTGGACAACATAAAACAATACTCAAGAATAACGGGTATTAGTTCATAAAAATACAAAATAAAATTCTCATTACCCAATTAACAAAGAGTAACACAAACCGTCCTCTGCTTACCAGAAAACTGATCCAGCGCGATATTAGCAAACAGCATTCATACACCATATACTCACTTGGGCCCATACATTCATACTACGCTAATACTTACGCTGGGTGTCAGATATACTCTTATATCAAAAATCCCTGCTACCAATTACCTTCTGATTGAAGAGTAATAACTTACCAATGGATCCTTTGCTAATTGGGAAATTTAAAATGAGTGACATTCACTATAGTACATAATCCTGAAATAACCACTGAGTCAGGAAGTTTTAAAATGTTTATCTAAAGTTTTAGCAGAGTAAAATACAGAAAAAGACACAGTATTTGATCAGAATACCCATGTGAAAGCATAGAATGATTATTGATAATAAATGACGGTGTTTAAGGAAAAGAGGAGATAGGAACAGCAGCGCAACTAAAGGTTGCATATATTTACCTAAGTGCGAGAACCAAACCCTTAGCCAAGGAGTTTGAAAGAATAGGACCCTGGAAGGATGAAAAGCAAGGACCTCCTTCTGGATCAAGACAGGACTGGTGACCTCTCTACAACGACGCCTGCGCCGTTCCCCTCTCTGGCACTCGATTTCTCCTCGATTCTCCCGTCTAATGGACTCCGCCGCCCCCTCCTCAGGACCTCTTCCGGATAGGGATTCAGTCAGCAACCGATCAGCTGGGCAGCCTGGAGCTCTTCTGTATGTTCTGAGAGTCTGAGCTAACTAATTACTAATGCTATATTCTAATTATACCCTTCTACACCCATGTACCTCCCCTTAATGTTGCTAAAATATGGGACCACTACTTCTGATTGGACAGGGACCGGAGGTGGATTCTCGCATCATGACAAATTTGGCTTAATTTGTGAAGCCTATTGTATTTACGTTCCCGCCCCTTCAAATTAATACATTCACTTTATTTCCCACCCATCTCACGACAGATTTTATACATTTTCTACATTGTGTGTATCCATTTTGCAACAAATTTAATACATGTGGTACATCCGCTTCGGTCAATAGGTTATGGCCTTGTAGAGCGTCCAAGTTGACTTCATTTTGGCAGTCATTCAGGACACATGCGCAGAACATTCTGTCTCTCGAGTTTCAAGTCACCAACCCAGGCCCAAGATTACGAATTACTAAAAGTGCAAGAAGGAAATATTAATATCACAAATTAAACGTTTCACTGTATACCTACTTATCTTATTTCTAATCCCCTTTAATTATAAAATCCTATCCCGCATTAATTGCGTTAAGAAACGACAATTTAGTAATGACACAAGAGCAAGCTTAAGCATGTGAGAACATTGAACAGCCATTTTAATGCACACTGCGCAGAAGCAGAAATTCCCACCAAGCAAAGAAAGACGTCACACCATGTGATCAGGTTGTGACATGCGCAGATAAAATCCCGCGCTTAAGCGGCCATTTTAGACTAGGAACAAGCGTTATTCATTAGTAAAACACATAGGCAAGCGTCCTCTCTGTTTGTATAATGTGTGCAATGATTAATACGGACAAATACACATTTTAATATTAATACTATGAGTGAGATTGCATACGAGCAAGTTTCATTTGCGAAACCTTGCTCCATCAATAATATTCCCTATGCCCATTTGAAATCCATGTTGCCTGCAGATCTGCTGTTCCACAAAGAGAGCAGAAAACAGTTTAATTGCAGGGAAACGCCCATGACTTGTGTATATTTCTGTACATTGTTGGATGTGGGGGCGGGGGGGTGTTATCAAAGAGAATTAGAGTCACAGCCATGAGCACTTTATGCTGCTAGCTTTCATGATTCACTACATACTGTCTACAGAGTACAAATAACTTGCACTCATTGGTCTCAATTTGTTCTAATTGCATCAATATTTATCGCCCTTATCGAATGTGATTAAATAATGACCAGTTGCTTACTGTAATCTTCATTACTCTTATTCCTACTCGTCCTTGACCCATTCATTAAACAGTGAGAATTGTCACCAATCACAGAACAGGAAACAATCAGGGATGCTTGCACTAACCCCACCCACCCTCTGCTGGGTGCTATAATGAAATAGCATTCCCTCAGTCCTTCTTGTAATCCAAAACAATAAGACTTTTGATAGTATTAAGCCCAAAACAAATAAAAACGTGAACACAATGTAAATACAGACCCTGGTAATTTAATTGTAAATAACGTGGTCAAAAAGCAATGAAAGTAGGCCATGGTAAATTAAGGTTCCACAGATTGCAGTACTCCTGAACTTCCATTTTTATGAATGTTCTGGACAATATGAAGTCTGTAATGTCTTATAACACTCTGAGGCCCAATTAACAGCTCTGCAGATGTTACCTAAAGCAACCCATGAAATTCTGCCAGTGAACTTCTATTTTGTGTGGTACAGACTGTTCCAAGTTCGAATAACCATACAAAAATGTTTCCTCTATCCACAGACCCAAAGCTATCTTAGAAGCCTTCTTACCTCTTCCAGGAAGACCAAAAGTAATACACAAATGTCTGTTTTCCTGAATTCGCTGGATATGTTAAGATAAATGAAAAGAGCACGCTTAACATCCAACAAACCCAAAATTTGTTCATCTTCAGGAGAAGGATATAAGACAGGAAGAGTAAGCTCCTGCGAAGAATCAAACTTGGAGCTGACCTTAGGTAAAAAGGCAGGCTCCTATCTTAAGACAACTGCATCCTCCAAGAACCTAAAGAAAGGAGCACCACACAATAGGGTAGACAGTTACCCTAGTCTTTGAGCAGAAGTGGTCCCCACCAAGAAGTGAACATTGTAGGTGAGAAGATTTAATTCCAGTATGTCTAAGGGCTCAAAAGGGGGACACTGTAAAGCTCTCAACACCAAGGCCCTAAGCCAGAACTGAATAATGAGATAAAGGATGGGAGATGGCAAAATTCTAAAACATTCTTAAAATCAAAACTTCTGCCTTTTTTATAATATCAGTTTGATGAAAGGCTTTGATTGCATACTCTGCACCTTGAGTAGAGAGAGATTTTTCTTAAACCCATCCAGCAGAAATTGGAGAACAGAAGAAACAGAACAGGACACTGAAGAAAGAGTAAGAGTATTTTATTTGCACAATTAATTAAAATCATTGCAATTCGTACAAAAACAAGTTAAAAACACTGTCCAAGTTCTATTTAAAAAAAGGAATTCATGGGAGCAAAGGGGATCATAGCTGGCAAGGCAAAGATTCTTGGCGGTCGTCTACTGGTAACACGGAATTGATCTCAAACATTAATTTTACAAAACGGGCGGCCATCTGAGCTGAGTCGCCCCTTATACACTCCTCTAGAGCTTCTTGGCATGTCCGGACATTCAGGATCCGCCAAATTGGGCGCAGCCAAAAAGTATGCAAAGGGAGTAAGGTTCTGCAGATGCACAAGACGTGGATTAAATTTTATTCCCCGTTGTTACAAAAACGGCACTGTGTGGGCACATCTTCCTTGTACCTCCGGCCATACTTGTACGCCATTAGCGGGATTAGGCCAAAACGTAATCTCATTAGGTGGTGTTTCACACGTGGTTTCATGGATGATGACTAGTAGTATGGCAGGGTTTTAGGGGCATAGAGTTTTGACGCCCAACTGCCATGGGAGAGATTTTTCACGGCTAGCGCATCATGTTCCAGTGACAAGATCTTTGCTTGTTTGGTCAGGATTTTTGCAATCGACCCAATGGGCAGCGAGCTTGCCCATATATCTTGAGCCTCTAGTGCGTCCAGGCAGAATGTTAAGAATTGGCTCCAGAAAGTACTAGGATTGTTTAACAGAGACCATATGCAACTCTTTAATGTAAAGTCACGAGCCGTTTTGGTTTTTAAACAGTAGGCGATAAATCTTGCTTTCATAACCCAGTGTTGAGATGACAAGGAGAACTCCATGCGAATTTGGGCGTGAGAGGTCGAGTTGGGTAGGTGGAACACTCTGCGAAAACACACTGACTGCGCTCTGTCAAGCCAGGTGAACATTTTGTCTTTAAAGGTTATGGCGCCAAAGGCTATATTCCGTAGAAATTTGGCGCCTATCACTCTGATTAGCGGCGAAAAATCTGGAGAATGAAGGGCTTTCTTGGTTCTTACGAAAGCCCCCTCCAAGCTGCGGGCCACACCCTGCATTGCGGTGATTTGCTGCGCCGGTCTCCCTTTGTGATCCATCCAGACACCCAGATACTTGTATGCAGTCACTATCTCTATTATAAATATGAGAAAAATAACTCCTAGGCAATCAGAATCAAACTAAATAAACATCAAAAAGTAAAAAGAAACCAGAAAGAAGAAAATATATGAAATATATCACTTTAATATTTCTTTGTTAAAAAATATTCTTAAAATTTATAAAAATGGTGTCTATTACACAATATACAGTACATCAATTCATATGATAATCACATATATATAAACAAAATTAAAAAATGGCAATATCTTTAAACTTTCGACGCGCGTTTCGGCATATTAAACGCCTTCTTCAGGAGTAGCCACACAATTATTTAAAAACTTTTTGACAGGGAACAGTTCACAATGTTGAAGGATTGAATATAATCTTTAAGTCCTGATAAAAAAATCTGATATTAATATGATCGTGTGACGTTTATTACGGTAACCATCAGACCGGACAAGCATGTAAAAACACTTCTTTCTCTTCTTTTGCTCGCACATAAACCGCGTTCGTATTGTGTTAATCTGAATGGAACCTGTGTATCCCGGCAAAAGTATTAGAGATCAATGCTGCAAACTGGTATGTGTATTCAGAGGAGTAGCTTCTCTGATGTAAATAGTGCCAGGTCCAAAAAACCGGGCTGAAGATGGCTACCGGCGTCCTGCGTCATATTGATTTTACCCTGTCCTAGGAATCGTATTATTCGCTGTTCAGGGGGTCCTTGTTTTCTTCATTTGTCACTATCTCTATTGACTTCCCTTCAATGTACCAAGAGCGCTTTCTAGCTCATGAGCGCGAGACTATCATCACCTTAGTTTTTGTGATGTTGATCTCCAAAGCGTTTATTTTGCAGTACAGGGCCAGTGAATCGAAGAGTCTTTGAAGGCCCACCTGGGTTTGATCGAGAAAGATCGTGTCGTCAGCATATTGCATTGATTGAATTTTAGTGGATTCGATTCGAGGTGGAAATGCTCGGGAGAGGGCCAGCCACTCGGGCAGGTCTGCTAGATACAGATTGAAGAGTAGAGGAGCCAATATGCATCCCTGCTTTAAGCATCTATTAGTCGTCATTTTATTGGTGGTTGACCATCTCGAGGAAACTCTTATTTTTACCCAGGTATCAGTATATAGGGCTATGAGAGCATTCAGTAGGGGCTGCGGGATGCCCCATTTTGTTAATTTTTCCCAAAGTTTGGGGCGAACGACGCTATCAAAGGCTTTTCGGAAATCAATGAATCCCAAATATAGCGATTTTCCTTTGGTAGCGAGCGTACTCTCAATCATGTGAGCTAAGCAGATTAAATTATCTTCGATGTGGCAGCCGTTTTGGAATCCGGTTTGAGTGAAGGGTATTAATTTGCGGTCTTCCAACCAGGTAGTCGGTTCTTGTAGTAGGACAATTGCATATGCCTTCCCTTCCACATCAAGGAGGGCAATCATCCGGTAATTGTCGGGGTTGGACCGCAAGCCTTTTTTGTGGATGGGGACGAGAAGAGATCCTCGCCAGGAGTCCGGAATGGGCCCACCCATTCTGGTTGCCTCAATTAAGGTGGCTAGCAATGTGGCCCACTTGTGAGTGGATGCTTTGTATATCTGTGTTGGTATGCCATTTGGGCCTGGTGCCCACCCTGGGCGCATTTTCTTTATTATAAGTGCAACTTGGTTTGGAGTTATCTTAATAGTGGGCGCCAATCCGAGGTGAGAGTTAGTGTGGTTGGGACTAAAGAGGCTGGGCCAGTTGGTTCTGGCTGGCTCTACATGGAGTGCTTCAATGTAGGCCTCCCATTCAGCAGGAGAGATGTTTGTTACAGTGGGGAGTTGGGCAGATCTAACACCCTTATTTACCCAGCTCCAGAATCTTCTTTGATCCTTTGAGTTTATAATTTCGTGGGCAGTTGCCCAATGATGTTGTTCTTTCATTCTCTGAGAGGTGAACCTTGCCTTCCTATATTCCTTGCGAGTGATCGATATTTTATCTCGCAAGGATTTGTAGTCTCTGTCGCTGTAGGCGCGCCTGCGCAATGTTATTTAATTTGTGCTTTATGCTCATTGTAAATTGCTTATGCTCAGAGAGGCAGGATGTGATTGGGGTGCAGTTGTTTGGCCTTTTAATTATCTTTGTGGCTAAGTTTTCTCTGAGGTCCACCACTGCCGTTTCCCACTACAATGCGGTCAATTGGTCACTGGACTCCTGTTTCAATTTGACCAAAAAATCATCCACCTTCTCTTCAATTATTTCCTGGTTATCCACAGTCCACCGTAGTTTTCTTACAATCTCTAGGTTGGATTCTTTCCCAATCAGATGGATTTTTGGGCGATAACACTGCCGGGATGAAACTTTGCACGTTAAAACGGCGTGATCACTTTCCGGTGAAGGAGTTACCTCAAATTCCTGGACAAGGTGGAAGTGGGCAACTGAGATCCATATATAGTCCAGAGTGGCCATTCTGGAGGAGGATACATGGGTGTACGCAGCGGGCAAGTCTGAGTCAAGTCTTCCATTTAAGATGCGGAGACCTAGTTGGCTTAAGTACGCTGCCATCTTTGTCCCTTGGCCTTCCTTCCGTTGGAACTGAGACCTTATCTCCGGAATGGCCAACATTTGATTATCCAATGAGAATTGAAGGGAAAGATCCGGGCCTGCCTCCATTAGGTTGGCGTTAAAATGTCCCATTATTAACCATATATCATTTGGGTAATGGGAGGAGAGGTCTCTCATGGCTGGGAGCATTTTACTCAATGTAACCTCTCGCTTGATTTTAGAGGGATGTAGATAGATACAGCCAAGGATCATTTTTTGTTGTTTCAATTTGTTCTTTTCCAAACACTGTGTCTGAATTTTAATAAAGATATAGTCTCCCTGCCCTTTGCAAAGTAGGGAAACTTTTGCGACCAGGTTGTTCTTCACAGCGATCAACACTCCTCCCGATGCGTGGCCGCCTACTTGAGATGCTATTGCGTGGGATTCGTAGACGGTGAAGTCCTCCCAGGCATTTTTTTCCAAGGACCAAGTTTCTTGCACGGCAATGATGTCATGATTCTTCAGGAAACAGGTAGTTGATCTTTCTGTTTTTTCCTTTGTGAGCACGCGGATGTTCCAGGAACAGATTCTAAGATGATGCGCGACATCCTGGTTGGTCTTCTGTTCGATCGATGTGATCTGTGCTTTACCCAAAGGCCTGGGAGAGTCAGGGCCAATCTTGGGAGTTCTGCCATTTGAAAGCACATTGACGAGGGCCTCCCGCTTTGGATGCCGTTATTTGCAGTGGATTCTCTTTCCAGGGCGCTGTTTGGGCTCCTGCTAAGGAGCCACACAAAACTGAGATAGGTTGCTGGGTAACTATATTATTCTTAGGCACATTTTTGTTGTTATGGACCGTTGAAGGATTGACTGCTCTGTCCTTTAAGAAAGCTGGATACTTGGCCTTGGTGACAAAACTGACCTGAATGCCCCAGTCACTCAGTCGATTTTTGTTATTCATTAATACAGAGGCCATGTCTTTATTATGAAAGGTTACTACCGTGGCCTCGTTTGTCTGGCCCTGTTCTGGAGCGACAAAAGCCACGCTTTCGATATCCGTTGTTTTTATATTTTCTAGTCCCGGGAGGTGCAGACACAACTTTAGAATATTTTCTCTGTTGAGGGTGTCCCATTTTCCTTGGGATACATACTCTGGGTACAGCAATAATTTGGAGCCTTCTTGGGGCAGCTGAGTTAATTCTGCGATGTTTAATGTGGTGTTACTCTGCTGTTGCGTGAGATTTACCACTAGGGTCTCACTGGGCATCTTTTCCTTGGGTGATTGATTTAAGCCTTCTGGTCTGTTTACTTTAGAGCTGTGTGGGCGAGCATCAAAGGAGAGATCTTCCCCTCTTGCAATTTCTTGAGAGGGCTGGAGCCTGTATTCGACTATTTTGGGAGGGATCAAAGCCTTCCCATTTTGCTTTTTTCCCAACTCATCCCTCAAATTAGCTTGTATTGCTATCTCCTCTGTCAGTGTTTTAGGCTTGATACCTTCCTCCTCGGTTTCAAGTGGTTGTGCTAAGTCGTGATAACTTATGACTTTATGCGGGGAACCCCGGTCCATGGGCTTTTTTGCACATTGTTTGAGCGAGGGACGATTACTGGATGGCTTTATTAATTTGTCCAGGGTCTTAAAAGATTTTCCACTGCATTTTTTGGTTTCTTTTTTTCATTCGGTTTCTCAAGGGTCTCCTCTTGGTCTAGCACAGTGCAACGGTCGATATCGACCTTAATTTGGCCCACACCTTGTGTTTCAATGGTATCTTCCAGGGAGCGAATAATTAAAGTTCCTTTTCCATGGGTGTTATTGCTGGGGGCCGCGGCTGAGTTGGCTGTCGATTCACTGTCATCTGTTCTGAGCCAACGTAGTAGTGCGCTGTCCTTTTTCTCTGGCTTTGTTTAATTTCTTCTTGTTTTTCCTGGACAGGGGTTGTCCTTCTGTGGAGGGTAGATTAGCCATATTTGGTGGCTCAGTAGAATTCAACGGGTTGCCTGTCTCTATTGAAGGGTTAGATTGGGTAGTATTATCTAGGCCTCTTGTTTGTGTTTTGTTAGAAGTAAATACATGGTCGTAATTACCAACGCCTTTCAAGCTTCTGGCTAGGTGCTCTTGTGTAATAGTGATCTGCTGCTCATGATCATCAGAAGGATCACAATCTTGCGTCTGATGACTAGTCCTGGCGTCAGTCGTGTTGCCTCCTAGGTGCTCAACGCTATAAGAACGTTTTTTTTGTAAGGTGGGCCAATGCGGGGGATGAGTTTGAAGTAGTGGGAAAGGGGTGGTTTTCTGTGCCCGTCTATGTGCCTCGTTCTTTAAGTCCTCAATTAGAGAGGACATTACTTCCGGGAGCGTTTCTAGTTTTTTTAGTATCGGGTTGCAGCTGCATCCACTATAGCTTTGATTTTGACTTTGATTATGATTTTGATTTAGCCCTACGTTGTTTTGAGCTCTACGTATCAAGGAGTTTAATTGATCAAGCTTAGTATCGATTCTGGTTATTGAATCCGCTACCAGGTGTAAGATGTTTATCTGGGCATCTAGTTTGTCTGCGTGCATGTGAGCAGCACTAGCTGTTCAAAGTTCAAAGCTTGATTAGTAACTGAGAGCAATACCTCAACCTTGTGCGTGGCTGGAGTGTCGAGTGGCTCCCTAGGCCAGAATTCTATTTTTGAGAGATCGTTGCCCTGAGTTTGGGGATGTGGTGGAGGTGGTATTGAGTCTGAATAACTACTAGTTGACGAGGGTCGTTTCTTTTGAAGACTTTTGTTTAGGTCTTGTTGTAGGTTGAGAGCTTTGTTGCCGGCACTGATGTTGTTGGTATCCATCAAAGAGGCATTAAGTGCGCTATCCCTAGTCTCAAGCTGGTGTAGGTCCTTAGAGCAGGTATAACTAGACTGCACATGAGGGGCAAGAAATGGGGTGGAGGCAAGCGAGGGAAAGTCAAACCTAAGCTTTTGAATACGGGGCTCCAATACTCAGTTTGATTGATTTACTTCTATTTCAGTGGGCGACGGGCTTTGTAAGTGCAAAAGCTGGGATACTGGGCTCGCTGAACTAGTAGACGAGATCCATATTGTTGATTCTAACAGTTCATGGCCGGAGTCTTGGGGTGGGACAACGTCTTTATCTTCTTGAGGATCCATAGCTTCCGACCATTGTGATGTCTCTTGGTGGGCCTCGCCGAGTTTCGCACTGCCAGAGCATCTGAGCGTGGCCGAGATAGGCTTTTTATTTTGTAAATCATCCGGACTACTATCTAGAGGTGGCTCTTGGGAGGGAAGTGGGGCTAATTGTAGGGAGGCTGGTTGTAAGATGACTAGATCCCTTCTGTGGATGATTATCTCAGGGTAGAGAGGAGCCGGTTGAGGTGTGCTTGTTCGATTTTCCTTGATTTGGTTATGGGAGCTTGGGCTCTCGTAACTTGTGGGGTGGGCTACTTGCTTGAGCATTTGGGTTTCTTTAGCAGGCCAGTTGAGATACTCTCTGATGTCTCTAGAGTCGCGGTTTTTCCGTTTGGCTGACAACTGGGCATATTCTGATTTTTGCTTCCTCGTGGGCTTCTTGTTTTCCTTCGACCAGAGGTATCAGGGAACTACTTTGACTGCCCAGTTTATTCGCCTTATGCACCTCCAGGGTTCCCTCAGATCGGGGGGGATACCTGGTTCCCCCGCCTTCCCACCTGAGGGTACAACAACTTGGCCTTCTGTTGTTTGGCGGTCTTATGAGGGCGATGGGAGCTTTGCAGCTGCGTAGGGTTTCTTGTTTGCATTTTTATTCCCTTAGTTGTAACTGAGGGGGGTTTTCTTTCTCTATCGCTAAGGTTGCTTTTTTTCTTTTTCAGAGGGGGGCCATCCTCCTAGTCCCCTTCACTCCACTTTATTCCTCTTACGCCCAAGTGAGGTGACGGCTGAGCTCTGTTGGGTTCTGCTGGGTAGTGGTACGATGAGCAAGGCCTCTGATGATGCTACACGGGTGGGGGGGAGGGAGGGGGGAGGAGGGAGAACTGAGCGTGAACACACCTAACCGACCGCAAGTCTGCCGCAAGCCCAAACCTAGTCGGGCCGCTTCTGCGGGGGTTGGGTTCACACCGGACAGCCGGCCACTATGACCACAGCAACTCAGTCTCTACCACCACTGTCCCCACTGCCGACCTCGGCCTCTTCCCCCCCCCCCACTTACTTGCCACTCTTCGGTACTCTTTATGTCCTTGTGTCTTTACTTTGGCACTTCTCGGCACTTCACCGTCTGGTATTTCTTTAATTGCAAGGGCTTTACCAGGGATTTGAGGCTAACTGCAGTTTCAGCGATTTTGTTGAAGCCTCGATTGTCAATGGCAGGCACAATCAGGAACTGGAGAGCGAGACAAGCGGGGCCCGCGGAGCTGCAGCTGTGGCAGTAGCTGTGGCAGTAGCTCTGCTGCACAGCCCGCCGTGAGCCAAGAGGGGGGGTTAGCGGGGGGTCAGCGGCGCACCAGCGGGGTGTCGTGCCGATCCAGCCGGGCGGGGCAGCTGCAGCGGCACTTGAACGCTCCCAATCTCGCTCCTCGCTCCTCGCTTGCTCCTCGCCTCACTGTGCTTCGCTCGGCAAGCCGGAAAACCAGGACAGGATTCTGTGGCCTGGAGCTGGAGTACAGGGGACTGAAGCAGTAGGGACAAGGGAAGACACTGAAGAAAGGTTGTGAGAAGAACACCACAAATCCAAAATGACCCAATGTTTAGTGTAGGATCTAAGAGTAGAAGACCTTCTGGATCCATGAACCATATCAAATAAATGTCGAGGCAAACCCTGCTTTTCAATATTCACCCTCTCACCTCCAAACCGATAAGGTGAGATTGAAAGGAAGATAATGGCTACATGCCTTTAGAGGAGGAGAGTGAGGTTGAACCCAATGAGGTTGAAAAGCCATTGCCTTGAGAAGTGGAGACAATGTTCTTCTGGGTCAAAAGGGGAGAACCACCACTAAGTGAGTCTCTTGATAAATCTTCAGCAACAACCTCTGGATTAAAGCAAAAAGAGAAAACACAAGCAACACTTTATTTTGGTGCCATTTTAGAGATAGAGTATCCACTCCACAGGCTGCCTGTTCCAAAACTTGTTCCAAAACCTTAGCAGAAGAGACTTTGTTCTGGGTGCAAAAAGATACATATACGGGGCATGTGTGCGGCTGGCCAGCCTGTAAGCCTGGCAGCAAGGTAACTCCTCCTCCTTCCTACTACTCTGCACCGCGCTGCGGAATGGACGTGCAGCTAGCTGTTTGTTGTGCTCCGAGGCGGGCATTCAGAAGAAAGTGAAGCGTGCGCAGATGCAAATCGCCAGCCTGGAAGCGAGACAAGTGTCAATTTGCCGAAGGTATCACACCTGAATTGACGGCGGAGTAAAGATACACCCGGCACCCGTGCGTTGGAATTTCAACTGCTGACACTAGCGGGTCTGTGATGGGATGCCTCTAACAGTGCTCTGTGACCCAAAGACCCGCATAAAGCAACGTCGATGGAAGCCAGTGAGTACATCATTTGCTTTGACTTTTTGGCATCAGTCCCCCTCTGCCCCCGCCCGTAACAGTACATCGGCTAATTCTACTGCGATGCTCCTTTACTCGATCCCTCCCTGTAAAGATATTGGGACAACAACTGGCTATCGGATTAAAGAGGGGGAACGTACGCGGCTCTACTGCAGTGACCAATTGAGAGAAAGGAGATAAGTGATAGTGTGGTGGAAGCTATTGGGAGAGCAGCTCAGTTTGGTAGAGCTTAAAGCAACTGCCAAAAAGCAGGGAGAGGTGGCTGAGAGATCTGTGGGAAGCATAACTATAGTGAAGATTTGCTCCAAACTTTTTTGCAATAGAGAGACTGTTGGTGGATGGTGAAAACTGATGGTGAAACCACAGTTGAACGGCTCTTTTCTTGGTGACAATATGGCCACAGTCTCGCAGAAAGGGAAAAGATGGGGAATTCAGGGGAGGTTAACTTCAGCAAAATCTGAGAAAATTCCCCACACTAAAGCTGGAACACAAAAGTCTGCCTTAATTAGAGCCGGCTTTTCCAAAGAGAAAGAAAGTATGGGAAACTCTATGGACTCTGAGGTTGGCTCCCTCTCAGAAGTGTCAGTAATCCCCTCTATGACTGCTGAACTGGACACACTGCCAAATGGGGTCCAAATTGCAGAAAAAAAAGCGAGCAGGTCATGGACCCAAATATGCAAACAAAGGGGATTGCAGTCTAAGAAACATTAGTAAAAGAGCTGACTGGTTGGTCAGGTGATCAACTTACCCAGTTGATGCAAATTAGAGGGTGACTTAAATAAGGGACAAGAGTGAGAGAGTATCCTCATTTTTCAAACCTACAAAGACCTGGGGAAGTGAGAACAGACCTGGTGGATAATCAAGAGGCCAGTTTCATTTTCAATCAATCTGAAATGGCCTTAACTATAGAGGAACTGCACCCTCAATGTTGGTGAAAGAGCCTTCAGTAACAAAAAAAGGACATTGCCAGAGTGGAATTGTGTTGGGATTGTGAGTCGAGAGGCCTGGGAGCGGGAGGGGAGTCAACGGTGGCAGAACAAGAACCAAGCCAAGAGCAGGCGTGGAAGCAGAGAGGGCCACAGGAGATGTCCAAGTCAATAACAGATCTTTTGAAAAGCATCTTCAATGAAATTAGAGATGTAAAATGGACCCAGAGGGAGGAAATTGCTGCGTTCAGTCAACATCTAGAGAAAATTGAAGAGGCTCTGACGCAGAAGACTGCGGGAAGCCTAGCAAAGAATTTCAACTTTGGAAGATAAAGTGATGGTGCAAGGAGGTGAACCAATGGCTGCTAAGAAAGAAATCCAGCAGTTGTCAAACAAAATTGAAGATCTTGAAAATCATAATAGACTATCCAATCTATGATTTATGGGCATGCCAGTAGGAGCTGAGACTCAGGAAGGATCCACAAACTTGATGCACCTTGTGGAAAACTTGATTAAGACCCATATTTCACCGGGTTTTGATACAGACTTGGCGATCGTGCAAGCGCATAGAGTACCAGCTCAACGTACTCCGAATATGAAATACCCACTACCTATCCTAGTGAACTTCAATGATTATAGGATCAAAGAACAGATCCTGGTAGCTGCAATTAAGCATAAAGAGTTTTCTTTCTCAGAGAGGTTGAAACATTTCAGATTTGTCAATAATAGCAGCTTGATGATGGAAGGAGTTTCAAGGCCTTTTGAGTCAGTTCAGATTGGGTGGTGCCAGGCCTCGCTGATCCAACAGTCAAAGCTCAAAATCTTCTATAAAGGACAGTTCCATATTTTTTCTAATGTTGGTGATGCACGGACAGTGTTGTCATCAATACAATCAACCAGGGGGGCAATGCCAGTATAACTTAAACCCAATTTGGCAACTGTATATTATAGCATGATGATGAATTTGCAAAGTAAAAAAAAAAATGAACATTAAGAAAAGGGTGCACAGTGGGGGATGCCTATCTGCAACACGGCGAAAGGGTAGGAGCAACCTAGGCATAGGAACAGGGCGCCAGCTAAGATATGAGGTATCCAAGGGGTGCTGCGAGTGGTTCTCCCTTTGTAAGGGGTTCACTAGGAGAAAAGGCAGAAGGGAGGGGAAGGGGGTGAAGGGATAATGGGAAAAAAGCATCATACATGGTATGTTTCGAGTAAACAGAATGACGTGTAAAGTTTATAAGGAAGGTATGAATGGCATATTTAAGGTCTGGCTTGGTGATGCAAAGGATTAGGATCTCAACATGTAATGCTAATGAGATTCTCAATAAGTGGAAATTTGGGTCAATTATGAATTGGTTATCATTTTTAAAAGCTGATGTGATTTTTTTTTACAAGAGACCCATTTAAAAAACAATAATCCGAAGGTAGGGGCCCTCCGAGGACGCGTTCTTTGCATCTTCGGGTGCATCAATAAGGGGGTTGCGATCTATCTATCTATCTATCTATCTATCTATCTATAAGTTTGAATTGGAATGTCATGGACATCAAAAGGGTCAACAAGAGTAGATGGATCTGGGTCAAGGTCTCAGTGGATAGTATATCTTAATTTGGTGTGTTGCTATGGGCCAATTGAGGACAACACGGAGGCCTTGACCCAAATCTATAAACTTGCATCCCATAATGCCAGATGGGGATTTTAATTCGATTCAAAATGTGAAACTAGATTCTTCAAACCGCTCAAAAAAACAAACAAAACCAAAGACAACAGCATTAATATCTGTCTTTATACAGTATTTTGCGTTAGTTGATCCATGGTGCCTTGATCATCCCTTAATGATACGGTTTACCTGTTATTCAAAGCGGTTTTCCACTGCGTCCCATCTAGACTTTTTCTGGTTTAATCGAGGGTAAACGGACGTTCTACTGCTATCATTGCAAATGCTTTTGCAGATCATTCTGTAGTCTCAGTGGAGATCGATATAGGCATAGAGCGAGGCTCTAGGCGATGATGGCAGATCAATAGAATGCTACTGGCCGATCAGATCTGGGGGGAGGAAATCAAGGTTCAGATTGCTGAATTTTTTGAGAGAAGCCAAAATACTGCTTCAAGTTTTCTAGTATGGGAGGCCTTTAAAGCTACATTTAGGGGGTGAGCGATTGCATATAAAGCTAAATTAAACCGAGATTGCTCAAGGAAAATTCAAGAGCTTCAAGCAGCCTTGGAAAAGGGCTCAGAAGATGTGAAGGACCTATAAGGTAATAGTTGTGAGCTAGCTGAGCGACGCCGAAAACTGGACAAGGCCTCACAAAATCTTGGAGACTTTTATAACACAGAGGAGATATGCAATACAAAAACCTTCCAGCAGAAGTTGTATGAAGAAAGCCAACGGGTTGGCAAGTTTACTAGGTGCAAAACCCGCAAAAGGTACATTGATGTGATTATTGATCCATCTACTAAAACTCAAACTAGCAATAAGAAAGAGATAGCATGGGTATTTTATCAACACTTTCATGATCTGTACCAAACAACTGACCAAATATCTACGGCTGAACTCGCACATTTCTCAAATCCTTCGAACTGCCTGATTTACCACAGTTAGAGCAACAGACCCTCATAGAGAGAATATCACTATCTGAGGTAGAGACAGCTCTGAAGGCTAGCAAAAACGCAAAAGCATGCAGGAATTCCAATAGTAGTTTTTAAAGAATTTTCTCCAAAACTCCTACCCTTTACTGTTTAACCAAATATTGGAGGGTTTAGAGATGCCCAAATCTTTTACCAAAGTATTGATAATATGTTTTTCAAAAAAAGATAAGTCACCTTTGGATGTTAATTTATATCGCCTTATTAGTTAGTTACATTCGGACTACAAGCTCTTTACTAAAGTCATTACAATAAGACTAATGCCAATGGCACCAAAAATAATTGGGAACAACCAAAATGGATTCATTGCAGGCAGATCTATGATGTCAAATACAGGCTACCTAATTTAGGTAATTGATTACTTTTCTATTAATAGTATTAGAGTGGCGACGGTTCTAATCAACGCTGAGAAAGCCATTGATCCTGTAAATTGGGAAGCTTTATTCACCATCTTACAAAAGTTAGGTTTTCCCAATAAATTTGTAACAGTGTCTCATAGTATTTATCAGTGGGCCGAAGCAAAGGTTTTGATCAACGCGGAGGACTTTGCGCAGTGTCAATCAGGAGGGGCACCCGCCAGGGTTGCCCAATGTCTCCTCTTTTGTTTACCTTCTTCATTGAACCACTGGTGATTAAGCTTCAAAAGGCACCTTTGGTGTACACTACTGTAGAAGGAATGACGAAAATCAAACTTTTTGTGGATGATATCATCCTAAATCTTTATCCGGATAAAAATAACATCCAAAGAGCTCTCGATTTGATCCAATAGTTTACTGCTGCTGGGGGTTATAAAATCAATCAAGCTAAATCTGAAGTCTTGTTGTTCCTGGCGGAGGCGAGAGATATTTCCCAATGTTTACAGCAAAAGGTAGCTCTGGAACATCCAATACGTTATTTGGGAATCTTTACCACCTTGAATTTTGCAGACTTGTTCCATTTAAATTATCTGTCGGCATTGTGAAAAGTTAAAGATTTGTTAAATAGATGGAATATACTTCCATTATCAATAATTGTCAGAGTCTCTTTGATAAAGATGTCAATTTTACCTTTATTTCTTTTTCTCTTTGCCACTGTTCCAAATAAAGTGAATAGCTCATACTTCTGTGAAATAGATGCCCTTTTTAGTAACCCTGGGCGGAGTTCGCGTAGTCACGCTACGCGGACTTCCACGAAGTGGTAAAAAAACTCTGCGAGCTACGCGGAATTCCGCGAGCACGCGGAGTTGCTTGTTCCGCCCGTTTGCGATACTTTTTTCCTGTTCGGGAACGCGTATTGCGTGTTCGGGACGCTGTTTGCGTGCTCGGGGGGAAATATCTCGCGAACTTGCCCATGCGGTCGCCAATGGGCGCGGCCATCTTGTTTTTCACTTGTCCCGCCCGTTCGCGATGCGTATTTCCTGTTCCGGAACGCGTATAGTAAATTTATTTGGAAAAATAAACGTCTGTTTGCCTAGGTACTCTACAACTTAATCAGGAGCAAGGGGGACTAGCACTACCCCAACTACAAGATTACTATCTAGCCTCGATTTTAGATGGTATAGATCATACAATCAATCCGGATCAACCTTCTGATAATTTATTTTTGCCTCCGATGGTTAAGGAATCAGAGATAGATTTACCTGCCTTCTTAAAGACTGTCTAACTACCGAAAAAACCAATATATAACGTAGTGTATGATTTAACGTTTCATAACAAACAGTTTCTAAAAAAAAGAAACATACCCTTATGCCATGCATTTATATCATTAAGGAGTGCAGGTATATTGGATTGAGGATCCCTGGCATGATTCTAGAGAAATAGAGCAGAAGAGGTTTTTATCTAATCAGACATTTTTTTTATAATCATAGGATAAAATCCTGGGCTGAAGTAGAGTTTGCGCTATGGCCCGGCAGGAATGCCCAATCCCTTTTTCAGCTTTGTACAACTTAAAAGCTTTTTAAAATAGAAATGTTTAGTATTAAATGAGAATTCTGGTATGTTGATGAAATTCATCATCGAGACTAGATTACTGGGGGTGTGGAATTGGTATAGAGTCCTACGACAGGGTGAAGAAGAAAATCTGATTCTCGACATTCTAGATCAAATTTTGGAGAGTACTGGATGCAATGTTACACTGGAGGAATGGTGAGCAATAGAAAAAATGTGGCATAATGCCTTGCGAGCTGCAAATTTGAAAAGAATGGCAGTTTGTTTTGCATGGCAAGTGAATTACACTCCTAGTATCCTCCTCAACATTAATCCTAAGAATTCATATCACTGCTTTAGGTGCGAGAACAACGAGCCAGAGGATTGGCCTCATATGCTTTTACTTGCCCTATGCTCTATGATTTCTGGTGTCAGATTTTTTGTAGACTGAGTAAACTAGTCGAAGTCAATACCCAGCTAGACACTACCTTAGCCGTATTTGATTTATCAAGGCAGACCAAAGCATTTACTAGGGCAGGTCAGTGTTTTATTTTTGTAACCAAGGCTGTTGCACTATTACTTGTATTACAAGGTTAGAAATCAAGAGTATCTCCAACAGAGGACTAGTGAGTTAACAAGATGGCTATGATTAAAACGTTTGAATATCAATATGCTTTACGAAATAAGAGCTTAACCCGATTTTATGCAGTCTGGAGGGTCTTTGATGATGAAGGACAATATGCAGTTTAGTTTTTTATTACGATATTGTGATGAAGTAATCAAAGAAAGTGCTCTTATTTGCACTTTAATGTTGGCCTTATGAGGTCACTTCCCTTTTTAAAAGAGCTTAATTGGATTTGATCAATTGTATGACTATATAAATAATTATTAATTATTTTGTAATATTGCACGAGTCCACTTTAAACAGAAATGTATTGTTGAAGTCGAGATTGGGGATTGATTAACGCTAATGCCCTTGGGGAAGCGGAATTGTTTATGTTTTATGTTTTTTTAAATGAGCTGTCTATTTTATCAATGTATGTTGCTCAATAAAAGGGAAAAAAAAGAAAAAATACATATACGGTTTGCCAAACTTCCTGCAGATCTTTTGAAATATTGCCCTGGACAAAATCAGGTTATGAGAGGAGGGAAACACCTTATTCAAGAGATGTGCCTCTGTATTGTCCAGGCTATTGATGTGGACTGATGCAATTGATAGTAGAAGCTTCTGTACCCACACCATACAGCAAGCCACTTTGTTCATAAATTGTGAATGAGCGCTGCCTTGATGATTGATATAGGCTACTGTCACCGTGTTTTCAGACCTTACCTATACATTGGACTGAAGCAGCTGAGACTTGAAATGAAGAAATGGTCTGGCCGCAGCTGTAATTTTTTTCCAGTTTGGCAACCTTAATGCATCTGTCGGAGTCCATCTTGCCTGAACTGACCAACTGCATGGGGCTGCACACCATCCCAAAGTACTGCCATCTATCGTCAGGACTTGAGGAAGAGGTGGATACATTAAGAATCCCCTGCAGTTGCGGCTGGTGTTGGGGCAAAGTGGCAGAGGGGGGGGGACAAAAAAAAACAACCTACCTGAATCCCGCCGCATCACCGCTCTTCTGGCTCCACTGCTACCACAGGCTCCCAGACTGCTTGCGGCCAATCCTGACACTGCTCTCACACCATGAGAGCAGTGTCAGGATTGGCCTGAGCACCCTTGATTTACGCTCCGAGGAAGACCGGGAGCCTGTGCTTACTGTCACGAACCTGGCAACGCAGCTCGGATTTGGAGACAGCTTCAGTGCGGATGATTGTTTGGCCGGCCTGAGACGAATGGCCAAACCGCCATGCGCATTGATAACAGTGCCCACCACACCACTCAGTGTCTGTCATACCCTGGCCCCGCTCTCAAGACTCCATGGTAGGAAACAAACAAAACGATATTAAACATGCTTTATTATCATTTTATTTTTCAAGTTTTGCAGCTACTGCTGCTGGCGGGGGGGGGGGCGACACTCCACCGCCATCGTAGAGGAGCCTCCCCTGCTCCCCTGCATAGATTGTCCTTATCTAACCACCACTGAAGAGCTGACCTGATATCCAGCGATACAAGCACCTTCCTCTACCAATTTCTTGTTAGAAAATCTGTTTGTCTGTGGCAATGCCACAACAGTGGTCTGTCTCAAGTTCAGTCGTGCCCATTGAACGGTGAACACTGTTGGGGCCATGAACGATGCATCGCCCCCCCCTAGCTACGCCACTGCTGCCGACGCATTACCTCTAGCATTGAAGCCCAGATTTATGAAGGTGTCACACAATTGATGTGCTGCATTGTGTGAGAGAGCTGGAAAGCATCATATCTACTAAGAAATGGCACTATCCTGCTCTCTACCTTGAGTTGGTGCACAACCAGGCTGCCTAGGGCCACACACACACACCTTTGCACCATAGTTCAAAGGTTTCTGCGTCATGTCGAGCATATATATGGTTTGCACTGGAAACGTTGCCTTCCAGTACAAAATACTATGATTAGGCTAACTTTAAAACTTCCCACTTCAGATGCATTCAGGACTGTGCAGCACATATGTAACATTTAGGAGAAGTAAAAGCAGGTCTCCTTTTTCACGCCTGCTTCAATGTGGCGTTATTTTTTGGTGCATATAATGTCTACTATTGTTAGTAGATATGGTTTTGCATCACAAAACATAGGCAGTTGCACAGGAGCACCCATGTACCGCCCATTGAACGCCCCCTAGATGCAAATTAACACAAAGCAGGGCACAAGACTGCATCAACCCAGTGCATAATATTTGTAAAATTGGGCCTTCATCCTTTGCTCAGTCACAGAGAATGGTGTACTCCTGTTTCATCCTGTGTACAAGTCCCAGTATTCAAGGAAAAAAATCTGGACTGGAGCAACACGTCAGGCACGGACCTGGGAAACTTGGCTGAGTGGAATGGGCTCGGTGTCCGTTTTCCTTCACGACACAAGGTGGCGACTTGAGTGAGCTTTGAAAAGGCTCTCGAGTTTCTCCCCTTAAGCCACGACAGGTTTCGAGACAGCATGACAGCATGCCACTGAAATAAGTCTCCTTTTATTGCAGTTTTGGTTCAGCTTACAGCATGGGTGAGAAGGTCACGGGTTTGAGCCGAGTCCTCTCATAGTTTTGAACAATGCTTTCCAATTGTTGTTATTAATGCTTGGTAACATAGAGTACAGTTTATTTCATTTTCTTGGTAACAGAGTACAGTTTATTTCAGTCTATTTTGTTTCCTAGTAAGTTCTTTTCTCTCTAACAGAAATAGTGTATATTGCAGATTTGCCAGTTATAAAGGCATAACCATTGTATTCCTTTGTGGATTTCTCCCTCTAGTGGTTTTCTTTGGTGTTGCAGGTACTGTCGCATTGAGAGCACAATAGATATTCTGAAAATTATTATTAGCCTAAATTATGCACACAGACAACGAGGAAGGTAGAAGGGGAAGAGGTTGGGAATCAAGGGGGAGGGGTTATGCCCCAGAAGAAAACTGTACACACTGTAGCGATAACCTCAAAACCTTCACCCAGAATGCGGTAGCTTCCTCTGTTAAGCATGCTATTTCTTACACATCTGCAAATATTTCAAAAGATATTGGAGCCTCTGTATCACAGGCCTTATCCAAGACTGCTTTGGTCTCCCACTACAAGGAGAACACAGGAAGCGTCGACCATATTAACAAGCATTTGCAATGCAATAGGTCTCGCATTATTAAAGTTTGAGCTATTGGCATTGCTAAATAATGCAACACCAATAGCTCAAACTTTAATAATGCACTGGTGGTGCGTGGGAACAAACATTAGGGTTTGCGTGACTACAGACTTTCACCATGTGTGTGGGGAACAAACTTTAGGGTTTCTGTGACTACAGACAGTCCCAAGGGGAGTGACCACACATTCACAAGATATGCAGGATCAACCTAAAAAGTAAGACTACAAACTTTCACATGGCATGCAGGAACAAACTTTACAGTTTGTATGGCTTAACTGTCACAAGGGTTGTGAGTCTAAACTTTCACAAGGTTTATGTGATAATGTGAGAGCAAACTTTCAAGCTGTCACTGGTTGAATGGGAACCATCTTTATAAGTTGTGTGACTGCATGCTTTCAAATAATGTGTTAGAAAATAATTTACCGGGGTGCGACTTCTAATTGTCACTGGGTGAGTGGCAGCACACGTTACAGGGTATGTTAGTAAATGCTTTCACAGCATGTGATAGAAACAACCTTTCAAAGGGTATGTCACCAACAAACTTAAACAAGATGCACAGCTATTTTCTCAGGGTATGATCTGTACAAATGTTAAACAGTGTGCCTCAAACTTTCACACGGTTGTCAGGAACATACTTAGCAGGGTGTGTGAGGTGAAACTTGTACAGGATATGTGACTACAAACAACGGGGTCTGTGACTATAAACTGTCACAAGATATGTGACTACATTTTTTCTTAGGATGTCTGACTACAAATCTTCACATGTGGTGTGTCTACAAACTTTCACTAGGTGCGCTGCAACTAACTTAGAAGGGTGTGTGAGGCAAAGCTTGCACAAGACCTGTGACTACAAAGTGACTATAAACTTCCACGGGGTGTGCGACTACAATTTTTCATAAGATGTATGACTACAAACTGTCACAGATGGTGTGACCATGCACTTTCACAGGATGTGTGACTACAAACTTTCAAAGGATGTGTGGGAACAAACTTCACAGTGTGTATGATTGCAAACAGTCACGGGGCACGTGGGAGCCATCGTTACATAGTCTCACTATAACCTGTCACAGAACGAGTGACTATTAACTTTCACAGTGAGCGTCACTGAAAACTTTGACAGCGTATTGGATGTTAACCTTCGACTGGCTTACGAGGACTGGAGCGTCAATAATGATGGCACCAGGAAAGAAGGCTCGCAAACTACCAACCCTTGGATGCACTGGGCTTCCAGAGAAACAGGTCCGAGATTCACGGAAGCTGGCTGCTGGCACCCGGATGTGGAGTGGCTGGCGCAATGGCCAAGGCACCATGTTCTGTGCCATGTAGCTCTATTACAGCTGCCACGTGCCAATCCTGGCAGGGCACATATTTCTGGGAGCCCGTGGAATCTGGTGCCGTAAAGAGGCTCTCTCTATTCACTTTTTACAGAATGTTAAAGAATAAATGGGTGTATCTGGTTAATTTCCCAACCAGAATAAAGTATCCCAGACCCGGAGCCCTCGCCCTGCCTCCACAGACAGAAAATGTAGCCACCACGTTAGGACCTAGGTCGGGATGGTCGAGCTGACAGAGATAAGAGATGGGGACACTTTAGTATTTCATTATACGGCAGGAATGAGAGGTTGGCAAACATCCATGCCAGGCATGATGGCTGGAAACGCATACGTGGCAGAGATGTGAGGTGGGCACCCATTTCTGGCAGAGAACAGATGTAGGCACACATTCAATTTCAACAACATGGCAGGACTGAGAGATGTGCATAGATTTCTGGCAGAGATGAGAGGTAGGCGCACAGTCCTACTTACACGTGGCTGTTTTAAAAGGCGGCCACACATCACAAGCAGAGCAGGGATCCCCCCAATTTCGTCAAATGGCTGCAATGAGAGAAGAGCACACATTCAAGACTGCGGCACAGCTGTGTGGCGGCCACTCAGTCGTGTACATGGCAAGGCTGAGAAGTGGGCACGCATCCATGCCAGCTTAGTCTTACATTCCTCGACATAGCAAGTGCCACCGGTGCTACACATTCCTATAGATATGAGGTCAGGCAGGTGGACACGTCACTGGGCGAGATGAGAGGTGGGTGCAAATTCCAGGAGGGTCTGAAAGCTGGGCAGTCGCTGGGCACACATTCCTGTACCTGGCACGTGCGCGGCGGCTGACCAGTGCCCCTCCTTTGTCATTGGAGAATGGCTAGAAACAAGTGCCCCGCCCCATATCAGCGAGGTGGGGTAAGTAAACCAGGCAGGATATAGCACCCCCTGTCCACGGGTTATAAGGGGGCAGCAGTTTTTGTGTCCACACATGAGTGGGAACAATTGCAGCAAGGGGGTTGAGATCCTTGTTACAATAACATAGCAGAACCCCCTCTCAAAGCTAACGCTTCCTGCGCATCAGAACTCAATAAACACAACATGTGACATGAAAAACTGCTGGAACTCACCTGAGAACAGACAGCCATCTTCCCTTCAGCACCCCCCCACACACACACACGCAGGCAGAGTCAGTCTTACCTGGCTCTGGGCCCTCAGGGCAGGCCGGAAGTGTCCCCATCATTGCTCCAGGAAGGACTGCACCGCTGCAGCTGCTCCTCGTGAGGCGGCGGGGCTTCCTCTGCTGGTCGTGTCTGCCTTTCCTTCCACCCTAGACCTCCGCCTGTGATGTGGCCGTAGGGTGCCCAGGAGCCGAGTGTATGGAAAGGTGCAAGGCGGGCGGTCCCATGGTCTCTCCTCCTCTCCAGCAGCAGCAGCCTAGATGTGTCAGATGTGTGTTCCTTGGAGGGTGGGGGAGGCACACCTACCTGCTCACTGCTAGCCACACACTGACATCCGTCTCTAGCCTGCACACACGCAAAGCGCACTGGCTATCGCCTGCACACGTGCAGCCAGTCACAGGCACGCCACTATCCACACACACTGACACCACGCCTGTCACATAAGCACAAACACCCCGCGTCTTGGCTACGCACCAGCCAATATACACCTACACCCAGCCTCAAGCTAAGAAACACACTAACACCACCTAACCTGCACACTACGAACTACACAGCAGTGGCCTGTATCTCCCCTGCACGTACCTAGCCACTCACTGGTACCCCTCTTCACACCAACTCCTGCAAACTCTCCCTTGCACAACAATTCGCACACTAAGTTGCACTCATTTGCTTCCTACCGCGCTATACCTTCACACAGCCCTGCCAACGCCTGTTCCCATGTACACACTACAACTTACACGCAAAATGCCACCTATACACGATGCCACGTGCACTCCACCCGCAAACCACTTTCAAAGGCCTACACTCACCTGTACATAAATCCTTGCGCTTCCACACTGTACCCCTGAACTGCACAGACCCTTACACTCACCTGCACACAAGCCCTCCCATGTTCACCCCTGTGCCTCCGGCCGGTCCCCTTCGGTACACACGCACACTTTGCACGCTCACGATGTTTACTTCCTACAAAAGGGTCAGCTCACAATGTTGATCGTATCCCTGCGCTACCTCTAGCCAGTGCAAAAGCAGGACACGTGCACGCTCATGCCTACAAGGACGGACGCTGCTTCCCACAAACACTCCCTTGCACCCACGCTCTCTATTTACCTTGCACTCAAGCGTTGCCAGAAACACTGAGTTTGCTTGAACACTCCCTACTGCGCACTATGTATTGCACGCTCCCTACTTTACCCCTCAAACGCGGACTTGCCCACTCACTTTCTCCGCTCTACTTCTCACACTATGCTTTACAAACCAGCACTCCACTCTCCACACGCGCGTAGTATGTCAAGCTCTGCAGTGAACTCTCACACTCCTATGCCTCGCACAATCAAGCTCTGCCTTGCACACTCAGTGCTTTGCACACTCACGCCCCAGGTTGTTTCACGTGCGCCAGGCTCCTCTCTGCTTTGGCCCGTGCTCCGTATACGATTTGTATTTCCTCTCCCGGTTAAATTCCCTTTTCATTCTGAATCCCTTCACTGAATATTTGTATCCAATTTCCCGGAACCGCAGTTATATTTCACTCCCAGGAGGCAAAAAAAAAAAAAAAGCACGGAATCGAAACCTGTGGTGCGCGCGCACCACAGAGGAGCCGAACGGGAATCGAAACTAGTGGTGCGCGCGCGCCACAGAGGAGCTGGGGGAGGGAGCGCGGCAGCGGCAGCAGACGAACGCGCGCTGCTGCGCGTTCTGGCCACCGTCGGGAATGGGCGCGGCAAAGGCGGGACATGCGCCCGCCTTTGACCAATCGCGTGCCGTCTCCATCAAAAAAAAGTACGCTCCAGTTAATGTGGGCTTCCGGAAACAAAACCACACGCACGAGCGTGTGGGTCGCTTTCAGAAGCCCTTTCTAAAGGTCTCGCGCTGCGCGAGCAGTGCTGCGCACTGCAACGCTAGGCGCGAGACCTAAAAACAGGCAACTGCTAAGCTACAGTTGTTTTGGACCCTCAGTCCAACAGGCTTCAAGCTGCTGTCAAAAACAATCTGTACGGAACGATAATTTCTCATGTTTTTATTCAGGTATGGTGGTATGGAGTTTGGCTTAACCATAGATAAAGCATTTGTCACACCCATGACTTTGTTATCTAAATGAGAATTACTTTGGTCTCCAATCATTACCTTTTTATTCAAGGTTTCAGCTGAATCTAATTTGCATTCTCCCTATATTGAGGACGTATCCAAGCCACCTTGATCTGTTATACTTTAAATAATTTATATGACATTTTATTGCCATTTATACCTATTAATGATTGTGTATTTACAGTTTAAAATACATATTCGCTTACATATTATATGTTTGAATTTTGGATTTTGTTTTATAATTTCTCCCTTTTCCCTTCCCTTTCTTCCAATCCCATGCATTTTATCTCTGATTTACCTATTCAGAATTATTTGTAATCACATCTATACCAACAGTTATAAAACTTATAATGTATTTTATTGTTCTTCTTAATAATTCTTGTCTTATAAAATCGTATCAATAAATTGTCTTTTAATGAAAAACAATCTGTACGGACCCAAAATGTTCCTTCACAAAATAATACTTCTTCTTTGGAAGTTTTGAGTGACGAAAGTCCTTCCCATCAAACCATGGTCACCAGCCACCCAAACCCTCGGACTCAGAGGTAGGACATTTTACAATAACCATACAATCGCCAATTGAAATTGACAACATAAATGACATTGATGATTCTAGAATAGTCTTTTTAAGGATTACTGTTAACACAATGCGAAGTGTGTTTGGATGAATAGGATGTTCACTGCATTGATGGATATGTAACGAAATCTGCAACTAATAGGTTTAATATGATTCATGAGAACTGAGTCATAAGAGGAACAAATTGACATTTTTTGTTCTATTTGAATAATATCTTGGATTTTTTTGTACGTAATATATCACTGTAATACATTTTATTTTTCTGGGATTTTTGCCTAGTGAACTGTGAAGTTTTCAAACCCTATTATCTTACAGCAGTTCCTGTTTTGGAGAAATTATTATAGTACTTTATTGGTATTACCCCGTCCCCATAGTGTCTGTGGGGTAGCTCTCTTGTTTTGTATTTGATGATGATTCAAACCACTTTCATTATTTTTTAATCTGAAACATTTGTATCGTATTTTTGATAGCAATACAAAACAGTAAAAGCATACAGCAGGTAGGCCTTGTCACCTGACACTTGGACCAATGGGGCACCAAACCCAGCTGCACAAACCACAATGATACCTCACAACAGAAGAAAACCAAAATATGGCTTGCGCCTTGCCATCCATCTCACCCGCCCTATCCCCCCATCTATGATATGATCATGTACCAAACGCTCTGATTTCGGCCTCTGGGGACCACCCTTGGTGGGGCACGGCTCCAATTGAATCCGACAAAAGGCTGCCTATCCTTTCCTTATTCCGTAAAATTTCTTGGGGCATTCCATGGCTATGTAAATCAGGCGCTACAACCCCGTACTGGGTTCCAGGCCCCCCTTCCAGACCTTTAGGGAGGGGAGCCCGGGCATCCTTCCATGCTTTAGTTATGTCCCTCATGGCAATGACAAGGCCCAGCCAAAGCAAGGCCCATTTGGATCTATTACCATCCACCTCGTCCACGCTGTGTAGAGGGGCACACTGCAGGATCCTTGGAAAGGCCAGGCCCAACACTCCTCCCAAGCAATGAAACACCCCCTCCCAGAAAAGAGCCAAAACATTGCAGCTCCAAACTGTATGTACGAAATCTCCTGACTCGGTCTGGCAGTGTAAGCAGCTGGCAGATTCAATTAGCCCCCTCCTCCACAGTCTCTCCCTCTTAAAATAAGCCCAATGTAAATAGCGCAACTGTATCAGGCGGTATTGGGATGCGATGGCCACCTCACGTGGAGAGCCCAGCGCCTTCCTCCAGTCCTCATCTGTAAGGGGGCCCACATCCCAGGCCTGCCGCAGGGGCCCAAAGGTACTGGAGGCATTGACGACCAGCGACCAATATATATTTGAAATTTTATGTTCTGAGATGTTCGTCAGAAGTATCTTACCCTCCAGGGGGCTGAACTCCGGGACGTCAACCAAGTGTGTGATGTAGGGCGTAAGGGCATGACAGAGTATTAAACACTTGAAGAATTGAGTTTGATGGAGACCAAACTCCTCCTGGAGGTCAAAGCACACCCCGCTTTAGGAAAGTTCACCTGGGGGGCAGAACTTTCACGGTCGGGGCTGCCAAACTGTGGAACTCCTTGCCAGGTGACCTCCGCAATATTGGTGCAGAGCCTCTTTTTAGGAAAATGGTTAAGACCTGGCGCTTTAGGGCAGAGTAGGGGTTTGTGATCTTGGCTTTTGGCTCTCCATCTGCGAACTGCCGACCGCTATAGCGCCGGGACACCTCTGTTTGAGGTAGCTGTTGCGCTTTACAAATGTCTGTATTATTATTATTATTATTATTATTATTAAGTGAATTGTTTTGGAATACATCTCCCTGCAGAGAGATGCCAAGCGCCCACCCCTCTGATGTATATGCCGGATCTCCGAACACCCCAAACCACCAGTCATTTAGGACTGACAAATGGGCCACCCTATAATAGGACCATACATCTGATGTACCACCATTGTAAGTTGACGTGCAAAATTTGGACAATACAATGCAAGGTAAGCCCTGACTCCACAGGAAACCCCACAAAAGTGAGTCAATGCATGTGAAGAGGGAGGTGGGGACAGTGAATGGAAAGTTGTGAAGTTGGTAGAGCAAGCAGGTACTAAAACCTACGAAATTTCTTAAGCCTCTACCCACATAACTTGCATGTGCATGTACCTGCAAAACCTGTGCTACAAAAAAGATGTCCCTGTTGATATGCTCTTCTCAAATGTTGAACATTCTGCAAATGTACCACGAGCGATTGCCAAAACAAATAAATAAATTGAACTATGAACATGTGTCTAAAACAGGTGTGATAAAAAAAAAAAAATCATATTCAGATCATAAACATTGTTTGGTGTATACATGAAAGAATTGAAAAACAATTATTATGTGTTTCATTTCTATGTATGTCTCTTCTTCCTCTATTATAGCCACCATTTTGGAGAATGGTGGAACGGTTGCTCTGAGGAGTAATTTTCTGTCTCTATAAGACTACTTGACCCCCAAAACCCATGTTTTGACACCAAAATGAAGTATATTGGTCTCATGTTTCCTGAAATATTACATCATCACTGTAACACATCTCCCATTTTTAAAAATGTGATCCCGGAAAATTCAGCTCGGATCAGCAATGTCTACCCAAGCTAAATTACTTCTCTAATGATCCAAAAACATAAATCAAAAATGAAAATCTCTGGACAACAATTTTTTATGGAGGTATATGAGGAGGTCATTATTATATTAAGGTGGTCATGATGCTAAAGGTTTATTTTTTTGAGACAGCATACATTAACAAATATCTCTCCACATTTGCATTATTGGACAAGGCTCAATTCTCTTTAGAGTGAGTTTTCGCATCTTGTGTTTCTAGTATGGTTATATTTTCAAGATACTTATCTTGCAGTTCCCATTCATCATCAGGACAAGAAGTTCCTTCAATTTCAATGGGAGAATAGAACTTACCAATGCACTTGTCTGCCTTTTGACCTAGATTCAGCCCCATGGTGCTTTGTGTAAATATTAAAACTAGTAATTGCAACATGGAGACAACACAGAATAAGTATGATTGGACGACATTCTGTTGATGGCTCATGAACAATCAATTCTTTTACACCAAGTCCAATAGGCTAATTCTTCCAAAGTCTAGGCTTTATCATCAATTGGCAGAAGTCCAATCTGGTTCATGCAAACAGAATTTCTGGGGTTCAAGATAGATACATGCCTGGCAATATTTCAAGCAAAGTCTCTATGATAAAGATAGAGAATTGTTGTGTAATTTAAACTTCGCTAGTTTCTCTGTCATCTTGACAGACTTGAGGCCTGTTAGCTTCATTGATTCAGGCAACCGTTTTTTTTTTTTTTTAAATTTTATTAAATTACACTAAGAAAGTGTTTCTGTGTTATTAAGCTCAATGGTCATCATCGTGCACATGATTGTTGTATTTTAAGATCACTTATGGGCATACTTGTTTTTATAATACATTTTTATTGAATTTTGACTATTTAAGTTTTATCATTGTTTATATGTGTGCTTTTATGGCCTCGAGCCGAAATAAAGGGTTTCAAATCGAATCGATTCAGGCATCCTTTCCAGGTCTTCTACATTGCCAAACTTTTCAGAAGCTTAACATACAACATCTTTGGAAAGGGTTATCTTATTCAAATGTCATTCCTCTAGACCAGGAAGTGCGGTTGGACCACCTCGATGCCTGGAATGTCAGATAATTTTTTGCCTCCACTCCAGATCTTATATTAGAATCTGGAGCAAGTATCACAGGGTCGGGGGGCCAGTTCTCATGGTCCAAGAAGGAGCTTATCAATTGTTTAGAGAAGCTTGCAGGTTCCTGTGCAATCCAAAGCATTGTAAGAGAGACTAAAGTAAGCAGTCCTTTAACATCTGGACAACCTGATGGTGATCAAATACATAAATCATCTACAGAGTACAAAATCCAAACCTCTAGTAGAATTGCAAAAAGTTTCTTGGAAATTCTGGTCCTCGAGAAATCTGCCATATTTTAGTGATTGGTTGTTTCACCCCACAACAACATTTTTCTACTGTAGGGTTGTTTATCAATAGATCTCTTTGCATGCCACCTGATCTATCAACTTTTTATTTTTTTCAATGTGAGACCAGATACTACAGCTCTAGCAACAGATGCCTTTCTACAACATTGTTCGGGAGGAATTCAATATATTTTTCCACCCTTTACAATGATTTTCAGGGTCCTGGGTCAAGTCAGACAACAGGAGGTAATACTGGTTATTATAACTTCCCTTTCGCAATCTCAGGTTTGGTATCCCACTCTTCTGGAACTGTCCATGGACTGTCCAATTGTAATGCTATGCTTTCCCAGTCTTTTAATGAATCCACAGGGTCATTATCACAAAATGATTCTTAATGACAACATGTTTCTCGTAGCCTGAAAGATTTGGGATCAGCCTGATAAAGCCCTGGCATTTCACCAGAGGCTTCAATCTTCATCAGAAATTCATGGATGCCTGGCACTTCTAAAGTGTACTTAGACTGTAAATTAGCCTGGTGTGCGGCCAAACGTATTGATCCCTTTTCAGCAGATAGAAGATATCTGTTGGGGCACATCATTGGTTGTTTCGTTACTTGGAGTTCGATATTCCAAATACCCTTTGCCAAAAAAATATTGTCTTTGCAATATTAATATGGTCTTTCGACTATTTCTTTCTTGGCCTGACAATGAATTCTTATCTTTAAAATTGCTATTTGCTAAATTGACAATGCTTTTATGTCTTCTTTCTAACAAAAGAGTTTCTGATGTTAGCATTAGATATTGCTGCATGACAATTTTCTGCTACTGGAGTGTGTTTCAACATCCCCTGTAGAACAAAATATTATTTAAGGATAGTTGTATTTCCTTACTTTGCAGATCAACATAACTTATTTGTGAGAAAATGTTTAAAGTTTATGGATTGAAAACTGAAGGTCTCAGATTTACTCTTCATCTCAGTTACTGATGTCATTCAGGAAAGAAACCTCATGTGCCGTTATCCCCTCCAGCTTTGTCAAAGTGACACCTCTAAATCAAGAGTCTTCCTTGTGTTAATACAGATTTCTTTGGGCACTCAATCAGCTAAAGGGACAGTGATCTCAAACACCTTTTGGGAGGGTGCCAATTTAGAGGATATTCTCAGATCAGGGGATTAGACTAATGACACTATTTTTCAAACTTTTTATTTCAAGCCAGTTTTACTGCTTCTACGACAATCAGAATAGGAGCCTCTGGTCTTGCCGTAAAATATGGATGTTTCTACCTGGTAGTGTCAGAAAGTCCTGATTTTATTAAAGACACAGAGGCTAGTGCCTCTGCAATGATTGCATTAACTATTGATTTCTTTTCACCCCCTAATTGCATTTTTGTATGTCAGCTCCTGCAGCCACTATTGCTGCCATCACCTAAGAGAACATTGTGAGGTTTTCCTAGGACGAATTTGTCTTCCTTCTAGCTTTGTCGGTTGTTCTTTTCATCTTTATCCTGGTCTATCACAATTAATTGACTCTCTCACACAATAAAAGAGGACTAGCTGATTGCAATCAAGAGTATTCTAGGATTTGATACACTCTGATTGGTGAATATCACACTTGTTTCATTGGCTACCCACCTCCTGTCAGGGACTGTCCAGGACTGTCTGGGACACAGTCAGGGACTTGGGCAAAGACTGGCGACTGGGTAGAAAATTAAGCAGAAAAAGGAGCACAGCACTGCCCAGGATCCCTCAGGAAGTCCGAGGGGAAAAGGGATGCAAAGGGGAAGCCTGCATGAAGGAACAAGATGGCTAAGACACAGAAAGGACAGGCACTCATGAGGAGGTTCAGCATTCAGAATCACTACACCCAGGATGGATGTGCAATACACTTATATATAAAACAACATTAACAATAAAGGGAATGTGGGGTAAAGCACTCAGGAGCTCCACGCGGTAAGACTGAAGCTCAGTAAGTTCCTTACCCACAATTGCTGTTACAGATACTGACTGCAAATACCCACATATAGGATATGCATGCAAAGGCAGGGTCTGTGGAGCTGATACCAATGGTGATGTTATAAATGTAACTCAAAGACAATACTCACAGTGAACAAGAAACACCACCTAGGTAGTCAGCTGTGCCCATGGATCCTGGCGATCAAACAGGAACACGCACAGCAGTAACAGCAAGGGGGTAGAACTAAACACAAGCACGATAGACAAGGAGCTAGCAAGGAGGAGTGCTTAACAGGAAAGAAGGAAATCACAGGGCACACTTGGCAGGAAGCAAGTAACAAACATACAAGGTCAAAGCAAGACAGCACGAATAGAAATACAGCAAACTAGGAACTGGAACAAAGGTAATGGGAAGAAAGGCAGGGACTGGAAAAAGGTATACAGAAGGGGAGGCTACAAGGGTATACTAGAATAGTGCTGGATCAGGAGTCAAGAAAACAAAGTAGCACTGACGGCAGTGCTGGAGCAAGAACAAAAATTGAGCAAAAGCTCGAGAGCCAAGGTAGCACTGCAGGTAGTGCTAGTTCAGGAACAAGGGAAACTGCTGCAGCTCAGGAACAAGGAAAGCTAAGGCTCAGGAGTCAAGGTAGCACTGCAGGCAGTGCTAGTTCAGGAACAAGGGAAACTACTGCAGCAGCTCAGGAAAAAGGACTAACTAAAGCTCAGGAATCACTGGAAACAAGGATATCAAAAGCTCAGGAAACTCTGGAAACAAGGGTCAGTCTCACCGGTACACAGCTACAATGACCAACCTTGGCCTGAAGGGAGCTGGGGCTTAAAAGAGCTCACAGTAATCACATGAATCAGGTGTGAGCAGGCTAGTAGCAGCAAGCCACAGGTGAGCTGAATTCCTCCACCCATCCTTGGCCTGCAGGGGTGGAGACGAATCAGTGAGCAGGGAATTCTAGGTAACAAACAGTGTGTCAAACATTAGCAGGCTGGCTTCAAGCATGAGCAGGCTGGCTTCAAGCATGAGCAGGCTGGCTTTCACAAAACCCGGCATGGATTGTGAATGGATGTCAATTCCCAAATAATGACCAAATGGATGGAAGTCAGGATATGCATACAGGGGAGCATCTGGAAGCTTATTAGGACACAGGAAAGTCACATTATGCACCCCTCTGGTGGTGGGCACGAGAGTGCAGGGAGCGAATCGTGACACCTCCCTAAGGCATTTGGGAAGTGTAGCTCTGTGTTTTACTTTGTTCCTGATTAAAATGAGGCAAGAAAAGAACGCATCATACTCACCTCCATGTCTTTAAAAAACTCAGGACTTTCCAAAACTACCAGTTAAGAAAATCTGCAGTTTAGCCTCAAACCTTTACTTGCAATGGGCTATGCAAGCAGCATTCAGCTGTAACTGCACAAGGGGGGAAGGCAATGTATTTTTACTCAATGTGGACGTATGCATAAATAAAGCATGAAGAGCACTGCTGTAGGGGACAGGGAGCACCACTGTGTTGGTTAATTAAAGAGGTCATAGAAACAATTGGACACTGTCTATAAACCTTGGGAAGTCAGTTAAAAATGCCTGCCCACGTTAACTGTGGGCTTGATTCCATGGCGATGGCAGGCATCCCATGATGCCGCCTAGGGAAAGTGTATGTCTCAGATAGTTCTCAGCAAATCAGTGGTACGGCAGAGCTTGAGCTCCCACAGCCAGCAATGGCCACAGGATCTGAAAGATGGACAGGCTGCACACTCCTTTTGTCCACACTGTTTCTTAAGGTGTAGCATGCTTGGGGGTGATCTGTCCAGACTGGTGTCATTTAGTGAGGTAATAACAAAGAGACCTCTTCTTTGCCACTGACATTTTTATATATCTGAACCACACACACAAGTAGCCCATGCAGGAGGAGTGGAGGAAAGAGTAATACATATACATGCAGGAGAACAAAGGGAAACATCTACCCAAATGCCTATATTGTTTAACATGGCAACACACTGTCTTTGATCTACTCACATATTTAGGCACTCCAGCCTGGACAGACACACACACACACACACTCACCCATTCATTCACTCACTCACCTACTCATTCACTCTAGTAGGCAATCTCCCCAAACTGAGGTGCAGGAAAACAGGTCCATACCCGATGAATATCCCTGAAATGCCCAAAGCAGTTAGTCATGTCATAGCCAGAATATGGATGTGGTAGTCACCCATTTTACAATGTGATTCACTTTAGGTGAACCCACACAAGGAGAGTCAAGTGCTTTGCGCCTCAACTGAGTACTAACTGGACCTTCAGCAACACGTTTTTACATGTAGAGCACTTGCTAGGAGATTTGTGACAGGAGCTTACAAAAAATACACATGGGGTTCGTGTCAGGGCCTTTTAATGCCTCCAACTTGTCTTCAGTGAATGAAAAAAGCCAAAATGACTGCTGTCCTGGAGAAGCTATGTCACCTAATATGGTAAACCTTTGAGAAAGTCCACCATCATTTCAGTGTGGCTATCCTGCTTTATGCTCTCAACGAAATCAAACTGTGTATAAAATAGGACCACTTACCTGATTTGGATTGCTGCCTTTTTTGGCCATCCTCATTTGTAGGGGCTTGTGACCCATCAGGGCGGAACATCTTCAAAGCCAAGATGATGCCATAAGCCTTATTCTCAATTCTCTTCCAATTCTGTTTTTTGTCAGTTGAAAACAAACAATGAATCCTGCTAGATGCTCCTTTCTTATGTTATTGCCCTCGGCCAGGATGGCACAAACACCTTTGTCAAGGCCATCAATACATACTATCTACTAACTGTAATGGAGAGACTGCAGTACAGGGGATTCATTCAGAGCCAGGCCTTTATTTGGGTCTTGCCTTAGAAACCTTGCTTGAGGTTTGACTGGAATTTGTCTCTATTAATCTGCTAAACAACAAAGACCACCCAGCATTGCCTATCTATACCTAAAGCACAGCCTCCAGAACCTAGGTTGCCTCAAGTGGTCCTTTCATCCTACAACTAAACACCACTATGTTATCAGATAGGTGAAACAGGAGCTGTCCAGTCCAGCAAGGATATTACATAACATTTGTAGTATGAGGGTGATAAATTCTCAATAGAGTTCCAAGGGCCCTTTTCTCCTTGTTATTAGAGGTCAAGGATTTGTGGCATTAATCACTGGTCACATCCAGTGCTCAAAAATGTTGGAACATCGAGCTTGTCCACAAGCCCTAGGGAAAGGGTGTGGATCAGTGTTCATGACATTATTTAATTCATGGCGATCCACCCAAAAGCTCAAGTATGTTGTTCCCTGCTTCAAAATTAATACAAGTGGATTTTCCTTTGGAGTCCCCAATGTCTCAATTTACTCCAAGGTTCAGCATGTTGGCTACCTCTGCCTTGATACACTCTCAGGTCTTATCCAACATCTTGTATGTTTTGCTTTTCAGAGGAAGTGTTGGTATTGTGTTTGCGCACCAGCATGAGATCAGGAGCCAGGGAGAGTAAGTTGAGAATTGTTTCAGCCGATTCCTGCACTTCTTCTTTTGTACAGGTCTCAAATCTGGAGACAGTTGAATCCCCTCAATGAGTTCAAAGGATCTCCTACTGTCCTCCTTGTATTTTTCTGCAGCCAAGAGAATGGCAGCTATACCCACTGTTTGTTGGTAGAGCTTCAGCCCATTCAAGTGCTGCACCTGATGGGGATCACCCTCCATTAAATAAGTGATCTCTTTGAGAAGAGTAAGGGATCCTTACTACTTGTTCTCCATTACTTGAGGACCCACCGGCTTCTTAATTAGGTTTTTTTGTCAATCGGTAATCAGACGTTGTTGCTTTGTACTTCTCCATTCCTTCAGCAGCTTCAGGTTAGCCTGAAGGTCCCACACTTTGGGTATCAGTTGGGTCGTCTTCTTGATGCTCAGCACGTAATCAACCAGGACATGTGTGGGAAATCTTGAATTTCCATTTACCATACAGACAGACAAGGTTCCCAACAAACGTTCAAATTGGCTATACCCACGCCCTTCTGTTGGAATATCAAACATGGGAAAAATTGACATGTTGAGAGGATACGCAACTTCTGTCTCACTGCTACAATGCACCTGTCATACTTTTGATTTTACATCTATTAACCAGTGAAACTGGTTGGAGGTGGTCAGATGTGGAAAATATTTAATTTAGATCAGTCTCATCGTACATAGTCTTAATGTAGGTCCACAAGAATCTCAGCCAGGGGAAGACACCATCTTTTACAGACTCCAATAAATGAAAAGATGACACTCAGAGCATAGGTTACTTCAGGGGCATATTTGCTACTCAATTGAATTACTTCTGGGTATATTGTTGGATGGTCCACACCATCAATTAAAATAGAGCAAACTAAAAGTGTCAATTCTTTCTTTATGAAATGGTACTCATACCACTGGCAGTGGAACTAGGAATGCCTTTGTCAGCCCTCCAGACTTGCAATCAGCTCGAAAGTTGGACAAAAAAGCAGCACAATGCCACTGTATACCAATATTGTACCAACTGAGAAAAGTTCTCAGTCTTTTTCACCTTAAGGAGTTCTCATTTGGGAACCTTGTGGGAAAGCTGAATAAGAAAGGCCATGGTTGCCTGAGGGACTATCAGTCCTAGGTCAAGGTTCTGGTTCTGAAGGATTAGTGTAGAATAGTCCATCCTCCAGTGCATCTCTGAAGCAACCAACTCCGCATCTCCCATCATGGGCTCGTTCATGCACATTTTGTTGTCACCTTTTCAGAAATGGACTAAGAATTGGCAAACAGCTTTATTAGGGCCTCCAGGAGCCATCATAAAGCAGCTCTTGAAACTCTGGCTGACTCCCCAGGCCTAGTATATGATCTGCTGAAGGAAGCTCCTACTATTCCTCTGGCAAGGTGGGCAGCTCAGATAGTCCGATTGACACCGGTACTGTACCCAGACCACCTG
This sequence comes from Calotriton arnoldi, assembly GCA_963921515.1. Lineage (NCBI taxonomy): Eukaryota > Metazoa > Chordata > Amphibia > Caudata > Salamandridae > Calotriton > Calotriton arnoldi. The sequence continues at coordinate 649,340 of CAWUFW010006988.1, forward strand.
GAGGTATGTTCACGTCCATAGGCAGAAGCATTGTCCAAGGGCCCTCATCTTTCCTAAGGTTGATCTGGTTGCAGCCAGTGCTCTAGTTAGCACACCTGTGAGGTATACACAGAGACCAACACTGCACTCTATGGCCAACCCCAGGAAACAATCAATGGTTAAGTCTTCCATTAGGTCAACCTTATCTCTCAACATACTCCATTTTGATGAAAGGGTACTGTTGTGGTGACTCAATGGCAGTTGATGCCAGGATATACTGTGTACCAACCATAAACTGGCTGGCACAAGTGCCTCAAATGCCTATTACCTTGGTGCCATCCATTAGGGAGTCTCCAGGTAATCCTGACATTTGCAAGAGATGCAAGGCATCCAACGAGACTAAAGCTGAAAGCTGGTGTGACAGAGCTCATCTAACTGAAACTCGGTGCTAAAATTCTGAGGGATGTGGAGGATAGTTTGGGTAGCCATGCTTGATGTGGTGCTTGGTGTGGCCATACTTGGATTCGGTTTGAGGTACCTGTCACCTACGTCCACCATTGCCACTCTAGTGAGTATATATCTCCATTGTGCTCCATCTACTACCTACCCACTCCTCATGTCTTACCTAGTTTGCCACCCGCTCAGCAAGGGTAAAAATGCCTTAGAGTTCACAATCTGGGAATCAGTCAAGTATTGATACACCACTTGCTAAAGAACTCATGAAATGAGTCTCCTAGTGTGGAAAAGATACAAGGTCAGTCAAGGTTACTGAAATGAGGAGTAAGGCCACACAGGGCCACTATGTTAGGGACTTACAACACAATCCACTTGTTTTCCCCGTAGCAGACATCAAAATGAGACAAATGATCCCCCGATTTGATAGCCCACATTCCCTGATCTCCCTTGCATCAAAAAACGACCATATCAACCTTCAACCAGTGAAGGATGGAAACAGTCAAGACATGAGAAGCACTCAAAAACCTTCAAGAAAAAGAATCTGAATGTTTGCTAATAGCTTTTGAATCCATGTCTTATAAAGCATCAGGAGAATAACCCCTTAACAGCAGCATATTTGAACTTAACCTCAGACTGATCCCTGAGAAAGCTTATCAATCAAAAACGAGAAATCGTGTAGTCAAAACATGATTTCAGCCATGGTGCATTTGACAAAAGGCATTCATAATATGGCATGGACAATATAATTTAATTTTCATAATCTTCTAGGGCAGAAATTTACAATATCCTAGTGCAATTCATAATACAATTTAAATCTGGGCCAAATGTGCAAAGGCTTTTTTAGGTCGCAGAATCGGGACGTTTCCGACCACAAAAAGCTTATTTAAGTGTTGAAAAGGCAAAATGAGATTCGGTAACTCAATTTGCATTAGCAATTTGGTATTTGGAAGGGGTGTGTTTAGGGCGCCCGTCCAAATACCGATTCCCAGTAGTATGTATTAATGTTTTGCCACCGAATTCCGGTCTCAAAACATTAATACTTTACCTCTGTTTGAAAAGTGGTGGTAAACCGTTTGCAACCGGGAAGGGGTCCCCATGAAGCAATATTGTGGCAGCGACGTGTTCTTCATAATTATGGATTTGTCACATAATTCATCATCCGTTGCATAATCTGCACATTTCAACAAACATTTTTTTGTTTCAACTCAAATAGATCAAAAGTTACAAAAAGCGTGGCAACGTGTTGCCTTGCAGTGGAGGGCTCTTCGCAAAGACTGACTGGTCACCTTTCTGTGGCTTATCTTAACATCCTAATATATGGGTGTCCAAGTTGCACTAATTATATGAAACCTTTGCCCTGATAGTGTTAAAATGTGTAAATATTTCAAAATAATGAGGGAATACCAATAATAAATATGCTGCATTAGCCACATAATTTTACTTTTCTTGCTTCATAATGTAGTCAGCCCTGATGTATAATTTAGTCCTCCCCTGCCGCATAATTGCAGTAAACTTGCATACAGGGTATGCCAGGTGTATGGGAACAGCTATGTCTTTCAAAATGTCAGATGACCCTGAAGGATCCGCACATGGATGTCATGATAGTTCCATAGTTTTTCCCTCTTCATCTAGAAACTTTAGTCTACAGCTGAAGATGTTTCGATTTCATTGTGGAAGTAGATGTATCACCTAGCACAAGGGGCCCCATTACAAGCCCCGTGGTTACCCTTAAGTGGCCGATAGCGGGAGTTTTACCAGCTGCATCAGGATTACTAGCTCGCCAGTGTGAGAAGCTGGCCTGGTATATGATGTCCACTAATGTAAGTGGGCATCTTCCACCAGTCCAGACAACCCTTATGGTGATTTAAGAGGTCTCAGACAACCTTAGAAAGCTCTCTAAGTGGTAGCTGTGAAGAGCAGCCTCCAGGCTTAGTCCAGAAGGAGTGTAAAGCAGCTTGTTTTACCAGAATGCAATCTTATAGTATAGACTAAGTGAAAAGAACCACACCAAGAATTTATAAAAATATGTATTTATTATATAATACTCTCTAGTATGTTCCAATATCTCCAACACGGAGATAACACAATGCACACAATACTTTAGCAAAGAAAACACAGTAAATAGGAAATCTTGCTGGCGTCAAGTATTGACCACCTCTGGGATGCCCTCCGATGTCGGGTGTTGCAGGATGGATGACGAGGACCTTGACTCTGCAGCTGTGAGGACCAGGCGATGCTGAGGAGGACCAGGAGCCATGCACAAGCTGTCCCATGAAGGATGTCGAGTGCTGAGGGGTCGGTGTCCAGCGGGAGCACCAACAAGCCTTGGCAAATGCAACCAATGCATGAATCAAAGAAGGAGCAACGTCGGGACCAGCAAGGTCCAGGGGACTCACCAACAGCAGGGGAGTCAGGGCAAGCCCCGAGCAATCAGGGGAGCCCAAAAGAAACAAGTGTGACCATCAAGTGGACCCACAGGCCGGAGGCACTGGAGTTGCGAGAGGACCTCAAGCAGCTCACCAAACGATGAAGGCCACGATGCACACGATGCGGTGTGGCTGAAGATTCTGGTCACTGAAGGTGCTCGAGGTTGGGGCTACTTGGAGCCCGAAATCTCCTTGGAAAGAAGTCAACAAGCCTTTGCAACTTCAAGTTGACGCGGTGCACAGGGGTTAGGTTATTGCAACCCCCACAAGGGATACTGGCCTAAAACTTGGTGAGAAGGCAGTGCAGTCCTCGGGAGCTGTGGAACACTACCACCTGTGTTGCAGAGCCTTCGGAGTCCGGAGGAGCTCAGGATCAGCAGACTGGTTGACTTAGTTGCGGTGCCTGCGAATGCAGGGGAGTGACTCCTTCACTCCAAGGGAAATTCCTTCATGTGTCTTTGATGCTTCACAGGCCTTGGAAGGTTCCTTTATGATGCACAGGCACAGACGATGCAGCAGACTGGAAGGGAGATGAAGTCAGGCCCAAACGAAGTCCAGCGAAGTCCAGGGTGCCCAGACGGTAGAAGTAGAAGTGGTGTCTGATCTGAATCTTATCCCATGATGAATCTAGGGACCTACACCTAGGTAAGCCCTTATGTACCCTAGGGAAAGGGTTGGGAAGATTCCGGGGACCCTCCCAGGGGAGGGTCTGGACAGGGGGAGGTTACTCCCATGTCCTTTGTCCAGTTTCGTGCCAGTAATGAACGTAATGGGGCAACCCGGTGTCCCTCAGAACCTGGGTATACGTATTAAAGTAAACAATGGTTCTGTTGGGGTTTTCAATTGCTTAGGGCAAGTAGCTCTAGCTTACTTATAACACATATCAATGATTTGCAAAGGAAGAAAATATATAACACACACCAAAATTAGAATTCAATAATGTATTTAGAAAAAGTCAAATAATTATGGCTGTTGCAATTTACAATTTCAATTCCACTATGAAATACGTGACTGTGGTGAAAAAGTGACATGTGGTGGTTGGTGATAAAGACAGTACACTATATACAGAAACAATTAAGTGTGCAATAAAAGAAGGGGAGAAAGATTTTATCGTATGTCCTTGTTATTTTAGCACATATGCTTTAGGATCCAAATGACAAATAAGACTGTGATCATGAGCGTTGTGTAGACATATGTAGTACGTCGACGTTTCGACCCCGTAAGTTGCGCAAAAGTGAAATGCGTCAAGGTGGGTCTTCTTCAGGACAGGAGGGGGAGGGCAGCCAATAAGCAGATTCTTTAGTATCTCTGCAAGTTATCAAATGCCTCCTTAATCAAATATGGGTTTAGGAATAAAACCTCCACCAATCGGTTGGAGCCTCAAAACTCATTCTGTAAAAGACTTCCACCCGTCGGTTGGAGTCTGTAATTTTTGCCAGTCGAGTGATTTTCGAGATCTGGCAAAAAAACAAGCGTCCGTCCGTCAGCAGCTTTGTTTGAACAGTTCAAACAAAGCTGCTGACGGACGGACGGTTGTGGAGGTTTTATTCCTAAACCCATATTTGATTAAGGAGGCATTTGATAACTTGCAGAGATACTAAAGAATCTGCTTATTGGCTGCCCTCCCCCCCTCCTGTCCTGAAGAAGACCCACCTTGACGCATTTCACTTTTGCGCAACTTACGGGGTCGAAACGTCGACGTACTACATATGTCTACACAACGCTCATGATCACAGTCTTATTTGTCATTTGGATCCTGAAGCATATGTGCTAAAATAACAAGGACATACGATAAAATATTTCTCCCCTTCTTTTATTGCACACTTAATTGTTTCTGTATATAGTGTACTGTCTTTATCACCAACCACCACATGTCACTTTTTCACCACAGTCACGTATTTCATAGTGGAATTGAAATTGTAAATTGCGACAGCCATAATTATTTGACTTTTTCTAAATACATTATTGAATTCTAATTTTGGTGTGTGTTATATATTTTCTTCCTTTGCAGTTTCGTGCCAGAGCGGGAGCCAATGGTTCCCAGAACTGTTTTGAACTGGACTATGCATGGATACACCAAGTGTGCCCCTCATGCAGACTTTGTGGCGCTGGCAAGCTCACCCACCCGGTCCCAATACACTAAATCCTGTCTGGGAGGTGGTCACATCTCCCTGTGACAGGATGCCTATTGTTCCACCTTCCTCTGCTCGAGCTTGGCTCAGCAGCAGGAGGGCAGAAATGTGTCTCTGGTCGGCAGCATTCATTTTGTGCTGTCCGGGTCTAGAAGGTTGGCATTGGGAACACTGAGAGCCTAACGGAGGGCTCTTCCAGTGCTTGGAATCATACCACCCACACTGTTTTTGGTTTGGGGGTATGATTCCAACATGTTTGATACCAAACATGATAGGATTCATTGTAGTTTTCAATATGGTCATCGTGTAATTACGCGGTGCCCCTCTATATAGTATATGGCTGCTTCACTGACATTCCGGGAGATAGGACTCCGTAGGATGCAGGGTTGTCCTGCTCCTGCAGGGGCACCCTCTCACTTAGAACCAAGCACCCTGCCTTCAGGATTGCAAAGGCCTGCTATAGGGGTGACTTATAGGTTATAAGTGTAGTGACCCTAGATATAGGAAACCTATATCTTTAGTAAGTGGTGCAAGCACCAACGTACACAGGCTGCAATGGCAGGCCTGTAGTTCCATTTTGCATGGTCTCCCATGGGTGGCATAATGCATGCTTCAGCCCATGGGCGACCTCTGGGGTACCTATGCCCTGGATACATGGGTACCATATACTAGGGACTGATAAGGGTACCCCAGTATCCATTCGGGGATGTACTTAAGTACTGAACATAACAATTTAGGGAGAAAGCAGGTAGACTGGGGTCCTGACTAGCAGGATCCCAGTCAGACTAGTCAAAAACCAGCATAGCACCAGGCTAAAAGTGGGGGTAACCATGCAGAAGGATCCTACCTTCCTACAGCCAGTAATTCTGTAGATCAGGAGACAACACCAGGAGAATTCAACTACTAATGTCAAGCAAAGCCCCCAGATATAATACCAGATAAAAACATGTGGGAATTGATGATGAAGCACTGATCCTGCATGTTAATCTCCAAAATCTCTTGATTGGGAGAATTGCTGTAAGCCCCAGTATTTGTAACTCCAGAGTGGGAAAACACAGGGCAGGAAAGCATCCGACATGTAGTGGACCTCATTGTCTCTGCCTAAAGGTACATAGCTTTCTCTGAAGTAAGAAATTCAATATTCCATATTATCCATGGCAGATGGCCTTGATAGAGACTCTAAATGCTACAGTAAGCCTGTGCAGGGTCACAAAAACCTGGGCTAGTGTGTGATAGATGATTATGGTGCGGGAGACATCTTGTCAGAATATTCTGTACCTTCTGGATTTTACAAAGAAGACATTTAGGTGCCCTTAGCTAGAGAGCATTGGCACAGTACAGAGGTGACAGCAGAAAAATTGCCAATTTGATTTGTGTGTTCCAGTATTACATTAGAGTTCAGTGTGATTCCGAAGCTTTTCATAGATTGTGCCAGCATCGGTCAGGGTTCTCAGCTCAGTGGGCTCCAAGGCTTTGGAGTATCAGTATCCACAAGTCAAAATTTCTACTTTGGTGCAATTTAGTTTCAGATTTTTTTTCATATTGTCATGTTGGGTGGCAGTGTAGGATATGCGCATAAAGCAGTCAATGCTTTTTTACCAAGGGCTGTTTACATCATCCACATAATTGGGTCAGGTTACGCCTGCTGGAACGGATGAGATAGGCCTGAGGTAGACTTGGAATATATCATTTGAGTGATGCCAGAGCCCTCAGCAAAGCCAGGGATAAAGGAACAAGCAAATGAGGTGAAAGGTAGAATCGAGATGATGTGAAGGTGATTACTAATTAAGGAGGCAATCAATTCCAATTTAGTATCCAGGATTCTAATATCACACTGATGCCAGAGGAAGATGGGATCATAACCATGTTGAGGATTGCCACCAAGTGCAAAGCAGTGTGAGGATGGCAGCCCTACTCTGGTCCACCTATGATCTGAGGTTCCACAGCAGGGGCTTGGGGTGGAAGGAGATGGTTGTCTGACTCAAGTTTCTGCACCTCAATGTCATCATTAAGTTGCCTGAGCTCTTCTTTTTCTCTGAACTTACCCAGGAAGAATCTCATTGCAACAAGTCTGTAATAGACTGGGTTCTGGGATTAAGCATAGGCTTCTTCAAAAGCTGCACGATGTAGCAGGCTTTCAGAAGAGAGAAGATTATGGCTTTGTTATCCCCTCAGTTTACTGATGTTCCATTATTTATTTATGTACGCACTTATTATATTGATGTATGCATGTATTTATTTATTTATTTATGTATTAATTTAATTTTCATATCTGTATACAACTTTTATACCTGAAGATGTTAGTGAGTTTTACAAGTAATAATAAGAAAAAAGGCTCTTTGTCCTGTGTTATTGAATAATGGAATTAGAGGACATAAAGTCACTTTATGTTCCATGAACCACTTTGATATTGCAATTCCAATTGGATATTATTTTAGGCTTACATAGGCAAGATCTTTTTAAAATGGTCCTATCTACATTTTATGCTAAATAATGGGCCCAGCTTAGTTTTTAGTATTGCTATCAATATTTGTGTGGCATTGTAGGTAATACTGTGATTTATCTAGTGTGTAGTCACACACTGTGTGAATAGTATATAAATGTTTTAATTTGTATACTGAAAATATTTAACATTTTTCTAGAATGTCATTGTTGCCCGGCTTTGCTTATTTGTATTTCTATAAGTATTTATTGATGGCCCCCAATGAAATCAAGCATGTGGGTGCCCCGGGTATGCACAGGGGCACCCACCACAAAATAACAAAGTGTCCGTCTCAATGGTATCTGGGCAGCGGGGCCCTGCAGCTTCCTCCACATAAAAAAAAGGTGTGGGTGCCTCAGGTGGGCACCGAGGCACCCAAAAAACATAATTAGAAAATGAATAATAGATGAGCAGCAGAAGCCTCTAATTTATTATTCATTGCTCCACTAACGAGCGTCCCATAATGCCCTGCAAGGGCTTTTTGTATATATTTTTTGGAACTTGGTGGTGCCCATGGAAGAGGCAAACCACTAGGTGAAGGCAGAGAAGCCTGCAATGGTGCAGCTTTTGTTTAGAGAACAAAAAACAAAGAATCATCCACATCCAGCTACAGCAATAAGTATGTCCTTCAATAAGATATCCAAACAGGCTCTGCTGTGTGAGAGGTCGGGTATAAATATAGCCCATCTCTGGGCAAGGAACATAAATAGTTGGGTTGTCTGTCTTCTGTATATGAACTGACTCTCACAAAGTAAGGTCTATGGCGAGGACGAGAGACGAAATGTTTTTCAAATGTCTTTGAGAACACAAGAGTACAACTTCAGTGCTTTAGGGAAACTGCTAGGACACTACAAAGCCACAAATGTGGCAATGGTCAGTTACGTAAACGTCCACCTGACATTAGAATAAAGCTTGCAATCCTTCCATCAAGATCTGATGTATTACTTGTCCTGCAAGTTCTTTCTGCTATTTGGAATCTTGAAAATGTTGTGTGCATACGTTTATGTCAATATATCAACCTCAGTACTTTGAATTAGTCTTACTTGAGCCTAATATTTACTTCAACCTGACCGTTTTATTGCAACCCATTAATTCAACTTTTTAGACTTTTTATTCTAATTCCAGTACTAGTCAATTTGGACTTTACAACAATGTTGCAGTAGTCATCGGTCAAAGTAAACCGCTGGTAAATGTAATAGTCAAGTAGAGATAATAGTAAGTTTTGGTAAACGTCTGGTCAAAGCAGCGCTAACCAAAGTTGAGGGAGTCGAAAAATAGAATAAGTGTACGGAGACCATAATGACCAGCAAGAACATCTGGAGTGAAACCACTAGGGCAGTTTATCAGGATGAGTGTTTCTTTGATTCTGGTTTTGATTTGGGGTTTTTATGAGATGGAAATCAGGTAAAAGCAAGTCCAGAGGTTACCTTACATTTTAAAATTTCCAATTGTTGCTTTTAATACTTTGTAAAAAATAGTTTTAAACATTTCTTTTATTCGCTACATTTGAATGATTGGAATGGTGTTGCCCTTGTTCCACTAAATAAAAGAGAATAATCCAAAACGTTTGTTTTTATTTGAAGTTCTTTCGGAAGACGATTTACAATGGCTTCTACAGTATTTTAAATGACGAAAAATGCAGGTAAAAATATAGTTACCTTTAGATGAAAACAAACTATACTTTGGCAATTTTACTTGTTGGTGAAATGGCATACACAAAATAAATTATAAGAAGCACAATACAAGAGTCACTGTATTAGAAAAAGGCAATGGTAAGCAGCGTACTAGTACTCTAAAAATACTTCACAAAAGTCAACATTAATTTAGGTTACACACATTTTTAAAAAGTACACAGTTAATTCACTTTAAAAAAAGAAGCAGAATTGGTTATGGTCCCTGTGAATATTTTTTTCTCTTCCAATTTACATTTTGACATTTCTGCGGAGAGCAAACTACAAGTATTGCTGCTCCCCCCTGACGGTCGAGGCAGCTTTTACGATTGGTCTGAAATTGAAAAAGAAAGAGTGGAGTTATTTCGATGTTACACAGAAAATATAAGTTGACGAGCATGGCAACTATTGACAGGTGAATTATGAACAAAAATAAGAAATATGACTTTTATGGCTTGTGTGTGTCCTTATTATTCATAGAAACAACCTTATATGTATGAGCTATTAGCTGACATTGCTCATTTCCACTCAGAGTCTCCCATTCCCTTTTATGCCACTATTTCTGCCTGGATTTGTGCTGTCTACTATATGTCAAGCGATCCTTCTTATAGCCGATGCCACCATGAAGGGGTCTTAAGGTGCAGCACAGTACATAAATGAAAATATATTGCCTATGCTGTGTCACTTCTATTTTTAATATATTTTTGGGACTCCTCCATCTTTGTTGCGGTGAATCCTTCTACTGTGCAAACCAAAAGGCCAAATCGTCATCGTTCCTAGTGTCACTTTCTTATTGAATAAAATATCAAGGACAATATTTTGTACAGTGAAGGACATGTCACCCAATCATGTATACAATTCTTTTTTTTCCTTACATTTTCTTTATTTTCAATTTTAGTTTCACATTTTTTTGAAAATCCCACATGTATGGAAGATGTTTCTGTCTCGTTACCATGATCGGTTAAGTTCATTAAGACAATTAAATATTAGCAAAATATTCAATCAACCTATTTGCAGAGGCACCTGTGTGCAAAAGTAATATTGTTAAATCACAGAGACCTTTGCTCAAAACACTCACACATCTCAGAATGCTGGCGACCTCTTATCATTCATAGAAAATATGTGTGGAAAATATGGGCGAAATGTGCAAATATCCCTGCATAAAGGCACTCCACAAGACTAAAAAATCTGGTTTGTAATTACACCTGTATGTGTCTCTTGCATATTCAGAAATTGCCACGCACATGCAACATGTACCACGAGTGAGCAACATACACATCAAAAGCAGTGTAACTCACTAAATAAGTTTGAAGGCACATTCATGGGTGGAAAAGCAAAAGACACACAATTGATGGACGGAATGCAGAACAAATCAAAGCATTCACCCCCAGTCAAGAGATCTGGGTTAAAACCATCATTTTTTTGCTCACCATGCCACCCCAGTTTTGACCAGACCATATGCAAATTAGTCTTGACCCTGTGCCTCATGGGAACAGTCCAGCCCGCACTGCCAAGCCAAGTTCTCCCTGGACCGGAAACAAGCATCCTAGGACCGGTTTCGGGGTTTCACCCCTCATCAGCCAGGATAGCTTGAATCCAGCGGCACAGTGAGGCCGGGACCCACGTCTGGGCATACCCGGGGCACTTAGGGAACAAACGTTCCACACAGGTTGCAAGTACAATTGGCACACCATTCCACAGTGTGACAAGCCAAGAGGTTCACTGTGGCATGACAAAAGATGTTACAAGAGCCCTAACTCTGCGCGCATAGCACTTGCAACCCCAATAGTCATGACATATCCTTCAAATCAAGGAGTGGAGTCTACTGACGTGATTTGTGTTGCCAACGTTACTGTTTCATGACTATCACTGAGTTTGTGGCTCATGGAGAGAGGGAAATATTTACGAAGTAGCCACTGCCTCTGGCAAGCAAGGGAGATAGGGGAAGTCAGACACATGAAGTGCCTTGTTTGTAAAACTGTAAGTGCTGGGGCCCAATGATTTTTTCCATATGTTTTCTGGTGCTGCAGTATGTCAGGGTTGCCAGGTATCAAGGCTGTCTAGTCTTGAATCCACCTCATTCTTCTTTTATCCACCACCCTACAGCTCCTGTCTCTTTATCTCACTCTTGTAGGTTCTTTTTCATTCATGCTTTCTCCCTTTGTCACTGTTTCTGTTTTTCTGTTCCTCCTTCGTTTCCCCTTTTCTGCCTTTCTCTCTTGTTCTGAGTCAATGGCTAATGATGAAGAATAGGTCAGCGGCATCTAAAACATGGTAGCGCAAGCGTAGGGGGCACGTGGTAGTAAGCATTAACCTCTTAACGCAATAATATGGGACTTAGCAGATCCAGCTACTGGGGGAATGCAAAAGATAACTATGACTGATATGGGAGTACTGAAACGTCCATTTACTGGTAGTCAGTAGTAGTAGTAATTTTCTGTGCCTCTTACTGTGCTTGGGTAATGTAATAACTAGAAATACAAGGCGATAGGTCGCATGGTAGTTGGAAATATCTATTCATGGGAGCATGTTGGAATTGCCAACGCCTATTGCTTAGTGCCTATGGGAATTGGCAGTACCTGTTACTGGGGACAAAGGATGACACAATGGTGCTTTTAGTCTCCGCCCAGTATCCATGGGCATGCAGCCCAGGACGACAAGACAGGGTTAAGGCTCAGGAGGAATTTATCCTGCTCGAAGTTAGGGGCGTATATGCTGCCCAATATTATTTGTGTGCCGTCAAATGTGCCTCACACCAGAATGTATCTACCCAGAGGATCCACTCGTTGTTCTAGGGCCTTGAAAGGGACCCCACTTCTAACCCATATTGATGCGCCTCTGGCAAAGGCAGAATATGATGTGGAGAATACCTGACCCCTCCATTTCTTACGTAGGTTAACCGCCTCAGCTGTAGTCAGGTGGGACTCCTGAAGACAAACTATGTGCGCGCGTCGCCTGTTTAATTGCGCATAAATTCTGTGTCTCTTGTGAATAGACCCCAGCCCCCGTACGTTCAAGGTGATCACTTTGTAGCTATCCTGCATGTATACGTGAGTTGAACTAGTGGTGGACGCGTGTTCAGCGTGGGGGGAGCAGCGGTACGTGGCGCAACATAGGGGGTGGGCCAAACCACAAAAACTCCTGAACTACAACCTGCAATACTCGGGCCAGCCGTGAGAACTACGCTGGCCCAAACCATGTGCACAACGGTGCTAACAAGTAACAGTGTAGGTGTTGCTTTCGCTTTAGGGGGGTGCATTCCTGTAGGCTGCCTAGTGAGGTGAGAGCGCTGCGAGCTCAACGCAGCCCGGACCGCACTTAGCAGCAATCATCACGAGATCGGACCATCGGGGATACCTACGCACTACAAATATAGTAATCTAACATATTTACGACATTGTAACTAACATGCGTTATGCCCCGCTACTGACAAAGAACTATCCCAGAAAACCTTCAGCGGTTTGAGGCGTGATAGTGCGGAATAGTGTTATACTAGTCTCTGAGTCAGAGTGGGCCGAGATGTCCTCCAAGGAGTCCGAAGGTATTGGATGGGTTTCTTCCCGGAACCTGCTGGCCGCCACCAGCGCCTCCGTCTGATCCCGCAGGGCCTGTTCCGGCGTGGGATTCCCAGTCTGAGATGTGTGGCCTAGCTTGAGGCGTCTCGATTTTCGGACCCGTTTTGGCCTTGGAGATGCAGCGACAGTCTGCGAAGAGGGTCCGGTCCCCCCCCCCCCCTCCCCGGGGGAAACATAGTTTCAAGCCATTCCTCCACCTCGTCTGGTGCATCAAAAAACTGTGTATTTTGGTCGTGGATTACCTTTAACCTGGCCGGGAACAGCAAAGCATATTTAATGTTCAGTGCCCTGAGTTTTTTCTTTGCGTCTTGATAGAGGGAGCGCTTGCGTTGTACCAGGGCAGTGTAATCCAGGTATAGGGACACCCGCTGGTTCTCGTATTGTATTTGAGACAGCTCCCTCGCCTTCTGCAGCAGAGTGTCTCTATCTCTGAAGTTCAAGATTTTGACAATCAGGGGACGGGGTTGGGCCCCTGCCGTCGGCCTGCCAGATGGGATTCTATGCGCCCTTTCTACGCAGAAATAGTCAGAGAGGCCCTCTGGAGCCACGTGGTCTCTGAACCAGCGTTCCATGAATCTGGTAGCGTCCGATCCCTCACAGCGTTCCGGTAGGCCTATGACGCGGATGTTATTGCGTTGGGCCCTCCCTTCTGCGTCGTTCACCCTCTCCTGCAGCCCAGTGACTTGTTTTTGGAGTTGCGCAAGCTGCGTTCTGTGTTACTTGTGTTGTGGCAGCAGCTCCGTCAGTGCAAGTTTATTGTCCTTGACAACAGTGGTAAGTTTGTCATGGTCGGCCTTAAGAAGAGTGAACCCAGTTGTCAGGGAGCCGATTTGCTGTTCAATGGCCTTCCTCGAGTCCCGCACTTCCTGCAAAATAAGGTCCAGTTTGTCCGGGGGGGCCTCCAAGCTAGTAGGCGGGATACTGTTTGTCACTGTTTGTCCTCATGCCACATTGTCCACGCCATCTCAGCGCCCTCGTATGGCCGCAGGGGGTGGGCGTGGATGGGCCGCGTTATAGTGTTCGGCCCCCGGCCTCGGCGCTCTCGATGATACCAGCGTCTTCCTCGCCCCACCTCCAAGGCAGGCCGCGGCTCATGCGGCCTATACGCAGCTCCCGGGTCCAAGCACCGATCAGGCAGAACAGCCGGGTCCCTGCGCAGAATTCACCACAAAATGCCTCTCGAGCACACAGCAGGGCTCTCAGCAGGGGATTTTTAGGCCGATGTTGGCCGAGTCATCAGGATTATGGCAGGATTTCGCGGGTCCGGGCGCGGAGCTCGCTCACCGTGCGTCCGCCATGCTCGGCAGTTGGCCACGCCCCCCATGCAGACCAGAGTTTAACACAAATTTTTTGTTAAACATTTTTATTCCTGTGAGGGGTTGTGCAGGCAGGGCCCAGTGCACTGCTTTGCCCCGGGGCCTAAACTGCTGTTAAGAAGGCCCTGGCCTATACAAATGTCTATAGTCCACCGCTGCTCTTTTGTCTTCAATAGTCCTCTCAGCATTCCAATATTCTAATTATTCATAGATCTTCACATTAGATGGATGTAGAGAGTAGGAAAGATTACATTACGTTATGTTATATACATTCATATGGTGCACATTCTGCATTTGCAATGACACTGCACCATCAATCAAGTTCAGAACCTTTTCTTCCTGGTTTCCAAGGATTCCACTGCAGACTGGAGTCTGGTGCTATATTGAAGTTGTGGCAAGTAGCAGGCAGTTTGAGTTATTCGATATTCTGTTGTTGATAATTGGATCTATTATTACTTTGTTGGGTGTGGCCATAGGTCTAGCAAAGTTGCTTACATGCAAATAGGGTTATTTGGCTTGAGCATCACCCAAAGGATTTGTCTGAATTAACTGGAATTATTGGGTAGTGTTGATGGTCCTGTTGCCGATCTGATGACCTATCTAGATTATGTTGGGTGGGTGTTATTAAGGTACATGAGAATGAATGAAAAAGGCACCCCCTGGAAGCATGATAATTTTTGGTTTGTGACTAGATGTGATTTGCAAAAGATCACGCAGCAGATCCCGCTTACTCTATTAATTAACAAACTTGCTTCAGAAGGTCAAACTCTACAGCAGGAGGGTGAGGTTCAATCACTGCCTCTTTTGCCCTTTGATCCTAGCCCTGATATAAAGATTCTTAAAAGCACTTACCATGTTTCCCAACTTTTATACTGACATAGAATTTAAGAGTCCTTTAGAGTGCACCTTTGTTCTAGGGCTATAGCCATAATTGCTATTAGAAGGTTGAGCATAATATTATAAACATTGATTCAAATTTTATCCTCGATATTTAAATTTTTAATTCTCAATATTTTAAATCTTCCATTTTTCCAAAGAGAGATTTGTCGGAACATTACATTTTTTCAAATCAATCAATGAATTCTTATATTCAATAAACTATTATAAAACAGCATTATAACAGCAGTATAAAAGAAGTCAGATTATATCATCCACAAAACACATTAACAATTTTTAAAATTATTCAGAATGAAACCAATAACCTACATAAATTCATTATAATTTATGTACATTAAATGCACTTTGTCACAACCTGGTTATTGTTTCTTCACTTTTGCCACATTATATGCTTAAATAATTGTTTTACATTATTGCAATGTTCTTGAGAAAGACATGGTGTCAGTCATACTCAAACCTGCACCAATGAGCTGAAGGAGTTTTGCAGATAAATTGTTTTTGTAGCATTATTGCACAAAGGGCACCCAAGCAACAAAAACAGAAGAGATTTTTCTCTACGCATAAAACAAAAGAAAAATGGAAGCTCGTGCAGTGCGTTGTTCCATTGCCCGGAGCTGCACAACGCCCATCCGGATTTGCAGAACCTTGTGCCTTTTGATAGGGCATTGAATGAAACTAAAATGCAGGTTTTTCTCAAAACTTTTGCTACAGAGTGTGTATACATCACTGGAAAGGAGTTTGCTTATAAGGGGACAGATGGATGAAATGATTTTGTGGTTGAAAACCCTGCAATTTCCAAAATAATAGTGTTCGCAACCCCAAAATGATATTTTTCAACTTACTATGCCCCTTTTGCGATTCAGAAAGACATTTCCAAATTTCAAAAGGAGCTTACAGACTCATTCTGAATTGCAATTAGGAATGGGTGTGAAAGGGGCGTTTACAATTAGGAAGGGGTGTGAAAGGAGTGTTCCCTCCTAATTGCCTATTGAAATGAGATGCATTAATAGTTTGTGACGGCAATTGTGGTTGCAAATCATGGAAAAGTTAATGACTCCTCAAAGGATGTGTTAACTGATGCACAAAGGGGAATCTGTCCCCATTTTGGGAAAGCAAATGTAAAGATGGTGAGCTGCTGTCTCCTTGCTTGCCCTCACCTGTGTGTTTGTAGCCAATCTCAGTGGATCGTGACATTCCTAGTAATTATATTTTTGGCAAGTCTGCAAAACCGGTGAGTGAAGATTTTACAATAAAACCTATTAGTACATTGCAAACAGGTTGCAAATGGTCGGAGCATAATTTGTGACCACTATTTTCTAACTTTGGTAAATAGCACATTGGGCTGTAAATTTTAGTCATTGGCAAAGTAATACTCACTTAACTTTTGATTGTTTTAGATAACAATGGAAAATGTGCAAAATATCCAGTAGACTGTACCATCCATCAAATACATTTTGATATTTGAAACCCAGATCCATAAAAATCATGAATAGCATATCACATATTGACCTGCGGGCCACATTCATGCAGACAAGCCACATAGACAAGGCTTGTTTCATGTTTCAGTGTCGACTTTAATTTGAAACTCAGATGCAGTAGCAACTGCTGTGACTCAAAACCAGTTCAGCTTTAACCACCTGGATAGGGGTTGACTTTTTAATTCCTAACAATGACTTCTAGGACCGCCATTTCACAACCACAATAGCTTTATGTTTATCTTTTCTAGCAACTGATTTTACATTTTGCTTGTTGTTTACTAAACCAAAACCAGGGCACACCAAGTTAAAGGCCATCATGTGTCAGGCAAAAAGTGTGTGTGGGGGGGGTAACCGTGCAAAAAGGGGCACTTCCCTACTGCCCGTATTACCCAATCTCTATTTTTTATTTATAATAGAGTCATTTTTACCCCCAGAATCTATTTCTAAATTTATTTGTCTGCCTCCCCACTATGTTGGTCATGTTACACTTCCAATGGTGCTTTAATGCATCGACTTTATTATTGTTCTCAGGCATCTAAGTTTTGGAAAATTATTTGGTCTAAGTGTTTAAAGATATTTCAATGTAACATACCATTACCAATTCAAAATATTTTCCTACGATCTATGTCACCTGATTTCGAACATCTTTCACCTAAACCCTTGTAATTGGATCTTTTTATTGCACTTGCTTTTAAAGTTATACTCTCCTGTTGGAAAGATGCTTCTAAGTTATCTGAGTTAACGTGGTGGAACTTTATCTGTGACAAACATAGAATATCTACTGTCTCTTCATTATCATTATGTAATAAAATTAAATCAGATTTATATTGATTACCCTTTACTACTTATCTATCCTTGCACTCACCATTACCTTAACTAGTTATATTTCTTTCTTTTTCTACATTCCCTCTTAATTCTTTTCCCCGTATTTTCCTACTCCTTCTTTCTTTCTTCTTTCTTCTTCTATTTCCATCTCCTCCTTCTTTATATATAAAAATAATCTTTATCCTATTTCATGGTTTTTATTGTTCTTCCCATATCTTACAAGTTGTAATACTTCAATGTGTACAGGGCCGGACTGGGACCCGAAACCGGCCCTGGCAAACTGCTCGGCCGCCCCCCCTGGGGGTGCGGAGGGGGGTGCAGCCGAGCTGTTTGCTACGGCCGATTTTGTTACAGAGTAACAAAAACGGCCCCCAGGTCCTAAAACCGGCCCCTACCCTGGGGGCCTACCGGGGAAATGCCCGGTGCCCGCTACGGCCAGTCCGGCCCTGAATGTGTAACCATTATATCAGTAGTGGCTGCTACCGGACAGGGGTGGTGGACAGCGGGGGGAATGGAGGGATCGAGGGAATGAAAAAAAGAAACAAAAAGAACTTACCTGGAACGGCCAGCAGCCCCCTCTCCTCCGTCCTCTTCCTTCTTCCTGTCTCCAGTACCGGCCGGCAGCAGGAAGCACCCAGGCACACAGGCTCCTCTAAGCCAATCACAATGCTGGTCTGAGCACCGTGGTTCGGCGTTCAGACTGGGACAGGCAGTCTGTGCATCTGTGTAATGCAGCCTGTTGCGGAACATGCAAAGTGCGCATGACTTTTTGGCCGGCCCTCATGAGCACCTAGGGAGTGCAAACCACTCCTCCCCCTGCTCTGGCCAGCCCTGCCCCTGACTGCAATAGGAAAAATAAAATGATAATAATGTTGCGTTATTATCATTTTCATTTTTCTTTTGAGCAGTGGGGCGACGCTTGTCAGCCTTAGCTGAGGAGCCGCCACTGCATTATATTACAATGTTACACCTGTTATTATAAGTGTTCTTGTTCTATATATCCTCAATAAAATCTACTTAACAAAAAGAAAAAAAACTCACACTGCCACTGGTACAGAGAGTCGTTGCCACTGCCTTTGAATAGAGGATCTCCAACTATAGCAGAATTCATCGGGGTATGGCTTAAATACTTTATTGGAAATTACATTTGAGAAATTCTCCAGCTCACATGTTTTTATATAAACAATCCATACTTCACATAATATGTCTACTTTTTTTAGGTGAATTCCTTTGTTCACCCAATGAGCATGGCCTGTTTCTCATCATGCTGCCTTTTGCTGGATGTGTGTTCATCCTCTTAATGCTATGAAGTTATTGGTGCGGCTGACAATGTTTGAAGAATTAAGTTGTATTTCAGTGACTGTCCTGTGGCCTGGGCATGGCGGTGACTCTATTCAGAAGCAGCTGACTACAAATACTTTCCACAGAGGTTTATGGATTTACATTAAAAGTGACAGCCAAAAGCTGTGTACCGTATAAAAGTAAACCTTGGTTTGTGGCGGATTTTACCTTGATAGCTCCCTTTGGGTCATAAGTGATTTTGTGTATGGCAGTGCCACAGGGAGATGTGTTTCATGCTCTAGCCTGTCTTTTTAGGATCACTCTGCTGTCTTTCTGGAGCTCAAAATACGTTAGTCGATCAGGCCTCGAAAGTTGCCAAACCAAGAGTTTTAAAATTTTTGTTGCAGTTTGGCACGGGGTGTGCATGTTATGTAGACCATTAAAACTCACCTCATAGATAGGATCTTGGTTGTAGCTTTATATAAAAAGCGTCAATATCAGTGCTTAATTTGTGCCAATGTTTGCCGGTACAAGGCACCGGCACCTTTTTCTAAACACCGGCACATATTTATCCACCATACGGTAACACTGTGTGCCTATTTTTTTTTTAGCAGAATTCCTCAATGGTGATGTGATATACTTTTTAAAAACTTGTACTTAGGTATGGCTGTCACTAGCATTTGGTAGCAGTGGTTGGAGCTGAGATGGCTCCAGGTGCATTGGACTTACGAAAAAATACTTTGGGCCCTGGCACTTTAATTTTTACAAATTAAGCACTGCTCAACATCCTGATATCCACTATACTTAATGATGTCTTACAATTTATGGTAAAACACATTGATTAAAATAAATTACTTTTATGAAGTTCTATTCAGGCTACTGCAGCCCAATCTCTCTGTAGAGGCTGGGGAAGGATGAATGGATATAGTGTAAAGATTCGTTAATCATAGAACTGGTGCTTTTTTCACATTGTATAGGATTTTTTTATTCATTTACATAATGTGATTTTTTTTAAATATCGAAATGGCTGTGCATACAATAGGGAATTTGACTGGATAAAGTTGGATAATCAATTTGTTTCATTCAGTTGTCTAATTTTGCATTTGTGTTTGAAAAGCACACATAGTTCTATTGCTACATGACAGTCATTAGACCATAAAAAATACCAAGCTAAGATCTTACGAACCCACGCCACGAATAATATCTCTTAATCAATTTTAATATTTTTACAAAATGAAACCGATTGCAAAAAGTGAAACACAAACAAAGAATGATGCTGGGGGGGGGGGGTGACTCCCCGACATTGTGTTCACAAATGTAGCAAAATCAGCTGATGCGTTGGAAGTTTCTGCAAGTAGCAAAAAATTAGAGTTAGGGAAGGGGCGACAATGCTACAGGTCTAACATTACTTTTAGATTTCTGTGAATGAGAATCCTCCGACTACGACGTATTTACAAAGAGCGATATGCAAGCAAAATGGCGTCGGTGTACATATTATGAAAGTAAAAGGTACTAAGCACTATGGAACCAAGTGATGCATATTTAATCGGGTTTTTTCACACATACTCTTTGCTAGTCGAAGGCTGTGACTGTCTGTAGTATTGTTGTCCTCGTCTCTCTTCATTGGGACAGGAGCAGCAAAGGAATGATCCTCCCAGCATGGTGAGGCTGGCAGAGGCCCAGCCGACAAACAAAGCTGACCCAAATTCATACCTACAGTACAACAAAAAAGCAATATTAGTTACTACAATAGTAAATCTAACAAACCACTTTCTCTAGCGACATTCCTTTCAAAGTCATAAAACCTGTTTTCATACTAAATATTCCTTCTGCTCGGATTCTGATATTATTTATAAAACTTACACATTACATTGCTACTTTTTAAAGCAACAGTACTGTTTTCTGTAAGTCAGCTAGTCGAGCATCAAATTCATAGCTGAGAGCCAGATGTTCATCAGAGGTCCTACTTCTATTATTATATGGCCTGCCCTCTTTTCAAGGGAAGGCCAAACCATGCATTATCAAAGTAAGAATAATAAGAGTTTATCCGCATCTCCTTATATCTTTTCCTTTGAGAAATGACGATGACAGTAATCTGAATACATGTCTGTATTTCCAGGAGTGGCCGGTGCTGATAAGAGCGGTGGTGGTAGGGGTGTGTGGAGGGGGGGGATGGGGAGAAGGGGGGGCTCAATAGACAACAACAAAGGAAAATTAATTATTTATTTAATTTTCCCTGGTCGCCGTCTGTCGAGTCCCGCCCCACCGCTCTTACCTGCACGGGCAGCTCCTGTGTATTTCTCACTGGCCTAGCAACACTTTACCTACTTACATCTGCCTTAATTTTCAATTTGTATACTTCTTTTTACGTCCCCCCTGCTGTGGCTACTGCAAGGCTTACATAAGTATTTGATCAAAGTAGAGCATGTATCCTATCCGTACCTCAAAATGTGAACAGGTGTAACATACTTAAAACATGTCTGTATTTCCAGGAGTGGCCGGTGCTGATAAGAGCGGTGGTGGTAGGGGTGTGTGGGGGGGGGGGGGATGGGGGAAGGGGGGGGGGCTCATTAGACAACAACAAAGGAAAATTAATTATTTATTTAATTTTCCCTGGTCGCCGTCTGTCGAGTCCCGCCCCACCACTCTTACCTGCACGGGCAGCTCCTGTGTATTTCTCACTGGCCTAGCAACACTTTACCTACTTACATCTGCATTAATTTTCAATTTGTATACTTCTTTTTACGTCCCCCTGCTGTGGCTACTGCAAGGCTTACATAAGTATTTGATCAAAGTAGAGCATGTATCCTATCCGTACCTCAAAATGTGAACAGGTGTAACATACTTAAAACATGTCTGTGTTATGTAAATAGGGGGAAGATAAATATACAGTGGTTGACTAATACCTCCCCAAATACATGTTCTCACGCAACTCTCTGTCATACCGTTTCCTTAATGCACTTTCGACCGGACACAACACAGACAATACCCTCTCTGCATCGCAACTCATGTATGAGTTGCTTCTGCAACACTGAAAATGTCTTTGTCGAGCCCCAAGCTACTACTTGGAGCTATGTATGCGCCTCATCAAATTTCTAAAAGAACAAAAAAGATGGAATTCAAGAGCGAGCCCATGTTCATGCAGAATTGTTTGCAGTGTGACAACCATGTCGCCCAAGACACATAAAAGAGCACCTTAATAGGAGACCCTTTATCACGACGAGAAAAAAGGATGCTGTTTATCTAGTATACTTCCAATCTCAGCACAAACTAGTCTCGTAAGCCCATGAATTTAAAATTGTGAAATTTGGAAAATAGAGGTCGGATAAGCCACTTCCTCGATGCAAATCTCCCTCAACTTAGTCAATGTTAAGCTTCTTCACGAATTTCATAGTACCTTAATAAATACTATGGGGGATATTCTCAAGAACGTGTGATAATTATCGCAAATTTAGCTTAACGCAACTTTGCACATCGCAGTCTATCGCGGGAAAATAACACCGTGTTAACGTTGTATTCTCAACCCGGCGGCACCATGCGATAGTCTCACGATAACGCGCCAAATGATAACGCGCCAAATGATAACGCGTTAAAACTAACACTACGCCGAAAAAATGCACAACACGAGCGTGAAAAAAGTTGCGATGCCCCAAATCGCGTTACAAAAATCTGCGATAACCAGCGACAGGCCTGCAATTCCCACGCGTCATGAGGGAAAATGCACCATAAAAGCAGGAAAAAAAAAAGAAAAAAAAGTTAAACTGCGTAGCACCATGGATGCACCCGGACCGAGTGCAGAGGACAACGCGAACCCCACAAGCCCCACAGACGACCAGCAAGGAACCTCGGGGTCGGGGAAGGCCAAGGAGAAGAGGAAGACGCGGTTCAGTCCGCAGGAAAACAGGATCATCGTTACGGAGGTGATAGAACACTACCAACAACTGTTCGTCACCTCCAACGTGTCATTGGCAACAAAGACGCAAACATGGCAGACTATCTTGGACCATGTGAATGCAGTTGCAGAGTTGAGGAGGACAATGGAAGAGGTCAAGAGGCGCTGGAATGATGTGAAGGGCAAAACCAAGAAGAAACTCGATGCCAACATGAAAGCAGCAACGCAGATTGGAGGTGGGGGTCCAGCGGCACACCAGGAGCTGGATGACATGGAGAAAATGGTGGCCACAGTCATCAGTCGGGATACGGTGCCAGGAGTAGTGGATCCGGACACTGCTCAACATGACCTGACACAACATCAACAGGGTGAGTACCGACCAGGGACTGGGGGACGGGGGAGATGGGCACAATGGCACACATGCACAATTAAGTAGAGCACACTGCAGACCCACAATGACTCTGGATCATGTCCCTGATCTCCTTGGCATACTGCAGCACACATAGAAACAGCAAGTAGGCCCCCGTCGATAATGTGCCCGGAGGGGGCCCTCCCCACACATCACTAATCTCACAACAAACCCATACACATGTGCTGAACCCAGCAAAGCTAAGGGTCCGTGAGCCACACTGACAATGCAAGTAACACTGCATGACGATTAGCATGGCTGCAGTCCAATTATCATGACATGGTGCACGCCACGACACTGAGGTGACTGAGTGTGGACCACATCCGGAAAGGAGCAGGTCACACTCTGACACATCCACGTGCACAAACAATCCCTGACGTCAACAACACATCTGCAGACAAACCATGCCCAAGAGTCACAACTCGACCAAGAGCCCAATTTACCCAAGTCCGCAACATCTCAGCACTGTAGAAGCACAGAAGTCAAAGGCACACCGCCTGAAAGGGATAAGGGGCAGCCAAATCAGAGCTGCAGGGGCGACTCACCCACAATGCAGCACACACACATAACAATAAGAGCTCCTCAACATTGACAACAATGTGGTACAAACTGCAACACTTCCACGACAGAACACAGGACACAACTGGTGCCGCATGTGTGTACAAAATGGCCAATCACATCTGGCATAGCAGGAAACTGTGAGATGACAATGTACGAGTACAACCTCACATCCGTGATGTAGTACAAATGTCCACTGTCCCGCATCAAATAGGCATCTCCTCACAAACAGTCACAATGTACACTGTCATGCAGTCTGTATGTAAACTCCGCCAATGCGTCAACATACATGGAACACACTGTGAAATTGCATCTCCCCTTTACATTGCAGAGGGACAATCAACACCTCCTGCAGAGCAGACCCTACATCACGTCAGCGATGATGGAGACAGCCTCCAGGACATCGACTACAACGAACTCCAACGGTTCATGGACAACCTCCGCACCCCACCTCCAGTAGCAGGGCAGCCCAGCACCATCGAGGTGATCCCACCCCCTGCACAGACCACACAGCAGGAAGCACCCACCACCACATCTGGCTCCCAGCACCTCACCGAAGAACACATGGCGTTCCAACGCCGTGTGTTAGACTGCCAGAAGGAGCTGGCTGAACAGGTGCGGGTAGGGTTCGACCTCATGGCAGCCAAACTAGATGCCATACGTGGGTGTCTAAGTCCCATCAGGGACCACTTACACTCCCTAACGGACACCCACAGTCCGCCCCATGTACTCCAACAATCCATGGCTGGCGTCGATGGAGTCATGACTCGGAGACAACAACAACTGTCTAGTCAGAGTGGCTACAGCGATGTCATCCGTGATTTGGGAAACATAAGGAGGGTCATGAAGCGGATGCAGGCGCAAAGAATGGCTACCACGGCTGCACACGAGAAAGCTGTAGATGGGATCTTCCATGCCCTGCAGATCCTCATCATGGGAGGGATGCCAAAAGACATTGCGCAGATGAATGCTGCTGCTACTTCTACATCCACATCTCTGGCCCCTGATGTGTCAGTGTCACACAGTGCTGCAAACCAAACACCACCACCCACATGTGAGGCACATGAAACGTCAGAGGACGAAGATGAGGATGAATCTGCCTTAGTGGTAAGGAGGAAGAAGTAGCATTCATCTCCGCCATATGGCTTGTTTCTGCTTGGGTCTGCCCTCTGCATCATGCCCTGGAATAACACCTTGCACTGTCCCCCAACACACTCTGCGACCCTAACCTTGGACCTCGACATGGACTGCCATATTTTGTATGCTCAACAATGACACAGCAATCAGCCTGCGGACTGGACTCTTCCCCTTCCGAGTAACTTGTCAATCCCTAAAGGACTCTGGCTGGCCCTCCACGGGGCAACATTGTGAAGTGTTGTCTGCATGGCCCAGTACTAAGACAGCTTCAACACTCCACTGAACGTGAATAATACATTCCAATACACACAGATGTGTCATGTCTATGATTAACCAAGTATGAAAGCATGGACGAATGTAGGGGCAGTGATTCCCCCTTACGTCCATGTAGCTCATGTTGTGGGACTTGAGTCACAGGGTGCATCCCTGCATCATGGTGGTACATATTTGACCCCAAAAGAAGCCCTGTTGTCAATTGTAGGTCACAAATGACAGCCTATATGTAATGATTTGGGACACATGTGAAAGGCTGATGAGTGGGATTCCGTACTATATTTGACACACAGAAATGGCATTTCGAATACGTGACACCCTAAACAGCCTCTCTGTACAGAGGTGACACACCCACCATCTATTTCCAATTTGTGAGATTGTCAGCACTACATGTTGCACTTACACTTGTCAGAGTGATGTGCTTGTACAGAGGAGTAACATGCACACAGGGAATGTTTGTTGTAATGAATTTAGTTGCACATGCTGTGCCTGTGGTCATTTTGTACTGTCCCATGATTGGCTAAGGACTGTGACAATGTGGCGTGCTCATGTGAAGAAATTGTCAATGATGGTGTTCCTACGGGCTATTCCTGCTGCTGCTGCAGTGGGGTGAGGTCCACCAGCCTCATCTTCCTCATCATCGTCCGGTGCATCTGGCACTTGTAGCCATGGGGCATTGGTGCGTACACATATGTTGTGCAACACACAACATGCAACGATCATCTTGCACACGATGCCTGGCCCGTACAGGAGCCTTCCACCTGTGATGTCCAGGCACCTGAAACGTGACTTCAACACGCCAAGTGTGCGTTCCACGATGCCCCTGGTGCGTTTGTGGGCCGCATTGTACTGCCTCTGTGCCTGTGTGTTCGGGGCTCGGAGGGGTGTCATAATCCAAGGGCAGAGTGCATATCCTTGATCACCTGTGACAGTGCAGAGAGACATGAGTCAAAAGTTGGTTCTGCATGATGTGTTGGCAGGCTCACTAGTTCATTGGTGTGTGATATGTGTGACTTAGTGATTCCTGTTTGACAGGTACAGCTTGTAGCAAATGAGCGGCACCAATGTGTATTACGTAGCCTCACTGCTGCTCCCCCCTCCCCCGAGCCTATTTACTAGTGTGCGCAGCGCGGTTGCATCACTTGCACTCCTACGGCACACCATTGTCATGCCTGTCTGCGCATGTCCACAAGCCTGACAACGACACTGTGATTTTGTGCGTTGAAGGTGGGCGGCCACGTGTGTGTAGGCCTATGGTAAGGATAGGCCGGACACAGATGTAGAGTTCATGGCTGGCTGAACTTGCGATGCGGTTGAGGGTAGACCTTTGGCCTATGCTGCAGTAATAGCGACACACACAATAGTTGGCATGTATGATCCCGAGTGGGCTTGCGCTCCTTCATTTATCCCTTCGGCCGAGCCCGCACTCCGGGGGCATGCTACATCGCAACATTGTCCATTGCGGGACGGGTGGCACCGACACTACTACAGAGACACACGCATTAGTTACTTCCTTGGCAAGGCCAACACTTAGCAATGCCCAGAGCCACGGGCTGATTATCCACACCCCTACGCTGGACTGTCGTACGCCAGCCCACTCTGCTTACGCTTACAGGGGGGTACGATACAGCTACATGTCCCAGGTCTTCCCCACTGCCTGAGGTGACATGGTTGCGTCCGCTGTACACAGCACAATGTAATGTGGTAGGGCCCGGGGCCCTCATGCATACATAATGACCACACGGACACACTTAGATAGTTTGTGGAACTGGCTACGGGCATGTGCGCCCGGCCCCTGTTATTGCCAGGGTCACATGTCCAGTGACACCTGTGCTGGATGGGTGTGGGGTGAGAGTAAGCCAGCCCTCAGGGAGTGGTTGGTGCTGGCAACAACTACAACAGTGATCAGACAATCAGAAGTTCAAAGTTCAAACAGCAAGGGTCCATGACTTCAGCTGCACAGAGTTAGTGGCCCCAGATGCACTGCGGCCGGCACAGGCACACCGCCACGGGACGATGACTTGCGGTGCACTGAGGTAGGGCCACGAGAGCTGAGCGGGTCCTCGTCGATGTCGAAGGTGAATGTCGCGGAGTGTTTCGGGGGACAAGTGGAAGGTGTTCTTTCAAGGCATGATGCAGAGGGCAGAACCAGGCAGAACCAAGCAGAAACAGGCAATATGGAGGAGATGAATGCTACAGACTCATTTTTAACACCAAGTCAGTATCAGCTACATGATGATGAAGACAACCCCCAGGCCATAGACTCAGACGCCACCAAAGTTCAACCAGAGAGTGTCCATGAATTTCGGGGCACAGAGTTAGTGGCACCAGAGCTGAAAGGGGATGCAGTCTGCGATGAGGCCTGTACAATGGTATAAACTCTGCCATAAATAAATCAAGACTCAGTTCCAAATGTGTGACCTACTTGACCGCAGTGTAGGCCGGAGGCAGCGGTCAGCAGGGGCCCACAGCCACGTGTCGTTGGCTTGCGATGCACAGAGTTAGTGGCACCAGAGCAGTTGTTGGTAGTGTTCGATCACCTCCATAACGATGATCCTTTTTTCCTCCGGACTGAACCGCGTCTTCCTCTTACTCCTTTCCTTGCGTACAATGATATGAACTCGGCCATTGAATAATCAAGACTCAGTTCCAAATGTGTGACCTACTTGACCGCAGTGTAGGCCGAAGGCAGTAGTTAGCAAGGGCCCACAGACACGTGTCGTTGGCTTGCGATGCACAGAGTTGGTGGCACCAGATCGAAGGGAGTACAGTGATATAAATGCTGCCATTAACATATGTACTCGGCCATCATGTAATCAAGACTCAGTTCCAAATGTGTGACCTACTGGACCGCAGTGTAGGCCGGAGGCAGCGGTGGAGTACGTCAACGAGAAAGGAGTGCTGGGGGCCTGTGTCGCGGAGGCCGTGATGGTCTGGGGAGGCTGCCAAGGTCGCGGGCCTCGGGCTTTGAGCTTGCACCGGCACGTGGTGGGCCCTCTTTGACACACGCCGGTGTCGGCAGGTGAGCAGTGAGGCCTGGTTGCACAGGGGTGGCCAAGACGGGTCTTGGGACCAGTGGCCTGGGGTGCAGCAGGCGCACAGGATCGCAGGCACCGCCGCTCATGGCGTCGGCCTTGTGGCGGACTGAGAGGCGCCGCCCTGGCAGACACGTTGGCCATTCCGGAAGAGAACCACGCCCGGAGCAACGGGCTTTTTATTCACACCCCTACGCTGGCCTGGGGTACGCCGGGCCAGCCCACTCTGCTCACGCTTACAGGGGGGGACGTAACAAGCTACATTTCCGCAATCTTCCCCACTGCCTGGGGTAACATGGTTGCGTCCACTGTCCACTACACTCCAAACACCAGCAGTATATGTCGACATGGACATGTCTGTGGTCTGCATACTGCAGTCTGGCCAGCACATCCAAGCCACACTTGGCATTGTGTACATTCTCATTCATGGGTCACTTGCCTCCTTCGCACATGCCTGGTTCCCACCTCTCCCCACATTCTGCTATTGTGTGGCTGAGGTGCCATGCCGTTGATGGCTTGTGTACATGGCTAGCCCAGGTTACCACAGTAAGTTGTGCTGTCGTGTCTGGTAGGTGGGCATGTTGTTTGGCATGTTGTATGTGGGTTTGTAATGTGTGCATTCCCAGAGTCGTGAGTTGCATGACTGTGGAGTTGAGGTGTGTGGTGTGTTCATTTGGTACTTACCAACAAGCAATGCATTCCCATAGGTGCCATCCTGAAAGCGCTGGTTGATGATGGACTGTCGGAAGATGAAGGAATCATGCACACTGCCTGGGTAGTTGGCGACGACGTTGGTGAAGAGTCCCCTGTGGTCCACTATTGCCTGCACATTGATGGATTGCGTGTGCTTCCTGTTGCGGTAATTGTGTGCAGTGGCGGCAGGGGGCACGAGGAGTACATGTGTGCAGTCGATTGTCCCCAACACGTGCGGGAAGCCAGCTATGGCGTAGAAGCCTTGCTTGGTCTCCAGCTGTTCCTGCGCAGTGTGTGGGGAGTAAAGGTGCTGGCGTACCAAGCGGATGATGGCTTCCAAGACAGGTGTGAGGAACTTGGATAGAGTTGGCTGTGAGACTCCTCCGACTCTGGCAGTTGTTGGTTGGAAGGTACCAGAGGCCAACAGGTGCAGCACAGCCAGCAGCTTTGTCTGCAGAGGGATGTTGGTTGTCCGCTGTGTTTGTACCGTCAGCCTGTGGGCAATGATGGTCAGGATGCGGAGGATGGTTGTCCTTTTGAGCCTGTAGTGGGCAATGACATCCTCTGGTGTTAAGTCTGTGAGGCTGGTGCGTTTTCTGAAGGTCTGCGCTGCCTCTGTGGTAGTCCGGGGGGGGGAGGGTGGCGGTGGGTGTTATGGCCCTCTTGGGTCTTTGAGCTGCATGATCAGTAGCTCCATGGCATCTGTTGTCCTTCTGGTGTGGCTCTTGTCTGGGCTCCCTTTTGTGGTGCAGGTTGTCATCCGACTTTACACCAGGTAGGAGCAGGTGTTAAATCCCTGCTGCTAACGCGCCTTATCGCCTGTTTTGGGATCTTATCGCAGATCTGGCTGGTCGTTGTGAATATTGCGAAGTGGTGTTATTGTGGCTTTTTGCACAGGAACGCCTACTCTGCATCTGATTAGCGTTAGTTGTCGCTCTCATCCGTGGCGATGATTTTTGCGGCAGCTATCGCTGGAAAACTGGCGATATCGGCAGTTTGCACCAGCTTGAGAATAGGGCAATAAATCTATCGCCACTTTGGCTGCGATAAAGTGCTGCTAACTCGGCGATAAGTCCTTGAGAATATGCCCCTATATCCTTAGTAGCACATGTCTTAGATGTTTGTGATGTTGATACTTACAATAGGGTTACCATCATTGAAAGGTTACTTAAGGTCTCCAGTCCGGCACTCTCACTGGCGCTTGCTGTTATTCCATTGCGAAGGTTGATCAAAAAAGATTACAGCAGAAGATATTCCCATAGTTTCTATATTGTAACTATATTTTTGCGGTGTCAGCACACAAATTCCCAAACACAGTCCACAAGGGCCAGTGGGTCAACACTCATATCTTACAAAAATAGATGAACACCATATTTCAAAGAAGAATTTCTCAATGGGCTGTGCCTACTTGGAAGCCTCCATACCTCGGGACAGCCCTCAGGGGTAAGAGGGATGACA
This sequence comes from Calotriton arnoldi, assembly GCA_963921515.1. Taxonomy (NCBI): domain Eukaryota; kingdom Metazoa; phylum Chordata; class Amphibia; order Caudata; family Salamandridae; genus Calotriton; species Calotriton arnoldi. The sequence goes on from CAWUFW010006988.1 coordinate 679,312, forward strand.
GAGAGAGACAAAAGAAGAAGCATTACCCAAAACTAAACCATTTTATAGCTCTCGCCAGAGCAGCATCCTCTAGGCACACTTTGAAGAGACAGCTCAAAGATGTCCTACACCCCAGGCAGGGTTTAGAACAGAAAAGAACTATATCTGCTTATCCAGTCGCTCCACTATGCCGAGCTCATAACCTACATCACTGTGCCACCTGATCCTCCACTTGAGTTCTGCCACTTCGTGAAGTATGTAAAGGACTAACCATTTCCTCTGCCTCTGCATGTTGTATGGCCATCAAGTCAGTCACCACTGCACCTAGGTTGCCCCAAAGGGACTCAGCAGTTATTTCAATTGGGATTCCCATAACCCACAGCTGCGTACATCTACACAAGTTGTCAAGCAGCCGTATTTACTCATCAAGCTTTACCATGGCATCCCCATTTTTGTGTTAAAGTATTGAATTGCCCTCAGTTGAGTTGGAACTCACAGCAAACCCCTGCAAACCCACTCTGCCCTCAGTTACCTCCAACAGCCGTTCTGCAAACTGTGCTCTGCTTGTTACGGTCTCCAGCTTCACCTCCGCCTTATTCACAGCTGCTATCCCCGCCATAGTTTTTGTACCTGGACACACATTTAGAGCATGTACAGAGCACAAGGTGGTCTTCTAACCTCCAGCTAATTGTACTTCCACTGTAGATCTTTCTGATGCATCCTTCTTACCACCTCTCTGTGCCCCTCCATATGGCTCAAAGAACTATTACCATTTTCTCTGCCCGCCATGTCAGGGTTTACCTATCTGTGAGCGACAAGGACCTGTAGCACCTAGGACAAACACAGGAGAAACAAGCCTCCCCCAGTGATCCGTGTAGTGGTATAGTAAGGCCATAAGGGCAAGTCCACTTGGGTCCATGAGTAGGGCAGGGAGCCTGTCGAGTTGTCAACTGCACCGTACCCCGGTTTCATTACCGTTGGAGTGGGCACCCACCAACTACTGAGGAAATGTGGTGCCTGCGGCTTACTCCTGACTTGCGTACACATTCCTCCAGTGCCATTAGATTTGGCCATGGCCCCGGTTGTGCCACAATTCTCCCTATGTACCTGTGACACAAGTGTTTGTCTACAATGCAATCTCAGTAAAACGTGTAAAGAGTAGTGAGTAACATGAGGAGAGAGGCGGATAGTGAGGAGTATTAAACAACATAGAAGTGATAGTGCTTTGTGGGTGAGTAAGGTATTAAGGGGGTAGCTAGGCTACTTAATTAGATCTAGTTAGATACAGCCTCTTATGGAGAGTATGAATTAGAGGAGGAGGGTTAGAAAAGGCAGAGTTGTTGGAATGCAGGTCTCTATAGTTTGAGAGGGAGATTATATAAATCGAGAGATTAAATAAATAGTGTTCTGAGGGTGAGTGTAACAGGAGTGAGAGGACTAACTGCAGAGTGAAATGGGGATAAAGCAGACAACCGGTACATAAGAAAGCTGATGGAGGTAGCGGCAGAGAGTGGTCTAGCAGAATCTGGTGTGGTAAGCAGCAACAGGGGAGTGGAAAGGTCTGGTTGAGCAGGTGCTGAAGTGGTGGGTAGAAAATCAGGAAGGTACATGAGAGAAGTAAGCGGAAGGAGGGAAAGGAGACGTGGTGTCACCAGGAGGACAAGGAATGTGGTGCCTCAGGTGTGCTCCTTTGAGAGTAGAAGGGTATAGAAATCTGCAAATCTTCCCAAAAAACAGGTGCGCGTGATTGTACACTGGGCTTTAGCAGTGGCATGAGGCACACCTTTGTGTTCTGACATGACCTGCCCTTAAGAGATATAGAAGAGCCAGAGTCAGAGTAGCAGATTAGGAAGAGGGGATATGAGGGGAAGAACTCCAGTAAGTGTAAATGATTTGGGCAGAAATAAGCAGATCATTTTCTTATGAGCAAGGTTTAAAAAGAGAAGAATTCAGAGGGCAAGGTGAGAGAGATGCTTCAAAGGATTAGCAAAATGGGGATAAATCAATATTTTAAGAGTGGAATACAGTATCTCACGTTCATTGGAGAAGTTACTAGATGCAGTGCCTACCCACATGGAACATTAGGGCACTAGGCTAAGGACACAGTTCCGCATAAAAGAATAAGGGGAGCAGAGTTCAGAGGAGTGCTATTCCAAGCAGGAAAATTCAGAGCAACACCATTCATGGTGCCATCATTTAGAGGCACAGTTCATATGATTATAGTTCAGATTCAGTGTGAACCCAGATGCAACTTTAGGGCACTGCTCAGGAGGAGAAATATGGCAGGAAGAGTTAGAGGAGAAGAGTGCCTTAGAGCGCAGATCAGGGGAAGCTGATTCAAAGCCTTATTTCAGAGCAGTCTCACGCCACACCGTACAACCCAGCACAATTCAGAGCATCACAGTTCACAGCAGCACTATAGACAGCATAGCAGGAAAATGTGACACAGGTCAAAGGGTTAAAGTTCATTAACAGGGTCTGCCCAGGTACAGGGTTTGCACACAGGGGGAGCAGCTACAGGGTGTGGCTACTGCATATTGAGTCCAGGATATTGTAGTACACTAATATCAGGGACAACATATCATATAGTTTATGTTATAATTGATGTACCTAACTCCATATATCTTCAATGCACATAGATGAGGAGTTAATTGTTGAAACCAATCAAATCTCTTGACACACAGAGCCTCCCCGTCTTATGGTATAAAAATCCACCTGATGGACAGTTTCTTTGCATCTTGCCACTGGAAATTCTGCAGCTGCAAATCCTTGTTTTCTAAATTTCTACTTGAAATGTACTGCTTCATGCCAACTGTATTGCTGTAAATACCTTCCTCTAGTTGTTTTAGCTCTTTATCTCACCCTCTAAACTATACTCCTATTCATGGCATTGATTAAGTATTTGGGTGGTCTCTGCATCACATCTTAATACCCTGAAAAATGATCAATGCCTCCCTCACCATGGGGCATTGTTTTTTATTTTCTAAAAGAAGATTCTGCTTTGGGATTTTCTTTTTCAAAATAAAAAAAAATCTTTGTAAGTTTGCCATATGGCTCCATCATGTTGACAGTGCTGTCCATCAAACTTACAATGCATTGACAGGAATGGCCATGACGGCAGTTCCTGCCAGTGCTAGACATGTCCCCAGTAGACTCCAAAAATTAAATCCGGCCCTTAGTCTTCAAACTGCATCACACCAGCTGCATCCCAAGCCCTAACGTCAACGTATTGTCAGTTTTGAAGAAACTGGGAGCAACCACAGTGACAATTACTCAGCGAATTGTGTCTTTGTCCTAGTTAGTGAGAACAGCCATAGCATTCGATGCCATGCCACTGCCATCAATTGTGCGTAGTCGTTTAGGCTCAGGCTCAAGCAAGCATTTGATATTTGATATTTATTAGTTTGTAAAGCGCCCGAATCACCCCGTCAGGGGTATCTCTGCACTGGGACAGCAGGTATAGTCAGACAAGTGGGCCTCAGTAGAGATAGGTTTTTAGCAATTTTCTGAAGAGGGGAAGGCTCTGGCACTCACGTAATTGGCGGGGGAGTTCATTCCAGAAGGTTGGTGCAAGGTAAATAAATGGTTTGCCACCCGACCGAGCCTTTTTGATTCTTGGAGTACGAAGAAGTAGCTTGGAGCCTGATCGAAGGGACCGGGAGGGGGTGTATTTTAGCAGTTTGTCCGATAGGTAGGTTGGCCCCAGGCCATTAAGGGCTTTAAAGACTGTGCAGTATATCTTAAATTTCACCCGTTTTCTCACGGGGAGCCAATGCAGTTTGTTGAGAAGTGGTGTGGAGGCCGTTCTGGGGGGGGCGTTTTCTACTAGTCGGGCTGCCGTATTCTGGACTACCTGCAGCTTGCTTAATGAAGCCTCGCTGGCCGAGGCTAGCAGTGCATTGCAGTAGTCCAGACGGCTTAACACTAGAGCTTGTATCAGTGTTTTTCTCGTAGAGGGAGGTAGCATGGGAAACACTCTTCTAAGAAGGCTGAGTGTGTGATAGCAGGAACCCGCAGTGGTGGTGGCATGTGCATCAAGTGTGAGATTCTGGTCGATCCTGATTCCTAGGTTCTTGACCACTGTTTTTGGGGTGGGAGCAGATCCCAGCTCCTCCGGCCACCAGCTGGGAGACCAGCTAATTGCTGCACCTCCAAACAACATGACCTCCGACTTTTCGGCGTTAAGTTGCAGGAAGTTAGCTCTCATCCAGGCAGCGATGGTTTTCATACCCTCCGAGAAGGTAAGTTGAATGTTAGGATTAGACTTATCAAAGGTGAGAAGGAGCTGGGTGTCGTCCGCGTAAGAGATGGGACTGAACCCCAGATTCCTCATTAGTTTTGCCAAGGGAGTAACATAAATGTTAAAGAGGGTGGGGCTCAAGAAGGAGCCCTGGGGTACTCCCTTGGTAACTTTGGTGGTCTTAGATCTAAAGGTACCCAAAGTGACTGTCTGGGTTCTATCTGTTAGAAAGTCTGTCAGCCATTTCAGAGCAACTCCTTGAACCCCGATGTCCTGGAGTCTCTCCAGTAGGATCTGGTGAGAGATGGTGTCAAACGCTGCAGATAGGTCAAGCAGCACTAAAAGTGCTGCCTGACCCTGGTCCAGGGCCATTCTGATGTTGTCAGTTACCTCTATCAGGGCAGACTCGGTACTGTGCTTGGCCCTGAAACCGTGCTGGGAGACATCCAGGCAGTGCGAGGTTTCCACAAAGTTAGACAGGTGACTGTTTATATGTTTTTCAAGGAGTTTGCTCTGAAGGGGGAGCAGAGAAATGGGGCGATAGTTTGATAGCTCAGAAGCGGAGATTTTGGGGTTTTTACGAATGGGGACGACTTGTGCTGCTTTCCATTCAGGGGGGAGTCTGCCAGCTCTCAGTGAGCTGTTGAGGATGGTGCAGATGGGTGTGGCCAGCTGTTGCGCTAGGCGGGAGGATATTTTTGCAGGGATAAAATCTCGGGGGGACCCAGATTTAACTTTGATAAGGAGAGATTCTACCTCTTCCAGTAATAGTGAAGGAAAGACGTGCATCTGCATTCCATTGGTGACTTGCCCCTACAGTCTTGCTCAACATATAACAGATCCAACACCTCAGAGCCTGACAGCCATTTAGCCACCCATTGCAGCTGCACTGCCAGGTAATACAGCTACACACTGGGGCACCCAATCCATCACCTGCCACCGGTAACTGTAGCTTTCTCAATGAGCATCTATGGCGCTGCCCTCACATATCAAGTCTGCCAGCAGCCTGTTCATCTTACCAAATAATAGTCTTGGCATTTTCATTGGTAGTACTGCAAATAAATGAAGCAGCCTTGGCAAAACATTCATCTTGGAAATAGCCACCCTGCCTTATACAGATAACGGCAGCCTTCTCCAAATATTTAGCGATCACACTACTCCTCGTAATGATTTCTGAATGTTGCCATCAATCAAATCAGTTTCCGAGTTGTAGATGTGAACATACTTAACTGTGTGTTCCACCAGTCTCATCAGTAGCGCCATCTCCCCATGTGAGAAGGCACCAGGTTCACCCCGCAACGGGTACAGGGGAGGTCTTTTCTGGGTTCACTTTGAGCCCAGACATCATGCCAAGCTTTCGCAGAACCTCCAGAGCATCATTCAATGCCTTATCAGATATTGCAGAACATCATCCGCATACAGCGAGATGACATGCAATAAGACTATTTTAATGGCAATAGCCTCACATGCCCCAGGATTTAAGATGTACATTACTTCTGTTGCGGATCAATGTTTCAGAATGAAACAATTTCCAAAGTTAAATAGCACAAAATGTTTTTCATGGGAATAACAAGTTTTTGGAGTTGCAGAGAACTAATTATGATAGCAGGGCATGGTTGGAAATTGTGGGGCCCTTAATTGTTTCCTAAGGTCACTAATCAAACCTCTCTTTTTGAAACACAGGTGTTATGCACTGTAGAAGGGGTGAATACTGAGGACAGTGGACTATTACAGATCCGCCAACAATTTATTTTTTTGTTTTTCTAAATGTTTAGGAAGTTTTCATGATGGGACACACTAAGATCAAAACAGCCAAAACAAATCGATCAGGAGTCTGAGAGCAACTTACTCACTTTACATATTTCCATGGAGTGGAGTTTGGGATAAAATCAGTTGACCTGGGGTGGAATTCTCATTAACAGTGCCAATCAGTGTTGAGGCACCTCAGCTCTTTTCTTCTTTGTTAACTTCAGAACATTGTAAGTTGTGGTCACTGCTAAGAGCTTACTTTTCCCAATCAAAACCGAGTCCTTATTTCAGTGGCTGTCTATGGTGATTTAGTTCTACAGGGTGTCAGTTCGACGGGGAATGCACTTTTAATAAATGACAGTAGCACTGATTATAGGCATATATTTTAGAAAACGAGATCTAAAATGCTCCATTGTATATCTTGACTACTCCCTCCATAACACTACTGCTGAATGAGTGTTCCTTAATTGGAGCACTTGCTCTTTCTTCAAGCAGTATTTGAATGTTTAACATACACTATAACTTTAGTAGGTGACAGCCAGCACACCCACTCTGAAAATTGTCCAGCACCACCACCAATCCTGCATGTTTTTCCCATTACTGTATCTTGTTCACCCACGTTTCACTTATTTTTAAAGGATGAAACTTTTGGGGGGGGGTACATTGGGAGTTATGGGATTATTAGCAGCACTGGCAAGAAAAGCCAAGCAATGGAGTAATGGCACATTTCGGCGTGTGGTGGAGGTCTGGCCATTTAGGAAACGTGTCCTTTTAACTTCAAATAATTTGTTGAGAATGTTGCAGGTGATGTGTAAATCGGCTTCCAAAGCTTTTCATTCGACAGGCCTGACCGAGGAGCTTTCTGACTTTGAAAAACTTACAGGCAGGTAAAGTCTGTGATGAAGACCAAAGTTCCGTCCCATTTATTTACGAGTTTTGTTCTCCCTCAAAGTAGAACAAAACAAAAAGTTGTAGGTCACTTTCTGCTCTATGCAGTTTATGCTTATGGCTGAGATTTATAGAGTGCATAGCTGCCCCCAACAGGGCTTCCTAGTGCTAAAATGTTTTTCTGTACCATCTCAGTCTGAACTGGGGTGGTGGAGTGAGCTAAAGAATGATGATGGATTAAACCCAGATCAGTTGACTGGGGGTGAGTGTTTGATTAGCTCAAACGCTCCGTCCATCATCCCCTTTGGTATCGCTTTGTTCGCCCTAAGTTGGCAGGGTATGCCCAGATGTGGGTCCCTTGCTCACTTTGCCACTGGATTCAAGCTAGCCTGGCTGATGACGGCTGAATAGCCAGAAACCGGTCCCAGGATGCTTGTTTCCGGTCCAGGGAAGACATGGTTTGGCAGTTCGGGCTGGACTGTTCCCATGAGGCACAGGGTCAGACTGATTTGCATATGGCCATGTCTGAACTGGGGTGGTGGAGTGAGCTAAAGAATGATGATGGATTAAACCCAGATCAGTTGACTGGGGGTGAGTGTTTGATTAGCTCAAACGCTCCGTCCATCATCCCCTTTGGTATCGCTTTGTTCGCCCTAAGTTGGCAGGGTATGCCCAGACGTGGGTCCCTTGCTCACTTTGCCACTGGATTCAAGCTAGCCTGGCTGATGACGGCTGAATAGCCAGAAACCGGTCCCAGGATGCTTGTTTCCGGTCCAGGGAAGATATGGTTTGGCAGTTCGGGCTGGACTGTTCCCATGAGGCACAGGGTCAGACTGATTTGCATATGGCCATGTCTGAACTGGGGTGGTGGAGTGAGCTAAAGAATGATGATGGATTAAACCCAGATCAGTTGACTGGGGGTGAGTGTTTGATTAGCTCAAACGCTCCGTCCATCATCCCCTTTGGTATCGCCATCTCAGTCTCTTTCCATCAGCAAAGCGGCTGATCACCACATGTATCGAGGAGGATCTTGCTTACCACGGGCATTGGTAGGTCTGTGGATAAGGGACTTCAGATGTAACTTAGACCAGTAGGTAGAATGAATGGGTAGAAGATGCCTAGGGCCCATTATATCAGATCATTCACCTCAAGGCAATTCTTCGTGCTACATCGTATCCCTCTATTTGCCCTCTTTCCAATGCTGCTTTTGGTGTAAAGGGTAGTCTGAGCCATCATGATGAAGATTTTTATATATGGAGTTTGTATGACGGAGTCGAGAGCTCTCAGGGATTCCAGCCATCTTGCTTCGTTGTCAGGCAGTCTCATATTTTCAATGTGATTGACTGCTCTGGCTTCTATGTGAAATGAATCTCCCCTTACAATTGAGGCCACTTAACTACATTTCGAATGAAGAAAAAAACTGATGCAAAATGGGGAATTTAAAAGGCAGGAGTATGGTTGGGGGAGTTAAAATGCCAACAAGCCATTTCAAAGAATTTTGGCTTTACATGTAAAACTTTCGACATCTCTCTCATATGTCTTCCTTAAGTACTGTATAGTATCAAGTGTTACATCGGTTAAGATAGAGAGAACTTATATAATTGCAAGCAGCATTTCTAAAGAGTGCCCATAATGCACAAACACAAGCTAAATTATAAGATCAGGATTATCTGCAGTAGAAGGAAAAAGTAATCATTAGCAACAAAAGATCATGATTTCATATTGTTTCCATACTGCGTATTTCTTTCTTTGCCCTGCGATCAATGAATTTGCATCTGATGTACAGAGCACAAATCACATTGATATCACATGTATGAATCTATTCTACATATTTCATTTATGAGACTCACCATAAGTGACAATGACCTATGGATGTTCCTATACATCCTCTTGCTTCCTAGAAGAATGTGGAGCTGACCAAGTTGCAGGAAATTGCTTGTGGGTCTCTTTCAAATTTCGTAATTACCAGGAAAATAAGTAATTTCAGGTCTGATTCCTACGATAATTCCTCATTTCTCCTCAAAGCTGCACCCTCAGCAGCTAAAATCTACAAGAGAAACACACAAGATCTGTGGCGATTCTGCAGAGGTTGTAATTTCGATGGGGAATGTAACTTCCATTATCAACCCCATGAAATTACCAAGGGACTTGAAATTAGGTCCATAGAGATCAAAGCTCCGAAGGATTCGCAATTGGATTTCAAGTCAAAATGTCTGTGCCTTGGTAACTAGAATTGATGGATTTGTCAACTTGAAATTTGGGACCTGAAATCAGTGGCAAAATGTTGTGCCGCTGATGGAGCAAGGACTCACAAATGAGACTTGCTCGGATGCAATCTTCTTAAAGTATTAATGTATTAAGTTGTATTGTTAATACTAACCATTGCACACACAAACACAATTAGAAGGAAGCTTGCTTATGTGTCTTTATTAACAAGTAACGCTTGTCAATTCTAAAATGGCCGCTTTGCGCTGGAAACTTTAATGCGCATGTCTCAACCATATCACGTGGTGTGACGTCTTTCTTTGCTTGGTGGGAAAATTCTCGTTTCTGCGCAGTATGATTTAAAATGGCTGCTATATGTTCTCACATGCTACAGCTTGCTCTTATGTTTTGTGTAAACTGTAATATTTTAACGCTATTAATGCGGGGATAAGTTTATAAGTAAATGGGAATAGAATAGACAGAGTGGGTATACAGTGAAACATTTTATTTGTGATTTTAATATTTTCTTCTTTGACTTTAATAGTTCGTAAATATTGGGCCTGGGGTTGGTGAACTGAAAACTCGAATGACGTGGGTTCTGCGCATGCTCCATGAAAGATTGCCCAGAGCGGAAAGGATGAAGTCAACCTGGACGTCGTCCAAGGCCGTGACCTGATGGCCAATATTGTCATATTCATGAATGTCCTTAAATTTGTAACATTGTACATGAAAAAGGCACAAACTTTGTCATGAGACGGGTGGGAAATAAAGCAAATGTATTAAATTTAAGGGGCGGTATTTAAAAACAATGGTCTTTAGAAAATAAGGCCAAATCAATATGGTGTGAGGATCAACCCCCTGTCCCTGTCCAATCAGAAGTAGTGGCCCCATAAGTTAGCAACATTAAGGGGAGATACATGGGCGTAGAAGGGTATAATAGATATAGAATTAGAAAATTAGTAGGCAGATGCAGGAAGAAATTCAGGCTTAAGCACAGCAGAAGGAGCAGAGAGGCTGATCGATTGCAGACTGAACCGCTGTCCAGAGAGGTCCTGAGGAGGGGGCGGCGGAATCCATTAGAAGGAAGAAACGGGAGAATCGAGGCGAAGCGAAGTACCAGAGAGGGAAACGACGCAGGCGTCGTAGATAGAAAGGTCACCGGACCTGTCCTGATCCGGGAGGAGGTCTTTGCTCTTCACCCTTCCAGGGTCCTATCTTTCCAACTCCTTGGCCAAGGGGTTTGGTTCTCGCACTTTAGGTAAATATATGCAACCTTTAGTTGCGCTGCTATCTCTATCTTCTCATTTCCTAAGGGACTGTCATTGATGAATAATTAATTCTTGTACTTTACCCTTGATATGCGATCTAAGTATCATGTGGTTCTGTATTTACTCTGCTAAAACTTTAGATAAATATTTTAAAACTTCTTGATTCAGTGATTATTTCAGAATTTATGCATTGTATAGAACGTCACTCATTTTAAACTTCCCAATTAAGCAAAGGGTCCATCGGTAAGTCATTACTCTTCAATGAAAGGTAATTGGTAGCAGGGATTCTGATAAAGAGTAACAACTGACCCACCAGCGGAAATTGCTAGCGTAGTATGAATGTATGGGCCCAAGTGAGTATTTTGTGTATGAATGCTTGTTGCTAGTAACCCGCTGGATCAGTTTTCTGGTAAGCAGAGGACGGTTATGGTTGTACTTTGTTAATTGGGTAATGAGAATTTAATTTTATGAACTAACATCCGCTTTTCGTTTAAAGTTTGTTTTATGTTGTCTAGAAATCCCCGGGGAAAATTGAGAAGCGGTTGGTAAGTGGAAGCCATACTGCAGTGAGGTTATCTGTCAGGCAGAAATAGTACTGAAAAGTTAAGCAGGGCTATCAGTACTTGTTAGGGATTCTATGTATGTGAGTAATAGCAAGGGAATATGCTAGTGAAAATTTGATGTTATATCACCTAGAAAGGGTAACATTGAAGGAGTAGCAGGTATTTCTAAGCTTGCGTGAAGGGTAGACGGAAGTGTTTTACTCGTAGTGTATGATTAGTAAACGGAAGAGTTTACTAGAAGCGCGAGAATCTATTTTTCCAAATTAGCGAAACTGGCACGATAGCGAATGTTTTATGTTGTTACTGAAATTTAAAAGAAGTATAGAAAATTTTAAAAGTTTACGTACGAATTTTGTAAAGGGAGGGTCAGCTACCGGAGAGGAAGCTGACGTCACAAACGCCGCGCTGGGATTGGTTGAAACCGCGGGCGTAGAAGGACTCTTGTAAAGGAGGGGTCAATAGTCAGGAGTAGTACTGACGTCACAAGTGTCGAGCTGGGATTGGTCGAAACACCGAAGGACAGAAAAGCGCAGATTGTAAAGGAGGGGTCGTCAGAAAAGACGTCACTGAAAGGCCGCGCTAGGATTGGTTCGGAATAAGAAGCTAGCTGGAATCTGATTGGTAGTTGCCACAGAAAGCAGAAATATTAGTGGATAGTGGAAATTGTATGCTTAAACGTGATCCGACTTTAATAGGAACTCGTCCGGATAGGAGATTCCTAGGTTTTGCAGAATATATTTTCGTACACCGAAGACTGGATAGAATGTACGGAGAAAAGAGAAAAATTTAATTCCTACAAAAGGTTAAGAATTATTTTAAAATGGACAAACCAATCAAGACTAGGGAAGGAATTATCATTCCACCAGCTAAAACACCCGCATCATTCATGATGATGGAGAGAGGCTATCATACTTGTGTATGGATAGAAAATTGGATGGAATATACCAAAAGTGATGGAATATTAGCTTTTCCCGAGAATGGTACTTTTAATGGGAGGATTCTTCAAAATTTAAGATTAAGAATGAATGGTCTAGAACCCAGACCTAGACTAACTCAATATGAAGCCTTAGAAGAGTGGGAAACCGAGGCATTTGAACGAGACCGATCCAGAAGTAATAGGGGTTATCGGGGATTTTTTCCAAGATACCAAAACGAGTCAAGGGACTGTCATATGAAACAGTGGAGACAAGCAATGCTTACAGAGGGACTGTATCCGATATTAATGGCAGAAAAATCATTAGGGAATAAATCCACAGAAAAGACATTTGGCTAGATTGGGAGATTCCGAAGATGAATTTATGGAAGATATATTAAAGAATCCACCACCATATCAAGAAGGGACAAATGGTTGCACCCCAAGTGCACCCTTGTTAAGGACACCCTTGGTACCTGAAGCATGATTCACCAGTTAGTAGAGTGCTTCACGATAAAGAAAAGGAAGCGATAGATAGAAACAGAGCAGAATTAATTCAAAAAATAACCCAATTGAATGTTCACCCTAATTCATTGACTATACCTGTAACGATTGGTCCAGTAGTTCCATTATATGGTGACAAGACAATTTATCCTAAACCTCTAGTTGTACCTACACCTGTGAATGTTCCTAAACCTGAAGCAGTAGTAATGGTTGAGGATCACTTTAGTGATTGCGAGTCTCTAATTTCATTAATGGACTTGCCCATTCGAGATTCTGTAAATAATACTCCAAGAAGAGTAACACCTGGTTGCTCCAAAGATGTAAATATAGTGACTTCGTCTGGAACTAAAAGTGCTACAGTAGTTACACCTGAAGACTTAGAAAGGTGGGCACAAGGATCAGACAAACAGAACTCACCTCCAAAGATCATGGACATTTATAAATTGAAAGTTGAGTTAGAAGAAATGATGGCAGGTAATGTAGGGGTAGATCGCCTAAATACCTACGACGAAGAAGAATTATTGTTCGTATGCAGAAGCATAACAAGAAATGCAAAAATATTTCATGAGAAATTATCAGATTTAGCTCAACAGATGGGAATTGAAATAGGAAAATCAAAAGTATTGCAAAAATCCTATAGAGCAGATTTTTCAGACAAAGATTTAGAAAATATGAATGCTTCAGGAAGGAAATTACAAGTAAAAGAATTAATGACAGTTTTGCAGAAATGGGGAGAGTTAGATAAATGGAAAGCCAGATGGACAAAGAAAAAGGAAGAAGCACGATATAGCAAAACCACTTCAGAATATTTAATGAAGGAAGCAGGGAAAGGAGATCAAATGTATCCAATGAGAGAAGTTCCAGGAGGGGGATATGTACATGTCCCATGGAGCAGACAGGATATTTTTTATCATTTACGAATGATTTTCCAAAGCTAAGGGAAAAGCAATTGAATGGTACAAGCAGGTTGAGAGGTTTGTGAAAGTGTCAAAGGTGTTGTTGAAAGACTTAGACGGTTTGTTTGACATAGTGGTACCTGCCGATTTATGGACAGATTGCAAAATCACAATTGATTGGCCTAGTGAGGAGTATCCTAGAGATCCAAAGACAGGTGCCCCATCTAACGATGTAATGAAAAAGTATCAGCAGGTGATAACATATTTGAAGGGGAAAATACCACCAAAGGAAACAGATTGGGTGAAAATAGACAGAACTACCCAGGAAGCCAGTGAATCGGTACATGCCTATTACGAGCGTTTATTGCAGGTATTTAAGCAGTATAGTGGATTTGAGGACATTGGAGATAAAAACATGAGTCAGTTTGTTTATCGATTTGTTTACGGTCTAAAGCCAGAGATTTGTCAGATGATTAAGCAGCACATGTTGTGCTGGCAAGGGAAGCCCATCGACGAGATTCTGAAATATGCGAAATATTGTGGAGATGACATTGAGGATAGACACAAGAAATTGCAAGAGAAGGTGATGTGGGCTCAAGTAAAGATGGCTGAGAAACAGGGAATTAATTTAGACAACCCAAATGATAATCAAGGAAAAGATTCTGGAACGAATGGTGATACTGGGAATGGAGGAAAAATGAGAGGACGAATGAGCAGGGAAGAGGCTAAAAAGAAGTTTCCTTGTCACGGATGCGGAAAATTGGGGCATTGGAAGGATGAATGTAAAAAGATTCGGAATAATAATGGCCCAAATCAAAATTTAAATCCACAGACGCAGAATGACTCACAGCAGGGTGTAAATCCTCAGAGTCAGTTGCCACCTGCACCTATACAGGGTAATGTAAGCAGAGCAAAGCACAGTACAGACGTCGGATATCAAGGAGGAAGTGGTAAGAATGATTATGTAACATCACAATTTCTTTTACAGGACGATTTCTGTCCCTACAATTCATGACGGTGCCTGGGAGAGGGGAAGAAGGAGTGCGTACTTGGTGCATCCTTACCGGTAGATCAGTCAGGTCCATATGTAGAAGGGAATGTGAAAGGTAATGATATTACTTTTCTTTTGGACACTGGTGCTACTAGGTCTACTGTGAGAACAGCAGACATCCCAGACCTTCCTCTCTCTGGAGAAGCTATCCAAGTTGTGGGAGTGGCTAATCAGAAGATTAGAACACCTCTTACCGAACCAATGGAAGTAAAAATTGGAAACTTTAGAGAAATGCATCAATTTGTAGTGTGTGATTCCAGTCCAGTAAATTTATTGGGCAGGGATTTGTTGTGCAAAATGAATTGTACAATTTTCTGCACACCGGATGGTGTGGCAATTCAGACCCCAGATGAAGACCATGTATATAAGTTTATGATTGCAAAGCAAGGTACAGAAGTAGATGAGATGTTTTCTTTGATAACAAAAGACGAATTACCAGAAGAATTAAAAACTACAGTAAATTCCAGGGTATGGGATTTCACGGGAAAAGAAGTAGGACTTATGGCCAAAATAGACCCAGTGAAGATTGCTGTAAAGGAAGGTGCGATTTTCCCAAACACTCGACAGTACAAAATGAGTGCAGAGGTAAAAGCAGGAGTCATTGAAGAAATTGACAGAATGGTAAAACAAGACATATTAACGGAAGTAATGAGTAGCCCTTGTAACTCACCAATCATGGGTCTAAAGAAACCTAGCGGAAAATATAGGATCGTTCAGGATTTGCGAAAAATAAATAAGATTGTGGAACCTTGTTGTCCTATAGTACCAAATCCTGCAGTGATCATATACCAGATTCCTTGGAATGCAGGATGGTTTACCGTGATCGATTTATGCCAAGCGTTCTTTTCCATACCATTGCATCCAGATAGCAAGTATCTATTTTCATTTAAATTTGAGAACAAGGTATATGTGTGGAATCGTGTTCCTCAGGGGTACACGGAAAGTCCTTCCATCTTCAATCAAATATTTAAGAAGTGCCTAGAGAAACTAGTAATGCCAGGAAGCTCAGTCTTAGTGCAGTATATAGACGACTTGCTAGTGGCATCTAACACCAGAGAGAACTGTGTTGTTGACACTATTGCACTATTAAATCATTTAGCTGAAGAAGGGCATAAAGTTTCACCTGAAAAATTGCAGTTCTGTACTACAGCAGTAAAATACCTAGGACATCAAATTGAGAGGGGCAGAAGAAGAATAACAGAGGAAAGAATAAAACTAATAAAGAAAATGCAGATGCCTGTCTCTCAACGAGAAGTAAGAATGTTCCTTGGAATAGTAGGGTACTGTAGACAATGGATATTAGGATTTTCTCTACTAGCAAAACCACTGATTCAGATGACGAAAAAGAAGGAGAAAGACCCAGTTGAGTGGGATAATGAGAGTGCAGGAGCTTTTGTAAAATTAAGAAATGCTTTGTGTGCAGCACCTGCCCTAGGCATGCCTGATTATAAGAAGAATTTTGCATTATTTTGCCATGAAAGAGAAAATTGTGCACTTTCAGTCCTAACCCAAAGACATGGTTTGACCAGACGTCCTATAGCATATTTTTCTGCTACATTGGACCCAGTGGCAGCTGCGTTGCCTGGTTGCTTAAAAGCAGTAGCTGCTACTTGTTTGAGCATCGAACAAAGTGAGTCAATTGTAATGGGACACCCTGTAAAAGTGTTCGTCCCACATGCGGTTGTGATTTTGCTGACAAGAACACGAACTCAGCATCTTACCCCTAGTCGGCTGACTAAGTATGAAAGAATAATATTTGGTGCTGAAAATGTGACCATTGTAAGGTGCACTATAGTAAATCCAGCCACCTTACTACCAGACCCATATCATGAGGAAGTTAAAGATGATGAAGAAGAGCATGATTGCTTACAAGTTACAGAATTGTGCACAAAACCGCGTTCTGACATTCAAGAACTACCTCTCAGGGAGCCAGACAGGGAGCTGTTCGTTGATGGCTCATGCCAAAGGCATGAAGATGGAAAACTAACTGCAGCATATGCAGTGTGTGAACTAACTGGAATAGTCGAAGCATCCTATTTACCAGGAGTAAAATCTGCACAAATAGCTGAATTGATTGCACTAATAAAAGCTTGCAAAATTGGGAGGAACCAAAAGGTAACCATATTCACTGATAGCCAGTATGGTTACGGGGTTGTGCATGATTTTGGCCAACTATGGATGCAGAGGGATTTCATGACTTCTTCAGGATCCCCCATTAAAAATGGACAGTTTGTAAAGGAACTATTAGAAGCAATACAATCACCAAAAGAATTGGCTGTGGTGAAATGTGCCGCACATCAGTCAGGAGATGACTGGGTGGTAGTCGGCAACAGATATGCAGATCTTGTGGCACAACATTGTGCTAAAAACAGATTAGCAGTGAACAAGAGGGTGGAAAGAATGGGAATCAGCTGCCAACTTATGCTGTTTGCACCTCCCGAAACATGGAATGATGTAAAAAGACTGCAAGATGATGCTGATGAGAGTGAAAAGAGTATATGGATTAAAACAGGATGTACTCAAAAAGCAGAAGATGATGTATGGATTTGTGCTGATGGCAGACCAGTCATGCCTGATTGTCTGCTTTCACAAATGGCTAGGATGTATCATGGAGACACACATGTAGGGAGAGATGCAATGATCAGGCTCTTTAGACAAAATTGGTTCAATCCAAAGTTTAGGGCAGTGGCAGAGAGTCTTTGCCAGAGATGTTTAACTTGCCAAATGCATAACCCAGGAAGAAAAACGGTAATTGGGTTTGGAAAAATTGGAAAGGCAGAGGGTCCATTCATGAGACTGCAACTTGATTTCATTCAGTTACCACCATGTAGAGGGTTGAAATATGTACTAGTCATAGTATGTCTATTTTCCAAGTGGGTGGAGGCATACCCTACCAGAAGGAATGATAGTCTTACAGTTGCAAAGTTGTTACTACGCGAATTAGTACCTAGATTTGGTTTTCCAGTAACTTTGGAATCAGATAGAGGAAAACACTTTAACAGTGAAGTGGTTCAAATACTCTGTGAAGCATTCCATATTGAACAAAAGTTACACTGTGCATATCGCCCAGAAGCTTCTGGAGTGGTGGAACAAATGAATGGCACAATAAAATCCAGATTAGGAAAAATGTGTGCTTCAACATCATTAGAATGGCCAGACGCATTGCCTCTTGTCTTAATGGGACTCCGAAGCATTCCTGATAGAAACACCGGATTGAGTCCGCACGAAATAATAATGGGAAGAGCAATGAGACAAGCACATGTTCCCATGAATAAACTGCTGAATATATCTGATGATATGGTTCTGGATTATTGCAGAGGACTGGCTGATTTAGTGCGTTCTGTCTCTCATCAGGTTGGAGAAGACGCAGTTTCCAGACAGCCTGAACAAGAACATGATCTGAGTCCCGGAGACTGGGTGGTAGTGAAGAATCACATCAGAAAAACGTGTCTATCATCCAGGTGGGGCGAACCATATCAAGTTATACTGATTACGAACTCAGCAGTGAAATGTGCAGGATTTCCTAATTGGATTCATGTAAGCCACACCAAAAGAGTACCAGACCCTGAAGAAGAAAGTCCTCAGACAGCATCGATAACTGAGGAAGCTGAAGGTTGCTCAGCTGAGGAATCCCAGGTGCGAGATTCAGAGGAAGGTGACGAAGAACAACCGAGCACAAGACAGGACTGGGTACCAGTGGTGGAGATACCTGAGATCTGCTACAGAACAAGAAGTCAAGTAAATCTAGAAGAAATTGAAGAAGATCAGATAGGTGAAGAAGAAGCAGCTCAGGAAGAAGAAAAAGAACAAACAAAAGAACCTGAGCAGGAACAGATAGGGAGAGGAAACTGGGCTCAAATTAAAGAAGAACAAGCAGAATTTGAGCAGGGACAGACAGGTTTAGAAGAATTCGGTCAGGCTGCAGAAGTCCAAAGTGCAATAAGTCCTGATCAGAACAAGTTAGATCAAGAAGAATACACAGAAGAAGAAAATCTTGGAAATTTCGAGAATGAAATCGTAAATCAAGAACAAGATCAGTTAAAAGAAATAACAGTAAGACCTGGAAAAGAACAAGGAGAAGAAACTGAAATAAAAGAAAACAAGAGTGTGCCACAACTAGAAAACAAAAGAATTTCTGAAGAAAGAAATAAAGAGACAGTACAAACAGAGAAAATAAGAAAAAGTGATCATTGGCCTAGCGTCATCAAAAGAGTAAAATACCACATAACAACCAGAAGTGAAGATCCAGATCAAGTGAACGAAGTAACAAGCCAAACAGGACAGGAAAATAAAAGTGGAAAACGAAGAAGTAAAAGACTGAAACTTGTAAATAACAAATTTAAAGGTCCTGATTGGACTTATATTATTCTCGAGGATTTCGAAAGCTCAGAATCAAGTGAAAGTGGTGACGAAGGAACCAGTGCAGAACTGACTTACGAAAAAGAAATAGAACCACCTTGAGAACGTGAAAGACTTGAAGAAAACAATAAGGAGAGAAATCTTCCTTGTTGAAAATGCCTGACGATAGAGTTACTGGGAGACCAAAGCAGAAGGGTTGTAAAAGATGTTGTGCTATATGCATATGCAACCTGGTAGTGATGCTTATAGTGTGGTTAGTTGTGATCGTAGCAATTCCTTATCTTATGATAATAGATAGAAAGATTAACAACGAAACTAAGGAAAGAGCAGATAACGTGAAAAGCAATAGAGTAGAACTAAAGGCAGAAGACAAACCAGAAGTACACCATGAAGTAACTGATAACGACACTAGTTTAAATGTTTTCACTAAGTTATTATTTCAATATGTAGATACTATGGAAGTTAGTAATTGTTATGTTTGTATGAAATTACCTGAATCAGTAGCAGAAGGGTTAACGTATCATCACTTGCCACTAACTTATGGCATATCATGTAGTGTATTGACTAGTTTATTTTATAGAACAGGGCGACTTCAGTATTATTATTCAAATATAGATGTGATATTTTCTGAGGTTCCAGTTCGAAAGAATATGAATCCAGTGCTTAGTAGTAAAGATGCACAGTTTATGGGAGAATATTTTCTAACAATGAAATCCATAGATATAACACACGCACATAGAAGCAATTTAACATGTTCATTGCGAGAAGAAGAGAAGATATTTTTGAATTTAGTAGAGAGTAGAAGACAAGATTTCCAAAAGAAAGCTTCTGAGAATAAGGCTCATTTACCACCTTGGGCTGAGAAAGAAGGTAGTTACACACCTGGCAAGGCTCAAGCTGCTATGGCTCTAGACTTTGTAAAGACAGGGAAAATTTGTCTACATAGGTTAAAGTCTGAATATAACAATATTTTCATTGGTACCAGTGAATGTGAACACAATTTCTTAATTATTGGAGGTTGGGGACTTAAGGGAGGAACAGATTCAGTTTTCCCTGGAATATATTATGTATGTGGGAATAAGGCTTACTTTAGGCTTCCTGCACGATGGTATGGAAGTTGTTATTTTGGAATAGTATTTCCAAAAATATACCACGTAAAAAGAAACACTGGCAGCAATGAAAATAATAGTGAATTAACACGTAGAAAGAGAGCTAGTTTTTCAGAAATTTTAGGTGATATATTTGGTGCATTGATACCTTCAGTGGGAATAATTCTGAACTCAAGGAAAATATGTAAATTATCTACAGTGGTTGATCGATTATCAACTGACACTGCTGGAGGATTTCTAATGATTAATGCAGAAATGGTTGCGATTAGATCTATGGTTATGCAAAATCGACTTGCTCTTGACATTATTTTGGCAAAAGAGGGCGGAGTCTGTAAATTATTGAAGACAAGGCACTGTTGCACTTACATACCTGATAAAAGTGCAGAAATTGGGACATATATACAGAATATAACAAAACTTGAGAAGGAACTAAAACCACTGGAAGTTGATAGTGTATGGGAAAGATTGACCAGTAGTATTAGGTCAATTGGTACCTGGTTTGCTAATGTAGGGAGAGGACTTATAGGTCAAATATTAGTACCCTTAGCAGGATTAGCAATAATAGTATTTGTAATAATAATATGGTGCAAATGTTGTAGAAAGAATGGAGTGTATAAGGTGACAGAAAATGGCAAGAAGAGAAAGATCGATGAAATTGAACTTGAAGATTTAAGAAGTGAATTATACAAGAAACTGAAAGGAGATGTGAAAAGTAGAAAGTGTAAAAATGAAAATGAAACTATAATATGCTAAAAGTTGGCATCTGATTGTGGGTAGTTTTGTTTGATGGCTCAGAAATGCCATCAGAGAGGGGATTGATGGAGCAAGGACTCACAAATGAGACTTGCTCGGATGCAATCTTCTTAAAGTATTAATGTATTAAGTTGTATTGTTAATACTAACCATTACACACACAAACACAATTAGAAGGAAGCTTGCTTATGTGTCTTTATTAACAAGTAACGCTTGTCAATTCTAAAATGGCCGCTTTGCGCGGGAAACTTTACTGCGCATGTCTCAACCATATCACGTGGTGTGACGTTTTTCTTTGCTTGGTGGGAAAATTCTCGCTTCTGCGCAGTATGATTTAAAATGGCTGCTATATGTTCTCACATGCTACAGCTTGCTCTTATGTTTTGTGTAAACTGTAATATTTTAACGCTATTAATGCGGGGATAAGTTTATAAGTAAATGGGAATAGAATAGACAGAGTGGGTATACAGTGAAACATTTTATTTGTGATTTTAATATTTTCTTCTTTGACTTTAATAGTTCGTAAATATTGGGCCTGGGGTTGGTGAACTGAAAACTCGAATGACGTGGGTTCTGCACATGCTCCATGAAAGATTGCCCAGAGCGGAAAGGATGAAGTCAACCTGAACGTCGTCCAAGGCCGTGACCTGATGGCCAATATTGTCATATTCATGAATGTCCTTAAATTTGTAACATTGTACATGAAAAAGGCACAAACTTTGTCATGAGACGGGTGGGAAATAAAGCAAATGTATTAAATTTAAGGGGCGGTATTTAAAAACAATGGTCTTTAGAAAATAAGGCCAAATCAATATGGTGTGAGGATCAACCCCCTGTCCCTGTCCAATCAGAAGCAGTGGCCCCATAAGTTAGCAACATTAAGGGGAGGTACATGGGCGTAGAAGGGTATAATAGATATAGAATTAGAAAATTAGTAGGCAGATGCAGGAAGAAATTCAGGCTTAAGCACAGCAGAAGGAGCAGAGAGGCTGATCGATTGCAGACTGAACCGCTGTCCAGAGAGGTCCTGAGGAGGGGGCGGCGGAATCCATTAGAAGGAAGAAACGGGAGAATCGAGGAGAAGCGAAGTACCAGAGAGGGAAACGACGCAGGCGTCATAGATAGAAAGGTCACCGGTCCTGTCCTGATCCGGGAGGAGGTCTTTGCTCTTCACCCTTCCAGGGTCCTATCTTTCCAACTCCTTGGCCAAGGGGTTTGGTTCTCGCACTTTAGGTAAATATATGCAACCTTTAGTTGCGCTGCTGTCTCTATCTTCTCATTTCCTAAGGGACTGTCATTGATGAATAATTAATTCTTGTACTTTACCCTTGATATGCGATCTAAGTATCATGTGGTTCTGTATTTACTCTGCTAAAACTTTAGATAAATATTTTAAAACTTCTTGACTCAGTGATTATTTCAGAATTTATGCATTGTATAGAACGTCACTCATTTTAAACTTCCCAATTAAGCAAAGGGTCCATCGGTAAGTCATTACTCTTCAATGAAAGGTAATTGGTAGCAGGGATTCTGATAAAGAGTAACAACTGACCCACCAGCGGAAATTGCTAGCGTAGTATGAATGTATGGGCCCAAGTGAGTATTTTGTGTATGAATGCTTGTTGCTAGTAACCCGCTGGATCACCGCCTTTACAAAGCACAAAAGGCAGGTAAGATGCCTTTTCCATGTAGCATGATCAAATGGTTAACTGCCAGTACTCTATTGCATGTTAGGAGATTTAGAGAAAAGAAGAAAACTATTCAGACAAAGTGGGAAACGAAAGGAAGGCACTGGAAGATTTATTGCCTAAAAGTGCCAATCCCACTAACCTGAACTTCATTAAAATAATATTAAACACCATAATAATTTATTTCATAATAGAGTAATTGGTGAATTACCTGGCATTAACAGGTGTATTCGGATTGAAGAATTCACTTGTAACTTGTGATGCATACCATGAAACTGCTATCAATGTGCAAAAACCTAAAGATAGATAGAATACACAAATGTATTAGAAATTGGGATCATTTAATCGAAGCCATCTAAATTGTGCAAAGTACAACTGGATAAACAAAATGTCAACTGTTTCAGAATATCAAAAACTATACACATAATATTGATTGTACTCTTATTACATTTTACAACTAACCTTTGTATTTTAAAGAGAAAACATGTTTTTTTCGTGAATTCTGAAAACATACTTTCAAGCAGCTTGCCCATTTCTCCTATGTACTACTGAAGTTATAACTTTGTTTTGTTTCGTTTTGTTTGAATGGTGTTAGGCAGACGAATGTACATTGTTGGTTATATCAAGGAGATTGCTCATACACTGTGCTTTGTTCTCTAGCCCCAACTTTTAAAACAATAGCAACAATATCAGAACATTAAAACCTACATTCTAACTCCTACTTAGTGATTGAATTGAAAAATCGCTTATCCTTTCAATGTGATCTGTTTAGGTGCCGTCTACGTAAATATTGAAGTTGGAAACTACAAATTAAATAAAGCCTAAATTAACAAATTGCCAAGTAGGCAAATGTAGCTGTTTTCAATGCTCTTAAACCTGCTATCAGACAGCACCCAGGATAAAAAGTAAGATAACACTCTAACAATTACAAGCATTCCTAAAACGAAAAGAATAGACTGAGCAATTAAAAATAGCATACAGAACACGAGAATTTACTTTTTTCTAAAGATCTTTTTATTGCAAACAGAGCAAATAAAAGAACAATGACAGTAAGCATTACACATTGCAGGACCAAGACATAACCGTACAAAATCAGTCTCCCTCCAGCCTCCAAATATCCCCAGCCCCCCACTCACCCGTTAAGGATTCACAAGGCAGCAGTGGAGTCCCAGCATTCATGACACAAAACATCATAACCGGCCCCTATAATTGGAGCACATCGTTTTCCCCGATAATCATTCCATTTTCACATATTATGGTCCATGTGTTTGGACAGCACCTGTTTTCATAGGCCTCTCTCTCCGCTAGCGAGGAATATGCTTTTATTAAAATGGGGTAGCGGGTTTCCTAATTTCGTGCACTCTTACTAACGCAGGAGTAGCATGGAGCAGGGACACAGAGCAAGGCCACGCAGGACTAGAAAGGCAAGTGATACATTCAAAGTAATTGATGGGGAAAGAGGAAAAAGGGAAAGATGGGAAAAGAACAATTCTCAACCAAAATCGATGGTAGAAGAGGATTGACATTGGAGGGGAAGAAAGATGAAGGATGGTGAAAGTGAGGAGAAAAAATAACATGAGAATAGACGGTCTCCCATCATACTTCAATGTGCATTTGTATTAAATAAAGAATTTGTCAAAGTCATGTTTTTGAACCTGAAATGAAGAAGCAAATTAACATTTTTCCAGAAGTCGGATTCTTCTAGAGGAGTTCACACTTACCTCTTCACATTGGTCTTGCATGGAGGTACATTACTCTGGGCCGCCCTGAACGTATGCACCTTCAGAAGCAGGAGAGTATTGCTGTGTGGATAGAGCATGGGCACCGCATGGAAAGAGGCTTCGTAGCTCCGAATAATGCGCTAAGTGAGACACACGCCTGCAGCCAAGGAAGACTGCATGTCCCGTGAAGCCACAGGACTCTCATGAGACTAAAAATGGTGGCGGCCATCTCAAACTCTTAGAATATAAGTAGATTGTTGTTATCCCTGAAAGTTGACAAAAAACTAAACTGGATACAGAGAAGTATTCTAAGACAATACTTATGCTTAAGGATTTAGACTTTACAATTGAATCCTGTTCTCATGAGTCATCCCTTGAGAATTATAAATTCATACAGTTGCATCTTGTTGTGTCCACAAGAGGAGTGAAAAGGATCCTCAGCTTTCCAGACTTTGATAACCTTCATTTTTTTTGTACACATATTGTATTAAGGTATCGACTTAGATGGGAGAGTGATAGCTTGTTGTTAGATGAAATTTATAACACTAATGTGCATATATTATTTTGCAGTTTATGAACCTGTCATATTGAATATAATTCGAATCACAGAGCGTATTCATATAACATTGAAGGTAGATGTCTATAGTAAGAAACTAACAAATGACAAAGACCTGGCTTTTAGACATTGGGCCTTTCCTCAACAACTACTACACTGCTGCACTGGTCTCAGACCCTTGATGTTCTTATTAACAGACAGACAGACAGACCTACACTTCTGTTATGCCCTGCATAGTTATTCTATGTTCTACATTTTACCTATTCTTCCTGCTGCTCAGCCAGTGTGCATGTTTACTGTAGAATGTTGGCAATGCAGTGATGCACGGAATGTTGGGTGTCTGTGTGAGTGAGGAATGACAGTTAGAGAGGGGCTGAGCAGCAGGCATGCTGCTCCTGGTGGGGTTGCTTCTACAAGGGGTTTCCTACTACCTGGAACTAATGGCTTGACTACTGGCTAATCTACATATACTTCACCTGTTACCTGGACTACCTGTCTGATGTACTTACCAACCTTCTGGATGTACCTGAACCGACTACAGATGAAAGGTACATGTTAAATCTACTTGGCTACCAGTGTCTACTTCTGTCACAGGACACAACAACTTCGAAATCTGAGCTGCTGAAAGCCTAGTGATTAGTCAGGGACATGCTGCCGCTCTCTGGCACAATCTTAAATTATTTCTGGGAGATGACTAAGAAGTGGACAAAGACAGTTTGGCTTTGCTGAGAATATTCTACATTTCTTCTGGCCGAATTCCTTAGACCTTTAAGGGTGTCATTACCAGTACCATGGTGTGGGAGTGTTGATTACACATCCCAGGAGTTAATGATAACAGGTTTCCATTAACTTTGACACCTTTGAAGCTGTTATGTGTCTCTATAAAACGTTACGGGGAGACATGATATTGCCCCTAGACACCCTTAGAACCCGCTGAGAGAAAGTCTAAGGATTCCCATTCCGGAGGGAGACTGGGAGAGCAATTTAGAAAGCATACCCAAGGTATACTGGAATACCCATTTTAAACTTATCAATTTCTATGTGCTGCACAAGCGTACCTCACCCTGGGAGGATAAACAGATACTTTGAAGTGGAGGGAGTAAAATGCCCGACATGTGGGGAAGTGGGAGCTGAGTTTCTCCATATGTTTTGGGAATGCTCGGAGCTAACAGATTACTGGGAGGAAATTAATGGAGTAATAGCTGAGCCCACTGAGAGCTGGTTGCCACACACTGCCAAAACTAAAGTCACAAGCAAATTTCAAGACCTGGCTTTTATCCTTTGTTGGACTTGGCCCTTTTTGGCAGGTTCACCCCTAAACTTTTTGCCTTGTATGTTAGTAGTTTTAAGTCTCTGGGCACTTTAGCACTGTGGTCCAGTGTAAAGTGCGTGCGCGCTGAGTGCGTGTGGTGAGATTGTCCTGCCCTCCCATAGGAATGCATGGGGGATATGTGTGTCCATGGTAATTCCTGGTGTGAGAGGAGTGCAGGGGCGAGTTTAGTATGTGCGAACTCGTGAGAATAAATGCTGCGCAATGGTGTGCGCAGATTTATTGTGACTGGTGTAGAAATGCCACTTTTAGAAGTTGGCATTTATGTGTGCTCTGTGTCTGCCTGCCTGATGTGAATTGCATGTCTGGCTTGTGAGTGACAGGGGCTGGGAGGTGTGTGTGGCTCCAGGAGGGGCAGGGTGAGTCAGCGCAGGGCTGAATAGGGAGACCTGCATCTAGATGGGAGGGAGGAGTTGCACCTGGGACCTGAATAGGACTGTGCCTTCCCTCCACAATGCTGGCTCCACCCCCTGTGGTGCGTCTGATGTCCCTAGCCTGCCCTGTGAAAGGAGAGAGGAGCTGAGCAAAACAAAGTGCTCCAAAGCTCCCCCCAAACCAGTTGCATCTGGTTTTCCCCCAGCCCTGTGCTGTGTCACAAAGGGATTTTGGTGTATAAAAGAAGGGGCTGTGACCCCATGAAATTGTTCAGTTCTTGTTTTTGGACCTGATTCTGCGGGGCGTGCTGCTGCTGGGGGCCCAGGGGGGGGGGCTGCCTCCCTGGGCCCTGCATTGCCCCTTCATCTTCAGAGACCTTCTGATGAGACTTATCCTTTTACCCCAGGACTTTGGCTTCATCTAGCGCCTGGAAGCGCTTTATCTTAATTGGTCCATAAGAGGGAGAGGGTGGGCTTAGCATCACGGAGCGGCTGTTCGAGGGAATCCCAGCGAGAGGATTCCCCCGTTTCTTGATTATTTAAAATAGCGGGAGCCTACTCCGCTTTATGCCGCTACTCGCGGGTGCCTACCCCGTATGTTGCCGTTTTATGTACATTTAAATTTGCGGGTGCCCACCCCGCATTTATGTGAGGAATTGGCAAGCGGGTGCCCACCCCGCATTACCGCAATGGAGACATCACTGCTGCGGCCCGAGCCGCTCTTGAAATCCTCTCCGGGCCGTTATCAATGCGACCCGGAAGTCAGGCACGATGGGCGGGGCTTCGCGGACAGAAGCCAGGAAGTCTGGGGAGGAAGGAGGACGGGAGCCCACCCCGCCTCCACGAGCGCCGCGTTCGAGGACCCAGGCGGGAGCCCACCCCACGCTGGGATGTGCCAGGAGAAAGCCCGGAGCCTCGCAGGCTCCACGTTCAAGTCCCGGGTCCCAGGAGAGGGCCCGGGTGAAAAGCGAAGTGCCGCCCGGAGCAGAGGAGACCGGAACCCTGCGCACGAGCCCGGTGAGTGGGGCTCGAGTACGTAGTGCAGGGGAGAGGCACAGAGTCAGAGCGGCCCCGTCTGGCAGCGGGTCGCTCCAACGATGGGGGCATGATTGTTTGTAGAGCCCCGTGGGGGCCCCGAGGGCACCGTAGTGCCGGGCCCCTATTTTTCCATGATCACAGTTGCCCCGCGTGACAGTGGGCAACTGCAACATTTCTGGGGCAAGTTGGTGTAAAGGAAGCCCGCGGGGCTGAGGAGGCACAGATGTGCCCGGGCCCCTTCATGTTCTTCATTTTCAGCTGCCCCGCCAGACAGTGGGCAGCTGCAACGTGTTGGGCATATGGGTGTTTTAGGGCCCCATTAGTTCCCAGGGCACAGTGAGAGCCCAGGCCTCCTTTGAATATTTACAGCTGCCCAGCAAGTAGTGGGCAGCTGCAACGTTTAGGTTATTCTTTCTTTTAGGGGACATGTTGAAGTTAGGAGTGAGATGCACTCCTTTGCCCCATACTTTCCCAGCTGCCCAGCAAGTAGTGGGCAGCTGCTACGTTTAGGCCTGCGCAGATTGCGCACCCTTGACTTTCGCTGCCTTGGCAGCCGCCCTGACATTCTGGACACAGGGCATCTTTGAGCCCCTTTTAGGGATGGCCAGTTGGCCAGGGGGACTTATAGTTTCATAGGGCGCCAGGCCCTAAGGTGATTTATATGCTAGTGAGATTCTCTCCATGATATATGTGCCCTAAGGTGATTATGTGGTGCTAGGAAGTGGGATACATTTACCGTGATTTACGCACCCTGTTTTATGCCTCTAATGTACTTTCATGATCATGAGGTTTTGCATAATATGTTTATGCTTGTGGTTTTATTATTACCTAATGCGTTTAGGTTGTGAGTTATTCTCTACTGTGAGTTATGCCTCTAATGTGAGTTATACTTAGGAGGTTAGGGTCTAATGTGTTTAGACTTATGAGAGGATTGCATAATGTGTTTATGCTGGTGAGGTTGGCGCAGAAGGTAATTCGCGCCTGATGTGATACTGTGCATAACGTAGTTTATGTTACAGGCTGATGCTAAGTACAGTGATTACCAGTGTTTACTGGTTGTACGGTTATGATCTGCTTTACTTTTACTAAGTTCGCTTTGTGCTGGTCCTGACAGTGGTCCAGTTGGCCCTGTCAGGTGTAAATAATCCCTTGTAAATATGACCTAGTGCCAGGTGGCACGATGTATATTATGTGAGTACTATTCTAATGTGTTTTCTGATAATACAAAGGCTATTTTTTATATATAACCTTGTGTGGAGTTCCTTCTTGTAGTGTGCCTGGTATGTTGTTGCTGTGTGCGTGCGCAAACACTTTACACATTGCCTCCGGGATAAGCCTGACTGCTCGTGCCAATCTACCAAGGGGGTGAGCAGTGGTTATCTTTGGCGTGTAACTCCCTCGCCCTGACTAGAGTGGTGGTCTCTGCCTGGCTTTGGCGCAAGCCTTAGCCAACCAGAGATCCCATTTCTAACATTGGTTGTCAGCGGTGGGGATTTGGACTTGCGTTTGCGCAGTACCACAGCGACAACTGGCTGCACTACAAAACTCTGCATTTTAGATAGTCACATGGAAAGGGATTATTGTTTCTGAGTTTGTTTTAAGTGTCATTTCTTTTTGAAATGTGTTTCTTGTGCACTATGAGTTGGGTGTCCTGCCAAGGACAGAAACCAGAGAATCTGGAGGAGAGACTGCCCTTGAGCCATTGCGCTGGTTCTTGGGTTGGCCTACAGTGGGGACTTAATTGGTATGGAGTCACTAGCTCGGGAGGGTAGATTATCCCCTAAGTGCAGTGTGAGATTTCTGGATTCACCAGTAAGGGTGGGATCCAGTGGGGGCAGCGAAGTGTGTGTCCAGTGCATGAAGTCCCCGTCCCGTTCCCAGAGTATGGTACCTGGTGCTTAGTAAGAGGGGTGCAGGTTGAGATTCAGGGACAGTAAGGAACTGTCTCACCGGTCTGGGGGGGGTGTGTGTGGATGAGTGATGTGCTGCTGGACGCTGGGGTGAGTTCTCTGAAATAAGGAGCTTGCTGAATAATTGAGTGTGAGTTCTCTGAAATAAGGAACTTGCATGGGGGAGTAACCTTGAGGGATGGTGCAAGTGTCTCCTAACCCGCGTGGCGGAGATGGTTCAAATGAACCCAACTAGGAACCGTTATAGTGAGGAGGTTGGGAACCTAGTCTGTCCTGTTGGACTGTTCTGTATGGGGGACCTCCCCGTGGTAGAGGATCTGAAGAAGCATTGGGGAGTGAGTCCAATAAGAGTGGCTCGGGTATCTTCCGGTCCTGTGTGGTGGAAGAGGTTCAGTGTAGCCCAGCTAGGTCCCAGTGTATCGGGAGGGGTGTAGGGGCTCACGTCCTGTCTCAGAGGAGAAGGAGTGAGTGTGCCCGAAATCCAGTCCCAGGGCCTGGATGGTTTCTTCAGGGAACACCAGGTTGGGGGCCTAGGCTGTACTTGTAGGCCATTTGAGGAGGATCTTCTAGTCTCTAGAGGACGTGGAGCGTCTGTAACCAGAGCTCCAGCAGTCCTGGTGCTAGGCAGCACCGCTCCTAAGTGGAGGGTGCAGAAGTCCTGATTGAGGGGTGAGAGGGGGAGAGGTTCCCCAGTGGAAAAACCAGTGGGTCCAGAAGGGGCCATGGGGACACCACTTCTGCCCTGGGTTTGTGCCCGGCAGACTGTCACACGACACATTAGTTATGTGTCACCCTCGGGGGGGCATGCGTGCTCCCCGTGAAGTCCTGGTTCGCCGGGCATCTGACCAAAGGGTAGCGTCCCTGGGTTGGGGAGCCAGGTTCAGGTGTTTGCCTGTCTTGGACAGCAGGGCGACTGTAATCAGTGCCGTGAACAATGTAGCTTCTAGGGGTACCACTCCAGTTGGGAGGGTACACTGCTCTGGAAGGGGTTGCAGAAGGAGGGCGTCCTCGCCTCTGACCCTGGTGCGCATCGCCGGAGAAAAGGATCGCATGCGCTGCCGCTGTCGTCGCATCACTGAATAAGGATGTCGCCGCTGCCGCTGACGCTTCGTATTCTCGAAACCGGTACCTCACCTCACCTGAGTGTGAGGAACCAACGCACCAAACTTCCTTGCGACCCTTTTGGCGTTACAGATCCCAGGGTGGTAGACCAGTTGCGGGAGAGAGGTCCTGAACTGGTGGGAGAGTTGTGTTCTGGAGGGTGCTTTTCCTGGGAGAGTGCGCGACCCCAGAAATAGAGGTAGGGGGAGGAGATGCTTCGCCCGTGACCTCTGGTCAGCCTGAGGGTGCGGACCCTAGGTTGAAGGATCAGTGGTAGTTTGGAACTACACTGAGAGGGAGAGTGGAGAATGGCTATTGGATGCCAGGGGTTACTGCCCCCCACTCTGTGAATTGGCAAGGACCAGTGGTATCTGGGTGGCCTAGGGCCTGATCCTGGCCGTGGACAACTAGGGAGTACCCGTAGGGTAGCTTAGTTGGTCCTGAGTTTTTTTTTTCCAGAGGGAACCACATGGGTTCAGAGTGGCGTAGAACCGGAGGGTGTCCCTGCAGTGCGGGCCCACGTCCATGTTCTATCGCCCCAAGCAGGGAAGCCCATCACAGTGGTGATTGGTCTGCCCTGCGTTTTGGCTGGAAGGGGGTTGTGTTGGACTTGGCCCTTTTTGGCAGGTTCACCCCTAAACTTTTTGCCTTGTATGTTAGTAGTTTTAAGTCTCTGGGCACTTTAGCACTGTGATCCAGTGTAAAGTGCGTGCGCGCTGAGTGCGTGTGGTGAGATTGTCCTGCCCTCCCATAGGAATGCATGGGGGATATGTGTGTCCATGGTAATTCCTGGTGTGAGAGGAGTGCAGGGGCGAGTTTAGTATGTGCGAACTCGTGAGAATAAATGCTGCGCAATGGTGTGCGCAGATTTATTGTGACTGGTGTAGAAATGCCACTTTTAGAAGTTGGCATTTATGTGTGCTCTGTGTCTGCCTGCCTGATGTGAATTGCATGTCTGGCTTGTGAGTGACAGGGGCTGGGAGGTGTGTGTGGCTCCAGGAGGGGCAGGGTGAGTCAGGCAGGGCTGAATAGGGAGATCTGCATCTAGATGGGAGGGAGGAGTTGCACCTGGGACCTGAATAGGACTGTGCCTTCCCTCCACAATGCTGGCTCCACCCCTGTGGTGCGTCTGATGTCCCTAGCCTGCCCTGTGAAAGGAGAGAGGAGCTGAGCAAAACAAAGTGCTCCAAAGCTCCCCCCAAACCAGTTGCATCTGGTTTTCCCCCAGCCCTGTGCTGTGTCACAAAGGGATTTTGGTGTATAAAAGAAGGGGCTGTGACCCCATGAAATTGTTCATTTCTTGTTTTTGGACCTGATTCTGCGGGGCGTGCTGCTGCTGGGGGCCCAGGGGGGGGGGCTGCCTCCCTGGGCCCTGCATTGCCCCTTCATCTTCAGAGACCTTCTGATGGGACTTATCCTTTTACCCCAGGACTTTGGCTTCATCTAGCGCCTGGAAGCGCTTTATCTTAATTGGTCCATAAGAGGGAGAGGGTGGGCTTAGCATCACGGAGCGGCTGTTTGAGGGAATCCCAGCGAGAGGATTCCCCCGTTTCTTGATTATTTAAAATAGCGGGAGCCTACTCCGCTTTATGCCGCTACTCGCGGGTGCCTACCCCGCATGTTGCCGTTTTATGTACATTTAAATTTGCGGGTGCCCACCCGCATTTATGTGAGGAATTGGCAATCGGGTGCCCACCCCGCATTAACGCAATGGAGACATCACTGCTGCGGCCCGAGCCGCTCTTGAAATCCTCTCCGGGCCGCTATCAATGCGACCCGGAAGTCAGGCACGATGGGCGGGGCTTCGCGGACAGAAGCCAGGAAGTCTGGGGAGGAAGGAGGACGGGAGCCCACCCCGCCTCCACGAGCGCCGCGTTCGAGGACCCAGGCGGGAGCCCACCCCACGCTGGGATGTGCCAGGAGAAAGCCCGGAGCCTCGCAGGCTCCACGTTCAAGTCCCGGGTCCCAGGAGAGGGCCCGGGTGAAAAGCGAAGTGCCGCCCGGAGCAGAGGAGACCGGAACCCTGCGCACGAGCCCGGTGAGTGGGGCTCGAGTACGTAGTGCAGGGGAGAGGCACAGAGTCAGAGCGGCCCCGTCTGGCAGCGGGTCGCTCCAACGATGGGGGCATGATTGTTTGTAGAGCCCCGTGGGGGCCCCGAGGGCACCGTAGTGCCGCGCCCCTATTTTTCCATGATCACAGTTGCCCCGCGTGACAGTGGGCAACTGCAACGTTTCTGGGGCAAGTTGGTGTAAAGGAAGCCCGCGGGGCTGAGGAGGCACAGATGTGCCCGGGCCCCTTCATGTTCTTCATTTTCAGCTGCCCCGCCAGACAGTGGGCAGCTGCAACGTGTTGGGCATATGGGTGTTTTAGGGCCCCATTAGTTCCCAGGGCACAGTGAGAGCCCAGGCCTCATTTGAATATTTACAGCTGCCCAGCAAGTAGTGGGCAGCTGCAACGTTTAGGTTATTCTTTCTTTTAGGGGACATGTTGAAGTTAGGAGTGAGATGCACTCCTTTGCCCCATACTTTCCCAGCTGCCCAGCAAGTAGTGGGCAGCTGCTACGTTTAGGCCTGCGCAGATTGCGCACCCTTGACTTTCGCTGCCTTGGCAGCCGCCCTGACATTCTGGACACAGGGCATCTTTGAGCCCCTTTTAGGGATGGCCAGTTGGCCAGGGGGACTTATAGTTTCATAGGGCGCCAGGCCCTAAGGTGATTTATATGCTAGTGAGATTCTCTCCATGATTTATGTGCCCTAAGGTGATTATGTGGTGCTAGGAAATGGGATACATTTACCGTGATTTACGCACCCTGTTTTATGCCTCTAATGTACTTTCATGATCATGAGGTTTTGCATAATATGTTTATGCTTGTGGTTTTATTATTACCTAATGCGTTTAGGTTGTGAGTTATTCTCTACTGTGAGTTATGCCTCTAATGTGAGTTATACTTAGGAGGTTAGGGTCTAATGTGTTTAGACTTATGAGAGGATTGCATAATGTGTTTATGCTGGTGAGGTTGGCGCAGAAGGTAATTCGCGCCTGATGTGATACTGTGCATAACGTAGTTTATGTTACAGGCTGATGCTAAGTACAGTGATTACCAGTGTTTACTGGTTGTACGGTTATGATCTGCTTTACTTTTACTAAGTTCGCTTTGTGCTGGCCCTGTCAGGTGTAAATAATCCCTTGTAAATATGACCTAGTGCCAGGTGGCACGATGTATATTATGTGAGTACTATTCTAATGTGTTTTCTGATAATACAAAGGCTATTTTTATATATAACCTTGTGTGTAGTTCCTTCTTGTAGTGTGCCTGGTATGTTGTTGCTGTGTGCGTGCGCAAACGCTTTACACATTGCCTCCGGGATAAGCCTGACTGCTCGTGCCAAGCTACCAAGGGGGTGAGCAGGGGTTATCTTTGGCGTGTAACTCCCTCGCCCTGACTAGAGTGGTGGTCTCTGCCTGGATTTGGCGCAAGCCTTAGCCAACCAGAGATCCCATTTCTAACATCCTTGCAAAGAGAGAAATTACTAGAAACTGGAATGCCCCGAGAGGACCTTGGGTGGCAGTCTGGAAAAAGGAATTGATAAGATGGGCAGGCTATGAGAGTGTAGTGCTGCTCAGAGAAGCCAAACAAGGCCATGGCTCCCTCGATGCGTCAGGGCTTGGGAAGCATTGGTAGATGCATTACAGAACCCTGACCCCTCTTCACCTGAGGAGCTGCCGGGTACCCCCTAGAAACTGTAGTTGTATTGGAGGCTAGATTTCCCCATGAAGATAGTACACAGGAGTCATAAGACAATGGAACTCCACTGGGATCTGGGTAGGATTACAGATCCACAAGGAACCACTGCTCAGGGATGCAGGTATTTACGTCATCTATGGACACTAGAGCAGTCCAGGGCACAACCGGAAAGGGAGGGGGGGAGTTGGGGAGGGAGGAATGATCTTACATGGTTACAATAGCAATTACATTGACTTACTTACCTACTGTGGTGGGCAGGCACATTGCAGATCCTGCTGATGAGATACTTCTTATAGTTGCATATCCATAGTGCCTGCATTGTGGGCTGCGCAAAAAGTTGTTGCAAGAGTAAGACTGAAGTTGGGAGGAAGGAAAGGGAGGTAGCATCACCATTTAAGGGTGGGTGAACTAATGCTCAGTGCCTACTGGAATTATTGCTGAATGTTTTAATTACCAATGCCTGTGCACTGATGTGCTGTATACTGAATATGTCTACTCGCACAACGCCTTGCCTCAATAAATGATGTATGCATTGATTGAAATTACAATAAAATCTGTTTACAAAAAAACAGGGGAAACTATTGTTGTTGTGGCCAGTAGGGGGCTATGAGAACTACTATCACACTCTCCCTCCGAATCCCCTGAAGCACCTTCTGGAGGAGGGGAAACTGAGGGAATGCATACAGTCCTTCACTGGGCATTGGGAGCATCTATACCCCAAGCTTCCTGGCATGGCCTTTCTGTACAGAACAGTCAGAGAAAAGCATTCGACGGGGATGCAAACAGGACTATCATTGGAAGACCTAATGGATTTGTCACTAGCCAAAAGGCTTGAAGAGTCAGGTGGGAGTTTATGGACGATGGAATATCCTGGGTCAGGCTGTCTGCCCGGGCACTGGCCAACCCCGGAGTGTATACTGCCCGGATCTAGTAAAGGTTCACTTCTGCCCATGTGAGACTTTCTTTGACAAGTGATGCTGGAGCCTGAGACCTTGTCCCACCTTGCCTGTCTATGTATGCCTTTGCAACCTGGTTGTTTGTTCTGATGAAAACTGTTTTCCTCATCAACGAAGTTGCAAAGGCAAGCAGTGCTCTTCCTCTGCTGCTAATTCTATCCAATTCGAGGAGTTGTGACTTTCCATGTCTGACCACCTCCCTTGAATGTCATGATTCTCGAGAGTTGCCCCCCAACCCCACTGACTGTCATCTGTTGTTATAACCTGGGGAAGAGTGTCTGTCATGTGACTCTGAGGCAATAGCTCCCACTGAAGATCTTGAGCTATGGTCACTGTCACTGGGATCTCTATGTTGTAGTTCCGGGAAGATGGCGACCAGTGAGGCAGTACATGCTGTACCAGTGGCTTGAAGTGAAAATGTGACCATGAAACCATTGCTGTAGAAGAGGACATTAGACTCTGAATCTTCAACTATTGCCTGGCTGAAGCTGTTGGTTGCTGCAGCAACTGATGAAGTTGGATCTTTAGATTCCTCATTCTGTCCTCCGGGAGAAATACTTTTGCCTTCTCTGAATCAAACCATGCCCTGATAAATTGCCTTTGATGAGCCAGAAGTAGGTGAGACTTCTCCCAGTTCAAGGCCAGACACGGAGAAGACAGCTCTTGAATGGTCTGTATGACATATGTCAGGAAATGTCTTGCAGACCAGTTAAATGCAAAGAGGAGATTTGCTCTAAGGCAGACATAGCTTGGAAATTGCTCTGAATCTTCTCCTTTTCCTTTTCGACAGAAGAAGCAAGAGAAGGTCCTTTTGCCCTCACATGTCTCTGAAATGATCACGTCAGACACCCTGAGAGAGTGGACATCCAAACTCTTGAGTCACTCCCTCTCTGTCTGCAGTCAGTGCTAGACTGGGTCTCTCCTGTAATTGCAACATCAAGGGTCCACTCTGTCACATAGTTGAACAAAAGGTAATGGAAAGTCAACTTGCTTTTGTTTCCTCCTCTCGACTCACAGGAGCGCTTAGTTGAGAAGCACATACCAATTCTTTCATCAGAGGATGATAACATGAGCCTCCCTCCTCTTGACCTTTGGCCAGGTACATTGAAAGCAGAATAACCTTAATCTCCGATACTTGCTTTTCAAGCCTCTGTCCACAGACATAAACTTTCCCCTCCATCATGGAGGGTAAAAAGATCTATCCATAAGAAGCATTCACACAAGAGGTCAAGGACAAGGATGATTGTCCCTTCTGAGTATTATCACTAGAGAACAAGACAAGAATGACCAAGAGAGATTCACTCCAGACTTTAACTGGCAACTTCATACGTGCAGATAAAGGCATTAATGCCACTGACCTGACTACCTTAAACTACTGCCATGGTCTTTCAGTAGGCAGTTTCTCCTGGTTATACCTTACATCTCAAGCTCAACAAAAAAAAGCTGGAAGACAATGAAATTAAGAAAATGACACCCGAAGCTGAAAAGCTCAAGTATGCAGGTCTAGAGAAAAAGCATTTCTTCCCTCTATTTCAGTTCAACTGGTATGGTAGTGTCCAAAACCAGAGTGTTCATACACCTTATTATCATAGATAATTCATGCATCAACAAAGCTACTCTCAACAACAGAATCATGTCAATCAAGCACCATAAAAATCCAAAGGCAGATGCAATACCCACCCTTCCGCTGCTTCTGGAAGGCTTCACAAGTATTCTACTGTATTACATTTGCAGTTATGCAGCTCTTACTACCCATGATGAGATGTTGACACACTTTACGAGAGTAGAACACTACTCCGGAGCCCAGGGTTAGAGGTTAAACCACTGATTACTGTTGGTACAGGTTTTTCGTTAGTATTGGTTATTATTTGTTGCTGGGATTAGTCTTGTGATAGCAAGGACATGAATCAATACATTAATTCCAGGTTTTTTTCTGATAGATTAAATGAATAGCAGTTATATGTAATCATTTGTGTGGGTATGTGAGTTCATGCAAATGTCTGACGCGATTAATGCATAGGCAAGAGCAGATAAGGAGGAGATTAGGTATTGATAGATTGTCATTTCAAAGAAGGAGGTTGTGATTTATCATGTGAGGTCTGGGTGAGTTGCAGAAATTAAATAATAGAGAATAGGCAGACTGGCACACAGATTAGGGTAAGCTACATTCAGAGAAGGTAAGGCATAGAGAGTACTGAGGGTAAGGAGTGGGTCACTCAATAGAAAGGAAAGAGAAAGAAACAGTCACTAGTTGTAAGTGAAGGTCAATTTTTTATGCCTGGTTTTGGGACTTAAGAGGAGGCATTTTGAGATAGTTTGCAATCTGCAGATGTAAAACTGTATGAAGGAACAAAATTATGTGCATTCAGGATAGCATTTTTCACTGTAGTATTGCACTACCTCCATGTGGTGTGCCCAAATGCTGATTCATACATATAGCACACTACATCAAGATATGTACAATTACATAGACAAATACCTACCTCACAACAAAATCTTAAATGGTAACTTGGAAAACACTTACTGAGCTGGTTATTCCTTCATCTTAGAAAGGGGATGTTGTAACAGGATTGGGCTGGTCTGGTTGTCCCGCTATCATTAGACAGTATTGCAGGGCATCAATTTGTAGTCAGCAAGTCCAACATTTGTCTTGGCACTCATTTTTGTGAACAAGATCATACAGATTCTCTGATGGATCAGGTTGGGAATAACCAAGTTGTTACCATTCTTCTGAGCTCCAAGTGAGTCTCTGTGGTTCTAAGCTTTGCATTTAGGGAATTCCATAATTTGGTGCACCAAAGAGAGAAAGTAGTGTGACCACCAGTTTCCTTCTTCTAAACTGGAATTATTAGATGCAGCGCAGATTAGATGCAGTGCAGACTGGAAGGTAAGTACCTGCATTCTTAGTTCCCATAGCTCCACTACACTGCTTGCAGGTGATACAGAATTTAGAAGCTAGGATTGTGAAAAGTCTTCTCCAAGTGCTCACATGACAACATTGGGTGGCAGTTCATGCCCGATATGGACTGACACCTCTTTGCGGTGTCCGTAAAGACCCTTCATAAGTCAATAACGATCATCATTTGCTTAGAACTCACCAACTCGACAAAAGGCCAAGCATAGGATGACATCTTGTGAGTATTTTAAAGAAAACAATCACTTTGAAATAGCCTCTTAAAAGTGGTAACTGGTTATAATTCCAATGATGGGCATCAATAGTACTGTACTTTATGATGGCCAATAGAGCTGAACGGTTGCAGTTACTATCAAGAGTTGCACCCTCTTCACAACGGCCAAACAGACTGCAATATCTACCTTTAGATATCCCACTATATCACATTCGGTTCATCATGCCACCCCTTCGTGACGACAGGACTAATACTTCCACTATACTTCCCATCAACTCACTGAAGTTAAAACATATGGGTTTTATGCTTTATAAAGGCTGGCATAAACTGCTGCTGTTCATTTAGGAGAA
Source organism: Calotriton arnoldi (assembly GCA_963921515.1). Taxonomy (NCBI): domain Eukaryota; kingdom Metazoa; phylum Chordata; class Amphibia; order Caudata; family Salamandridae; genus Calotriton; species Calotriton arnoldi. Next base: position 717,687 of record CAWUFW010006988.1, read on the forward strand.
GTCGCTGGACAGTGTCACCATTCCAACTTGTGTATAGTGGCCACCTCAGGCACCAGCACTACATAACACCTAGCACGGCTGCCATGCACCCACAGTACTCACCAAAGTATTCCGCAAATCTATTACCCAACTAAAAGGATGCCCACCAAATAGTGTCAACACTTTATGACAGAAGCAAAGGCTTCCATTTGATGGTAATACCCAACAAAAAGTGACACAATACAATGTCCAGCATAGACTGACATACATACCCATATAAAATTCACCATATACATTTATAACTCTAGCTTAGATAAGTATTCCATAATACATAATGACCACTTTAAAAAATAACACACTATGAATCTCATTTCCCTCAAAAAACCCATTAACTTAGAATGCTATCTCTTACAATGTCTATCATCTCACAACACCCCATGTATCACACCTTTATGACCTGCACAGGTGAGAGATCTTGAATTTTCAAAGCCCACAGAAGTGAATCTTAGCGGTCCTAGTACTTCAAGGGGTCCCTGCCACAAACATATGGCATCGCTCACCTGGGACATCAGCAGTTAGCGCCTGCCAGGTGGGTTAGTCGTTGAAGCAGTACCCACTGCAAGAAAGAAGCACTCGACGGGTCAGGTGCTTAAGTTATTGAACAGTGCGCCCGCATGCTGCCTTTGTCCAGCAGGCAGAGAGGTTAGAGGTGGACTAGCGCTGCCTCTGCCCAGACTAACCCGAGGAGCAGAAAGGCCCTGCATCCACTCCAGCCCATCAAACTGGAGCTCACTGTAATGTATTTACAGTAATGAGCTGCTGGTTACGAAACCAAACATCTTTAAAAGAAAAAAAGAGGCCAAGTTTCATCTCAAATACCAAATGAACAAAGGTGTCCACCCCTATCTCTTCAAAGACAGAGCAGGTTTTGTAGCCAGGGTGTTACAGGCCAGTAGGCTGCCCCCCAGAAACGTCAGCAGTGACACAGGCCCATAAGAGGAGGCTCAGCAGACCAGGATAGACTCACAGATGGACGCCCCCCACCCGCCCCGATCGCCATGCCCTCCTTGGTGTATGAACAAGACATGTCTCTTGACTTCCCCATTTTGATTACTAGATTAAGCTATGGTGGTAACTGTCATTAGTTTAGTTTGGGGAATAGGTCTGTGTGAAACTGACCAAGTCTCTGACTTGGTCAAGGACTGGCCAAAGATGGCCGCCGGGTGAGGAGCCCCGGCCGGGAGCTCCTCCGACTGGGAACTGACTCTGGCACTTGCCCCGGGTCTCTCTCTCCCTGCTCCCTCCTAACCAACGGTGGATCTTGTACCTGCACTCCGGTGCCTTCCTTTCCTTTTGGAGTTATCTGGGTAGCCGCTGCACTCCCTCCGAGTTTCTCGAGGGAGCGCCCACGGAGCCTCTACCATCATGGCTGCTGGCTCGGAGGAGATGCCTTGCTGCTGTGGAGCTTGAGCTGGTGGCTCTCCCCCCTCCGACTGCCACCCTCCTCCGGGAATTGACCTATTGGCCCACTCATTGCGGACCCCAGGAACGATCCGGGTGGCCTGCTTCGCACCCTCCGAGTTTTTTGAGGGAGCACCCACGGAGCCTTTGCCAACATGGCCGCTGGCTCGGCAGAGATGCCTCGCTGCTGTGGAGTCTGAGCTGGCGGCTCTCCCCCCTCCAACCGCCTCCCCCCCTCCAGGACTCGACCTCTTGCTCTGCTCTCTGCGGACCCTGCCCGGAATGCCCCGCGACGCCTCCCAGATTTGTAGCCTGACACCCACCTTCAGGACTCAGCCTCTATGCTTTGTCTACTGCGGACCCGGATCATGCTGCGACGTCCTCTCGATCCGCCTTTGGAACATGCCAGTAGCAGTGTTGATCTCCACTTTCGGTTCCACCGACGCTTCCCCATTGATGGCGATTTCCCGGGGTGTCTAACTGCGGTGCTTGCAGCCTGTCTGAGCTCCGGTTTCCCTCCCGAGTGGCTGCTCCACTTGTAGAGGGCCTCACAATGTCCCTCAGGCCAATCTTCGCTCAAGGTACCCTTTTTGTTTTTATTTCCTACCTTCAAGACCTTTTGTCATCGATGGGACAGTCGATCCCCTGACTTTGCCTGACCACATTGCTGACCTGGCGCGTTGCCCCAACTTGACTCTGAACTTAATGACTATGAGACCCTTTCTAAACGTTGGGTCCGTTTACTCTACCTTCATAGCCCCCACGAGGTATGCCTGACCTCAAGATGGCCGCCTCAGTTGGTCTCTCCATGATGCTTGACCACTCCTGGACAATCGAACTGGTCCCCGACCTGTACTTAATCACATCCCTCTCCTGACCTTGATCCTGCTCTCCCTCCAGGACATGTTCTCTTTGAACTTTCCCTCGACCGTGGAGACCCTGCTATTTGACCGAGGCCCGGTGGAGCTACCTGTTAGCTGAAGAGGAGATGGGCGGTGGATTCCCCTCGGCCGTCACCTACCCAGCCGGACTTTGGGCAGACTTTCTTCGTCTCTCTGTCGGATCCCCCTCCTTCCCATTCACCCTACCCCCTTCCCCCTCTACGCTCCTTTCCTCTCGTCTTCTATCCCTTTTATGTTTTTCTGTTGAGACCTAGCTATTTGACCGATGCCCGGTGGAGCTACCTGATAGCTGAAGAGGAGATGGGCTGCGGATTTCCCTCCCGGCCGTCACCTACCCAGCCGGACCTTGGGCAGACCTTCCCTTCGTCTCTCCGTCGTATCTATACCCTACCCCTTTTTCCCCTACCCCCTTTCCCTTCCTCACTCCATTTTCCTTTTCTTCCATGCTCCTTAAAAGTTTTTACTGGTATCTTTGGTAACTTGTAACTGATGTATGTTTGCAACTATGTGGAACCTTATGTAAAGCGCTCTGATACCTTTGGGTCTAGCCAGCGCTATATAAAACTCTTTAAATAAATAAATAAATAAATAAATAAATAAATTCTACCCTATATCTGGAAATAGTAAACAAATGGGTCAAGAGACAGAAATCCAAGAAGCTGGCAAATTTCCATTTTGGTATCAAGGGGACTGGATGTCCATCAGAGACTTAGAGGATATATGCTTCCATATTCTAATCTACTCGAGGAATAGATGCTAATTGAGATTTCGTACTCGCAAAAAACATAAGCCCTGCAATGTCCTGCCTTTTGGATGGAAGTCGCCTGCTTCTTTCTTTTTTTATTTTTAAGTGCATGGCTGTGGTAGCACCTTCCATTTGTTGAAAGCAGATCATGACATTTTCTAAAGTCAATCACTGGCTCTTGGAACCCTTCTTTTGTCAAAAAGTGCACCAAAACTTGCAAGTGATGATCGACCTTCCGCAGTAACTACACAGACACATTAGGCCTGATTCACAAACTGCATTTTGTAGTACATAAAGTAGTACTACAGTAGTATCACATACTTGCTACAAAATGTAATTGAAAAACCGGGCAGTAGAAATCTTCACCTCTTCTATGCTCTCTATTGGCAGATCTGCACACTTGTAAGGATCCTACTTAGGAGTAAATGTGGGAAGGACCAACGGGAGAGGCTTGAAAATGGGGACTAACTACTCCAAAATGGAAGGGGTGTAGGGAGGAGCAAGAAGGGGTTTAGGAGGGACTAAGGGGCAGAGGGGGTTAGGAAGGTACACACCAGAAAAGATAAATCCGACTGCCATTCACAAACTTCATTTCTAAAGTTGATATAGACAAAACGACCTAAAACAGTAGTACATGTACTCCAGCTCAGAACAGGAGTAAGCCTAGCACCACACATGGTCAACCACTGGTACTGCATCACCCTTCCATAGAAAATAATGGAAGCAGGGACTTAAAAGAGAACCCCATAGGAAATATTGTTAAAATAAGTTTATTTGTTTTGACTTTTAAAAATATATATGGATTTAACTAATTTATTTTACTACCCTATTTTAATTTGAAAATAAATGTAATTTTCTTTTTTTAATAATTAAATTAATTCAAATGAATACAGCTTCTAGTAGTATTGAATACAAAATAAATAAGTCTAAACATTTTAGTTTAGGTGGGAATTTTATAAAAAATGTTTAAAACATAATTACAACTTAATTAAATATATTCAATTTAAATAAATATTTAAATCAAACTTAAGTTAATAGTGCTGTTGCTTTTTTATTTTGTTCGAAATTTAAAATGAATATAAAAAATAATTTACATTGAGGCATAAAAGAGTTTTACAATTATTATTTTTTTAAAGTTGACTAAACTTTTTTTGCTTTTCCCTATACTTCACTATAGGGAGATCTCCAACACAGTTGAGGAGAACTCTGTGTATGGGTGAAAAGTTACCAGTTGCTACTTGTAAATTAGGTTGCACCACCTGACATGTAAGTCTGTAACTTTACACTTGGAAACAGTGAATAGCCAAAAGTAGTAAAGCTACTACAAAGTGTGAGAGTAAATTTACATATGTAGATTTCCTTGTGAGTGAATTTACCTTTGTAAATAGGCCCCATTGTCTCTTGTTCCCTCACAAACTATTCAAAACTTTGAAGTGGTCAGGACAAAAAAATGCGACAGTGATTGCTTCAGAAACAAGTGTCAATATATCCAGACAATCGACCTTATTTAGAGTTTGATAGGCATCCAACCATCCTGCAAGGGGGTGACGGCATGCTGGTGTTGGAGTACCCTGTCTCTCAAGCTCTATATAAGGCCCAAAGTCTTATCTCTTGATCACACAAGATTCCTCACTTCTTGGTTCAATATATTGTGCATTTTCCCAGTCGTGAATGCCAGACCGCATATGATACTTTAACAGCATTGTCTAGAAGAACAATGGTGTCAGGAAATGGGAGATTAAGATGATAGGATCAAGCAAACATATCAACTGTCTATTCTCTATGATGATGTGTTGCAAAAAGAACACGTTGTAAGGGTACCTGTACATTAACAGAAGCGGCTGGTGTCAAATAAAAATTGTGGGGCAGCGCGGGGGCACTAACAAACAATTACCTGACGCTCTGCGCTCTTCTCCTCGCCACTCTTCTGCTCCTCTGGGCACAAGCTACCAGACTCCCCTGCAGCCAATCCAGATGCTGCTCTCACCATGAGAGCAGTTTTGGGATTGGACGGAGTGCAATGGTTTTGAGCCCCATCGGGAACTGGGAGCCTGTGCCTGTTGGTCTCTCCACCCAGCAAGGCAGCTGAATTGGAGAGAAGTCAGTGTGCATGACACTCCCCCTCGCCCTGCTGCAGTGATATGCCCCCCCCCCCACAAGTCTCAGATGGACAAAAAATAAAAAGCTTATCATTTTATTTTTCGTCTGCCTCTGGGCAGGGGGCAATGCTTTCCGTCATAGAGGAGGAGCTGCTGCTGTACATTAACCTCCAGCAGAACAAACTGTACAAGTATTCCTCGTAACATAAATTCCTCGCTACACGGAAAGAGGAATACTTGGCATGGAGGGTAGTCCACTTGCGTTCCATTTTTTTAAAATCCGTTACTGGCAGATTAGAAAGCAGCAGACATTAACAGAATTGCCCTGAGGTTTGAAATAATTCACTCGCCCCTTCTTCTAATGTGCTAACCTCCATTAGCCTGTGTTTGTAGTTCCAATTAGGAACTTATTCACCATAGAAGCAAATCTGAAATGCCCAGAGAATTGATCAAGATTCCAAGATGATTACTCTGAGGGAAATGTCCATTTGTTAGATTGGTCCACAACAGTTCTTTAAACCTTTCATCCAATCCCACTTCTACCTAGGGTGATCTCCACATTTAAGCAGTACATGGTCAAGATAATTTTCATTGCTCCTGACTGGTTTGCCAAAGGTGGGACTCGGATCACCTGCAGATATCTGTCCAGTCACACAGGAGATATAACTGCAGATCAGGCCTCCTCTCTAAGATGTCAAGTAAACTTCAGAATTCTCTATCAGTGTCCAATCAATGAGCTTGCCACTTAGCCCCTGTCCTTTCTATAGAGACTCCCAAGCCTTGCAGAAGACTGCATATGATCCTGAAGAGGTCTAAGGTGCTTATACTCCTTCGATTGGAAGAGGTTCTGAATCTAGTGTTTGGACACACAGTCAGACCCAAGTGCAGAACCAGGAAGAAATAGCAATGTCTGGCTACTTTTGGCTTATATTGATCATATATTAGGGCACCTTTGGTTAACATTACTGCTTAGATGTCCTTCTTATACACTGTTTTCAAGGTTCCAGTAATTATAGATTCCATAGTGTGTCTAAAGAATGTGTTTCCTCTGGAAGTAAACCTTCCCCTAAGTGAGAACTCAACACAGTATCTATAAATTGACTGGTCCTGCTTTCGGGCCTATGCACGAAACAGATGAGAAATACTTTACATATAACATTGCTTCCCTAGTTGTGGTAACATCATCTAGAAGAACCTGGGATTTTCAAACTCTGTGTAAAACAAAGTCTTAATTTTACAAGATTCCCCATATTTTCTTTTAAGAGTTATCTTTCATATCAAGTAGACAGTTTCACTCCCAATTTCTTCCTGAAACCCACCAATCTGGTAGAAAGTTTTTGCACACATTAAATATAAAGAGAGTGCTTTGTTATTAATTAGACTAAACCAGAGACATGTAAAGGTTCAAGCATCTCTTTGCTCGTTATGGAGCTGTACACACAGGAGTACACACAGGACAGGCCCTCTAAAAAAATTATCCAGTTAGATGAATAATCTGTTTAATGGTTATCCGATTCAAGAAAGGCAATAGGCCGTTACTGGATAAACCCAGGGCCCAGTCTACTATAAGGAAAGCAGGCACTGCTGCTCTCATGAGGAAGGTTCTCTGTTACACACATTTGCTAGGCCACAATCTGGAGATCAGTACATACCCTTGCTAAGCAATACAAATTAGGCCCTCACTCCAGGATTGACATCCTGGTAATGTCCCAGAGCCACTCTACAAACCAGCATCACAGTTTAGAATATGGTTCCTGTTGTATCCTTTCTCAATCTGAGATTTAAAATCCAACTGCCTGGGAGACTTCCTCCTGGGCACGATGGAGTAAGAGACCATTCACAGTTCTGAAAGCCAGTCTTAGTATCTTCACTTGTTTACAGTCAATTTATTGGCCATTCCCTGTTCTCTTTTTCTTTCAAAATTGCACTTCTAGAATGGCGTTTTTATTTCTAGGATGGCGTTTTTATTCAAACATACGTAATCAGAACTGTTTAGGCTAATTGGGTTATGTTTTTATAAACAAAGAGAAAAGCTCCTTAATTTTGCACGAATAGTTTTCTTTTTTAACTGATTTCAATTAGAAAACATGTGTATTTAAAATAAAATATGCATTTTGAGATCCCGCAAATGCGCTGAATTACTGAATTCAGAGAATACCCCTGCTGGACAACTTGGAGGAAAATCAAATTTTTTACTGATAGACAGTTACTATCTCTTGTATAAATTAAGTCTAGGAGCAAACATGTTCTTTCTTGTTGAAATATTACCATTAAGGACTGAATAAGATATTGCCAGCTACCAATGTAATAATTGAACTTAGACAGACGGAAATTTAGTGATTTGTTACGTTTAAAGGTGCAGACACTATTTAGTTACATGCTACATGAAGCCGGGGTCTGATCATGGCATTACATAAAACATCACACATTAGTTTGTATTGATCTCATGACCACTGAACGCATGGTTGGGTTATCTATCACAAAATCACTTACCCGCAAGAAGAAACATGACACCACCAGAAATAGCAATTCTGCTTTTTGTGATTGGATTGTTGTCGCCAACTTTTGTGCATTTCATGCCCATAACGCTGATGATCATACCAACGAAGCCAAGAAGAACAGCGACCACCATGAGCGCCCGTGAAGTCTGAATATGAGCTGCAATTAAAAACAGTTGATTAAAGAAATGATTAATAAATATATGACAAACATTAACACTGCTAAGAACAGAAGGAGCCATCGACCAATGCAGTACCATTTCTAGAATGCCTTCATGGCATCAATTTAAGTTGTAAACACTTTTTTTGTTTTAATTCTTAAACTACACAACAAACTTCCAATTGCACCAAGGATCTCCCTGCTCATAGGTGGAACGTCCCTTCATGAATAACAGCAAAAAGCCTTTCTGGGCTCTGTTTCTTCATGGAGAGGGAGCTTTCCTATCACCACCAGATACATGGCTGATCTGTTGTCCTTCCCACCCCAGCCCTGTGTTTGAGTAAATCTCTGACGATTTCCAGGGTGGAAAGTGGTCGGATAGAGATTTGAAAATGTCCATAAAATGATAAAAGTACGTTTTTGCACCCTCAAACTTTCAAGGCAAACCACACCTTAGAATGCCCTCTTCCACCCCATGAGTGGGATTTCTGAGTGTAGATTTGATCACACTAGTGTCAGAGAAACCTACATTCATAAAACCATTCAATCCTGCCAGGAATCCTTTTATAAGTTCCTAGCAGGCGTAAAAAAGGTAAATTATGTCATAAACGTATGTTTAAAACCAAATTTACCTTTGTGAATTAGCCCCAAACTATTAAATATTACTCATGCATTATACACAATAAGATTTAAAGTGACATTAACCTTTAGTACAGCTTTAGTTCAGCTTTGTTAATAATTTACCAATGAAATAGGTGCATTTTACAGTATGAACTTGGGTTTCTTTTACAGCCAGAAAACAAATAGGTCTTCGAAATGTGAATGCAGCTGAAAGGTTCAAGTTGTATTTTCATTAGCTGCTCTTCACAGAAAACATGTGCACCTTTTTAAGTTTGCACTTTCATTTTGGAAATCCATAGGGGCTGATTACGATACACCATCGTTGCGGGAACAGGACCGGCCGACAGGTAGTCGGCTGTCCCGCCTGCCAAATTACGATCCGATGCCGTGGAGGCAGTTAGAAACATACCTCTTTGCATTGAGGCTAGTGCTGCGGCCCAGAAAAAGGCCGCAGCCAAGCCCCAATGTCAAAAGGCATGTTTGTAAACATCCCTGTACACTGTGGCAGGCACCATGCGGATGAAAGCTTATTTTTTCAATAAAATTGGGGATTGCTGGATGTATATATTTTTAATGGTGGAATTATGTGTTATTATTTTATAGGAGAACAATGTGCATGTAATAAGTGATGCTTAGTATTGTTTTTAAATTTGTATTGTATGTAGAGGTGGTGGGGTGGGAGCCTGTGTGCGTAAGTTGTAACATTGTCTATACATTGTAATGAATTAATGATGTATTTTGTATCACGTGTCTTTAGATATGTTTGTAAATGTACATATGTATATTTTCTTTCAGCCCTGATGAAGTCCTCTCGGAGGACAAAACGCGTTGGCAGGGCTATTTCTTTAATGAATTGAAGAATAATAAAGAGAATTGGTTTGAGACTTCATACTACAGCTCCCGTGTTATTTTGATATTGGAGAAGAGTACATTGATATTGACACCATTGAACTATGTGTATTTTATGAAAGGAGGAGAGAAGAAATAAAGAGAAAAAACTCTACAATACAAATGTTGGATTCTTGAGGCACTCCCTTTTGTGAGTTTTTTCTATTCCAATTGTGTTACCCTCTATGTAAATTTGTTTATTCATTTACAATAATGTATGAAGATAGAGGGCTTAACATTGCTGAGAACTGCAGACATGCGGTTACTCAGAAATTAATACAACATGGTTTCGCACTTGTGGGTGGAGTTGTCACCTTCGTGGTTGAGGCTCACGAAGCATATAGGACTGAGGTGTTCTATTTGGGTTACATTCCTGGCTGCAGATAACACCACACAGGTATTTCACTCGTACAAAGCGGGTGAAATACCAGAACATTATTCACCAAATGAAGAAATAGAAATACCACTCACATACCAAGAACATATTAATTGGCTTAATGGTGCCCTACCACACACAACAGAAAATGTTAGACTCGGTCCCCTTAGCAACAAGGGAACAACATGGCCAGTCTTAGCCGGATACACACTGCATCCTAACGTTGTTAATTTATCAGCAGCATAGGTGCAGACACTATACAAAGATTTACTAACAATATACAGATGTCTTACATGGCTCGTTATGCAAACACTAACACTTACCCTTGCACAAACTGCTCAAGCTGCACAACCACAATTGGCTACCCCAGGCATCAGCCAACAAACACTAAATGCAGACATGGGAAAAGTTCCCATACCACGGGAGGAGATTCCATTCTGGATTGCACAGAAAACAAGTTAGCTTGAGGCAGTGTTTCACCAAATGGGACCGCAGGAAAAACACAGAATACTGACTATCTGCTTGCCAATGGGGATGGCTGCCCCTGTAGAAGACTGCACAACTTGGGGTACAGTCTTTGCTGCAGTATATGCCAGAACACATGGTACCCCTTCATTAGCTGTTTTCCCTGAAGTGCTAAAACAGATCCAGAATGAGTATGGGGCAGCAACTGCCCTGGACTTGGGGATGAAACTGATGGGCAGTTTTGTGGCAGTATCTGCCATTATATTGAGTAGCATAAAGGGGGAAGCAGCAGTGTTGGCTGTACACCAGCACATACAGGATTTACCCCCTGCACAACAGGAGCGTGAATTACTTAAAATTATCAAGGAAACCTATGCTACGCTGGGTAGAGATAATTTGGGAACCAGTCCTGGTAAACCACAATTAAAGAGTAATTCAGAAAAGGACAACCCTAAGCAAGCACCTGAGTCTTCTAAGAAGAAGAATTGGGAGAATAAGAAAATCAAAGGCAAAATAAAATCTCTGGGTGGGTCTTCTCAACAGGAGGCCACTGAAGAAAACTATAATTTGCGAAACTGTGATAGTATTAGACTGCCTGACAGGTATCAGGATGCTGATACTCATTTGTCTCGTTCCTTTTAGGAGTCATCTGAAAAACATTCAGAGAGAGTTGGACGGTCAGAGCGCAGATCGGAAGAGCACATGAAACCGATGAAGGACTCACAATGTTCATTTGACTTCATCATTAAACAGGAAGATAAACTGAAGCCTTCCAAGCCTCAATTCGAAAAGAAGAGCATGCCCCGGATATTGAGGACTCTGCTTCTGAGCGGGGAATGGGCACTGAAAATGCTGGACAGCGCAGCAGAAGTCACGATAGTTCGCCAGAACCTGATGGATTGTCTGGTGGGAGTAGCGCTGAGTGAGTATATCACGGTGGAAACACTGGATACTAGGGTAAGTGTCTCACATCGTTTATACGAAATACAACTCCAATTGGAGAGGGACGTACCCAGAAACATTAATGTTCTCTTTTGGGAGGACTTAACCCATGGTTACGATATTCTTTTGGCTGTAAAGGATTGGCCACCTGATTTCGTAATGGAGTGCCCAAACGGGGAAACTGTAATTATACCTGCTTTTTCCGACCTCGTTTCAGAATCAGTTAAACACTAATACGCCAAGGAATAGGCTCTAGCACTAGCTCCTGCGTTATACCAAAACAATATGGGGCGGGATCACGGTTCCCCTTACCATGAAATACCACTGAGGGCAACCCCACAACCTCAAAGACAATACCCAATCAAGCATGAAGCTAAAAAACAAATTAGGGAAATCCTCCAACAACTTAAATGCCAAGGTGTAATAGAAAGTTGCACCTCAACAATGAATAATCCCCTGTTTCCCGTAAGGAAGCCCGATCATTCATACCGCCTTGTATTAGACTAAAGTCATTTAATAACAGCTACTCGCACATTTGCAGTACAAAATGCACACAGTGCTGCACTAATGAACAACATAGTGCGAAAGAAATCCAAAACAACACTTGGTATCTGTAATGGATTTTTCTGCCAAAATATAGCGCCTGGAAAAAGATATCTGACCTCATTCAGCACGCTAGGCTCTCAGAGGCAATTCTTTCAATTGCCCGGGGGGTATAAGAATATCCCTGTGCTGTTTTCAGCCATAGTAACAGAGCTACTACAAAACTTTGATGACCAGGCATTGTCCTATGTCGATGACATATATCTGACGAATGATGACCTCATAGAACACTTGACAAGAGTAGACTATATAATTCTGGGGTCTGTCCATATGGGCTACAAATTTAAATAATAAAAATCAAAATTTGCCCATCTCAACATCCTTTTTCTAGGATATGAGTTGTCTAATAATGCAAAAGCCTTGTGACACACTTCTTAGAGAAGTGTGCGCTACTTAAACCTCCAACTACGTTGAAGAGATTACAATCCATATTGGGTTTTCTAAATTTTGGCAGTGCTTACATTCCTGATTAGGCAGAACGGGTGAAACCGTTCGAAGACTTAATACATCCAGACTTTTCCAGTACACATTGGATGGAGTAACATACAGTTATCTTACGCTCCGTACAAGCTGACAAGATAGCTTCAAAACCCTTACACACACGTGTAAACACAACAAACCTGGTGATCCGCATCATCGCGGGGGCATCAGGGTACACCTACGTCATGTTCAATAAAGGTGACACTGTACCGATTGCATATACATCGCGCTTTATACACTAATGCTGAAAAGCGTTTTGCACCTACAGAAAAAATACTGACAGCAGTACAGACTGCAGTGATGAGAGAGCGAGCCCTGGCTCAGGGTAAACGCATTATTGTTGTGACCCTGGTGCCGACCTTAGAGGCCATCACCTGAGTGAGCGTTCCAAATGCTAAAGCATTACATCCACTATGGATTCAATGGGCTAACTTACTCACCGCAACAATGAAGTTTACACGTTTGATTCTACTCTACAAACACAAGCTTTTCTGCAGTACGAACAAGAATATCCTCTCCTTAATGAAACAATGCCTCTCGAACGCTATGATTATGTCATATACACTGATGGTTCTGCCCAGCCGGCTGTAGATACAAAGCACCAATGCTCAGCAGTGTGCGCAATTGTGAAAGTGCGCATGCACGATTTGAGAATTCCATCCTGAGAAAACCTACATGCAGTCACTTGGTGACTGCACAATACAGCTGGCAGCACTAAAGGCACTAATTCTGGCACTGGAGAATACGGATCCCAGATTCCCCTCACTCATCGTGTGTGATTCATAATACTGTGTCCAGTCTTAGAATGAATATCTACACTATTGGAGCCAGGATTCAGAGACTCAAAGGGTTGCACAATAAAGCACAAGATGCTTTGGGAACAAGTGGCAAAGCTGAATGACTGCTTGCCTCGGACTCATGTAATACACACATTGAGTCATCAGTGTGCTGGCGTTCACATTGTAGGGAATTCCATGCCTGCTAAAGCCACGAAATTAAGAGTGCGCACTGCTGTGGTTGCTGCAATCACTCGTTAAAGTATGAGGATAGACAGAGACATCAAGGCGGCTGTCAACGCTGCTCGCAACGACACCCACCTGTCGAAAGACTTTCCACTCCAGTACTTTTACAAGTTAGATGCTCGAAATACACCATATGCTCACATTCCTGGAGTGGGGGATAGAGTAATACCAAACACTAACGGCAGAATGGGTTTAATACTAGCTGCACATGAGGGTCTGGCATCTGCACATTCAGGGGTGTCTGCCACAATTCAATATTACAGTGACGCTACTGGTGGCCAGGTCTTTACAAATAGACCAAGGACTTCATCCTTAAATGTGATGTTTACTAGCATATGAAGGGTTCCACCATGGCGTGTCCACCACAGACACCTTTACTGATTTCAAAAAAGCCTCTGGCTTGTGTTTTTTGGACCACTGCGGCCCTTTGTCATCAAATGGGGCTTACAAGTATATCTTGGCAGCAATGGATTCCTGCTCTTGATTCCTATGGGCATGGCCACATTGGTCTGCTGACACTCAAACTGTTATAAAGGATCTGCGAGTCTTCATCAGGACATATGCAGTAGGCATTTTACATTCAGACTAAGGTCCGGCTAGCTATAGGGCTTACCCATGGGAAATTTGGGTGTGGCCCTGCATTTCTCTTCTCCACGCCATCCTCAGGGAAATTTGGTTGTGGAGAGGAAAAACTGTGACTTAAAGCAGTCTTTAACAGCATGGTTATTAGGCTCAGGTTTCTGTTGGGTCCATCACTTTTATGGAGTCCAGAGGGCACTCAAAATCCTGCCTAGAAAATCCCTGGGTGGTCGGACTCCCTATGAAATCCCATTTGGGGTAAAGATGTGGTTCCCAGACCTTGCCAATCCCAGCACAGTGGTGGCGGAAACACTGTTTGATATCATTGAACGTTTGGCTGTTTTACAGGAACTGAATGACTTCCGGGATGAACATAGCAACGTCCAAGTAAAATGCACAGCCACTGGGGAAGTGAAGGAAGTGCCGGCACGACTTGCCTGAGTCCTGAAGGTAGGGGATCTGGTCAGGCGAGAAAATTGTGGACAAAAAAGAATTTGAGCCACATTACTGTCCTGGCCATCTGTACCTGTCCTGGCTGTTGAAGATACCAGAACTGTATTTCTTCCTCCTCTTGTCAAGTCTTCTCCCAGTTCTACAAAACCTGCTGAGTTGCCAAAAATAGATCAAACTGCCTCTGGCTACTTCATCGACTTTGATGACTTCTCTTGAGATTCTCTTTTCAGATACTGTGTCATCTTAAGTGGGCAGGGCATAGCAAGTCTGGAATGTGAATGTCCATGCGCATATGTGAAATGGTTGTGCATGTGTATGCATGAAACATGTGCTTGCAAGTGATCATGTCCTTGTGTGTGAGTGAGTATGCCTGCATGTGTGCATGGATGGCAAGACCCAGGAGCAGGACAGTTGTGAATGAGGATATTTACAGGGTTGGTGGCTCATTGCAGAATGACTGGACACAAGGCATGTAGAGCCTGCATGTAAGTGAAAATTAACAACATTTCCACAGCATATGGGATACTTCTCTATAGGCCACCGGGCCCTAGAGCCCCTTTTTCTCTGGCTTTACAGACCCTGCTTGAATCTTTTACAGATTCCAATTCACTTATCATTTTGGGTGACTTTAATTTCCATCTTGAACTTAATAACAACCCCGATACCAGCGGGCTTCTTGACAACTTAGCAGGTTATGGTCTCCATCAAAAGGTGGTGGGTCCCACACATTCTGCTGGTCACACTCTTGATGGGATCTTTGCCCTAACTCGGATGTCACACTGAGTAACTCTGCCCCTCTTCCCTGGACTGACCATTCTGCAATCAATTTTAACCTTCAGTTTTCACTACCCACTCAGCTGGATAGAAAGAAACCAACTAGCATAAAAATCAGGCAGTGGAACAAAATCCAAGGCAGTGAATTGGAGCAGGTACTAAATAGTTGCCCCCCGATTCAGGTCCCGGATAACAACGAGGATGCCAGCCAATTTCACAACTGGATAGCTACGGCTGTGAATAAAGTGGCCCCATTGAAAGAAATTAAACTTAGAAGAGCGCTGGCACCATCTCCTTGGTATGGCCCGGAACTGAAAAAACTGAGTTTTATGCAGGAAAGCCGAACGTACATAGAGAACTGAATATAGGAGGGAACACAAGATATCCTATAATACAGCACTACAACAATATAAAGAAGCTATTATACTAGCAAAAACCACTTACTACTCAGCAAAAATAGCGGAGGCTAGCAACTCCACTAAGCAACTTTTTAAAAATATTGAAGTACTATCAAAATCGCGTCAGAACACGCGTTTCAGTCCTGATTCCGCTTTTTGCAACAAAATGGCCAATTTCTTTCAAAATAAGATCAATACGATTTATTACGGAATAACAGGCAGGGAGGCGATGACGGTCAATTCGATACCATGGAGGATACGTCGTTGCACTGTCAGCTAAACATGTTTTGCTCACTCACTCCCACTGAAGTAAACAAATCTATACTTTCCACCAAGTCAGGTTCCCCGTGGGATCCCTGTCCTCCGACTGTGATACATAGGGTGTCCGAGGCCATTAGTAAACATCTAACTCCCATTCTAAATCAGGTGATTGTTTCAGGGAGTTATCCGATGGTCTGGAAAAAGGCCTGCATCAGACCCATTTTGAAAAAGCTGGCGCTTGACCCACTGGAGGTTAAGAACTATCGTCCCATTTCGTGCCTACCGATTGCAGCAAAAATCCTTGAGAGGGCAATAAATCAGGAGCTGACATCTTACCTAGACATCAACAACCTGTTGGATCAAAGTCAGCATGGCTTTTGGTCAGGTCACTCGACCGAGACGGCGTTAGTTATGGCAACGGAGGAGATTCGGAGACAGGTGGATGGGGGGGGAAGAGCGATCCTCATCCTCCTGGACCTATCAGCAGCATTCGACACCGTGAATCACACGGTGTTGGTGCGGAGACTGAAGGCGGTGGGGATTGGGGAGGCGGCTCTGTCCCTCCTCTCCTCTTTCCTAGAAGATAGGGAGCAAACTCTACACTGGGAAAGTCTACAGTCTGAAACCTTCCATTTGCCATGCGGAGTCCCACAGGGCTCGTCATTGCCACCGACGCTCTTTAACATCTATGTGACCCCACTCGCCAGTCTCATCAGACAGCATGGTTTTTCGTTTGTGTCTTACGCCGACGACACACAGATTATCATCTCTGTATCAAAACAGTCGGAGCCGGTGGCCGCTAGATTCCATGCGTGTCTGGCTCACATCATGAGCTGGATGAGTAATAATTACCTCAAGATAAACACGGATAAGACAGAGGTCATGGAGTTTGGTGGCGGCCCGTCCCTGTGGAATCACACCTGATGGCCGATAGAGGCGGGTGTATGCCCAACACCATCCACGAAAGTTAAGAACTTGGGGATCATCTTTGATGACCTACTGGGGTTTTCTGCCCAGATCAACCACGTAACCTCCACTTGCTTCTACATACTGAAGCTTCTGAGGAAGGTGTTCCCTTTTATTCCTCAGGAGCTAAGAAAAACAGTGGTAGTGGCCTTAGTCTTATCCCGTCTAGACTATTGCAATGCTCTATTCGTAGGCATTGACAAGGCACAAAAGACCAAACTGCAGTCCATACAAAATGCGGCTGCACGAATACTATTGAATATCCCAAAAGGTCACCCCACTTCTGCTGCCATTAAGTCGTTACACTGGCTTCCAATACAACAACGTATGGAATTTAAGGCCTTAAGCTTGGTACATAAGACATTATATGGCGGAAGTGATTCCGATCTGCGAAAAATCTTTCAGTGGTATATTCCCACTAGAAGTCTTAGATCTGCTAATTCTGGCCTCATCTGTGCCACTAAAGTCCGCAGAGCTAGATGGGGGGTGGGGAAAGCCTATCGCACTGTGCAGTCAGGTTGTGGAACAAACTGCCTATTACACTCAGACTTCAACCAAACATGACAGTTTTCAGGAAGCAATTAAAAACATGGTTATTTCCGGAGTCATAAGTGATCAGTACCGGGATTGCTCAGATCTCTTC
Source organism: Calotriton arnoldi (assembly GCA_963921515.1). NCBI lineage: Eukaryota > Metazoa > Chordata > Amphibia > Caudata > Salamandridae > Calotriton > Calotriton arnoldi. Next base: position 735,002 of record CAWUFW010006988.1, read on the forward strand.
TTTCTCACATCAGCGCCAAGACGCCTCGGCATTCGAGCGCTTTATAAATTAAAATCCTATCCTAAGTGCTTTCATTAATGTGTATATGAGAGAGTCTTAGCCTTTGAACTGTATCAGATCAAGAAATAAGTAACATTATTTAAGATCCAGTTCCATTACCAGCATTTGTCTTCACTACAAAGACACAGTTCTGTTTGTGGCATAAGTTATTGTGTAAATGGTTAGTTTTAGTCTTCATATTAAGCACAGCAATTTTGGAAATGAGTTATGTATGGGAGCAAATATTTCGCCATACTTTATGGTTGAAATATGTGGGCATGTTGTAACAGACTCCCACCCTTCCTGTATGTTATCTTATGTTATGTAGATTTGTAGAGTGTACTATTGGCCAGGAGGGTATCCTGGCGCTGGGCAGGTGTAAGTCTAGCCACACCTAGGGCCTAGTGGGCCTACTAAAAAAAACAGGTCTTCAGCTTCTTGCAGAATTCAAGAAGTGAGGAGGCTCTTATGTGTAGCTGCAGGTCATTCCATGCTTTAGGAATGATGTAGTAGAAGGCTCGACCGCCAGTTCTGGTTTTCTGTATCCATGGGATATGTGCAAGTAGGACTCCAGATGAGCAGAGGTGTCTGGAAGGTTTGTGAAAGCAGATGATATTGTTGAGGTACGCTGGGCCAGTTTTATGTAGTGCCTTGAAAGTGTGGGTGAGGCGTTTGAATTCTGCTCATTTGGAGCCGGTGGAACTCCTTCAGGTGTGGTGTGATGTGAAAGCGGCATGGGAGGTTGAGGGTGATTCTAGCAGCCATGTTCAGAATGGTCTGTCCCTTCTTAGGAGGAAGGGTCACGATTTAAAGACAAAAGGCCTCATTTACTATATTTTGATGCACGGCAGCGCAGCAAACTTTCCTGCTGCTGTGCTGTGAGTCAAAATAAAAGTTCAGGAATATGCCGTATTTACAAAATATGACACATTCCTGTCCTTGTTCCTTGCGCCAGTACACAAACAGCAGCTGTGCGCCAATGCAGACACCCTTGCGCCATGGTGTAAGGGTGCCTGCGTAGCAGGTATGGTTTTTGTTGTGCAGGAAGGGACACCTTTCTGCACAAAAACAATAATTAATGGCGTTTTATCCCTTCTATGTGTGCTACAGAATGCAGCATACATAGAAAGAGCAAAAAAAGGAGGCGAAATAAAAGTTTTTCTCCTTGTTACACCACTCCTACGCCTCCCTTGGGGAGGCGTAGGATTCCGACGCATTCACAGGTTTACGAGACTTTGTAAATCTGGGAATGTGTCAGGTTCCATGGATGTTGCGTGTGAACACCCACAGCAACACGCGTGGAATGCCCCTTTCACACAAAGTAATGCGTGAAAGGGGCTCATATTTACAGGGCCTTGAAAAGCCACGTAGGGTGGCTTTACATGGTCTTGTAAATACTGGCAGGCACACTGCGCCGCCGGTGCGTCTAAAAAAGTGATGCACCGGTGGTGCAATAGGCTTGTAAATAAGATCCAAAGACTGCCAGTTTCAGAAGGATTTTTCATCTTTGTTCTGTTTTGGAATAAATATGTTTGGCCCTATAACTTGGGTTCACGGGCTTTAACAACCAGTATAGCCCTCGGCAGCCAACTATAAGGCTATACTATATTTGGATGGTGCCTACTGTATAGTTGTTGTAATAGAAACACCACAACTCTCCATGTCATACCCCAATACCCAAACCACTGCATATCAACACTTGGAACTCCCATGGTGGTTACCAAGTTGTGCTTTCTAGTATACTATCCAGAAAGCACACCTATTCCAACTAATAGAGGAAGCGGCAGAAGACTTTTTCACTAAGCCTCATAAAACGTCGAACTGTAGTTTCAGCAGGCTAATACATGTTACTATGTGGATTTATCTGGTTATAACAACAAACAACTCTTTCTTGAAATATTCTTTGTGATTGCTTAACACTGAATAAGTGACATAGGAAAATGTAAAAAAAGACAAAAATGCACTTTTTTCAAAAACGTACTTCCTAGATTATTGTAATGTGTCAATGTCTAAAGATCAGAAGCAACATTTCCTCTTATGGAAATAAGCAGACATGTTTTGATGCATTCAATAAGGATCACATATATTACCTCAAAGTCAAAATTAATTCAAATGAAAAAGTAATTTATCACAAGACATTTGTATTGTACAAGGATTTTGAAATAAAACCAAGTGAAATTAAAAGCTTTAGATGGAATCCAAATGTAGCGACATAACTATACATTTCTGTTTTTAAATGTAAAGACTCATACATAAAAGAACAGAAACATAATTGAAATCGAACACTTAAGGTTCATTTACATTAAAAAAACTGTACCTTGCCAATAAAAGTAACTATTTAGATTTGAAAATTAGAACGGGGGAGAGTCCAAGCGCTGCCTGATCAAAAACAAGTAAATAAAAAGCTCTGAAGTTATAAACCCTACTCTTCGGAGGTGGTTTCATGCACCGTGCTGAAGTTTTACTTATCTACTAAAGAGTTCTACTGACATCTGATACACCATTTGCGAGAAGGCAAATTTGCACCATTCATATAAGTTAAATAGAAACATTAAATAAATGTAAAACATTATTGGAAATGCTGATAATTTACAAAGGGCCTATCCACAAAGATATTTTTGGGTACATGAAGGAGTAATCCTGTAGTACAATTGCAATTTACAAAGATAAATGCAGAGATCTCCGGCTATGCCTGTCCTATGTCTTATGTGCGGTATTCTCTCTCTCTGCCATGAGTGCAAAGAACACATAGTGCTATTAGGCCTGGGCGAAGTACTACGCTACGCTCGCGTAGTTTGCGAAGTTTGCGCTACTTCGCACTACACGAATTGCACGTAGCACAGTGCAAACATGCGTAGCGTAGCGGTCATTTTTTACTTGCTCGCGGTCCTCAACGTCAAGTTGGCGACCGCGAGCAAGCAAAATGACATCCCGGCGAGACTTTTTCCTCGTTCGCGATCAGCAACATCAAGTTGCCGATCGCGAGCGTGGAAAATAAACCTCCCGGCGAGATTCTCAACGCAGGGAGGTCAGGTTTCTCATTGCGAGTGGTCGCGTATGCTCGCGACCGCTCGCGATGAGAAACTACCAGTCCGCGTTGAGAGCTGCCGCTCGAGTAGAAATCTACTCGAGCGGCAGAACTGACCGCTTGCACTGTGCAAGAAGCCGTTTGCAATGATTGCACAGTGCGGACAAGCATCCGGCACTGTGCAATCAGTGCGAACAGCATTTTGCACAGTGCACTACGCAGTTCGCGAAGCTATGCGTAGCTCGCGTAGTGCGAAGTGCACTTCGCGTAATGCTACTACGCGAACTACGCCCAGCCTTAAGTGCTATACGTTTTCTGGAGTACATGTCGGAGTGGCAAGGGGGAGTGAATGGCAAATGGGAATATGCACTATAAAGTAGGAGGAGGAAGTGGAAAAAATAAGGAGGGGTCACAGGGAGGGATGAAAAACACAGACACACACCTACAAAAGGGTAATGCAATTGACCACAGTAACACAAACATGTACTTCAGAACATACACAGTCAATTGTAGCCTAGAAATGCCTGGAGGTAAGTCAAATCCCACAAACAGTCACTCATAAGTACTGTAAGGGAATCATATAGAAATCAGTGAAGCAGGGAATGACACTAGCAGCACGAAGGGCAAAATTACAAATAAATAAATATAACTCAAATACAGAACTGAGGTACACACCTACAGAAGTAGCAATATATGTTTTTAAAACATCATATCTGAGACATACACAAGAAGATAATAAAAAACATGAACAGAAAATGATCACTTCAGACTGATTAGCATACATATATAGCTACAATGGTACATTCCTACTGAACACACCTTCCAATGGATGGGGTTGGTAAATCAACACTCATGACTCCCACACATCCATCATGAGGTGAAACACAGCACACCATCGACCAGTCATATGAAGCCTGGCCACGTAAAAAGGCAATCCTTAACCAACTGTTTAGCCATTTCAAGGAATGTGTTTGTCACCCTGCCTCTTATTTCAAGGAACAGTTGCTTGAGAAGGAGAGAGAGGGTATCTACAGGTAGAGATCACTATATTTGGCATGTCCATTTAAGCACTACTAGCAAGATACCGCTTTCCTCTAGATATGATCCTTGACATTGTTGTTGACTGGGGGTTTGGAGATCACTGCACCTACAACCTGCTACGAGGCCATTCCTACACAAGTCAAAATACAGGCTGCAAGCCATTTCCGGGCCACTGTATCTTTCCAGAGCAACTCGGGACATGCTGGGCCTCTCACAAGTAAGCCAATCCAGGTGCTTGACCCAGATACTGAGATGCATAACTAGGAGAGAGCACCAGTAATTCCATCTCACATTTACTGGTGGAAAGGCAACGGGTGGCAAGAACATTCTACACCTTTATCCACTTCCCTCTGGTTTTAGGTGCCATTGATTGCACCCACATGGCGTTTCAGCCACCCTTTGTATACCATCAAAGTACACCGCTCGGTGTACTCAACACAATGCGCACAACTTAATGGACCCTTGGGTTCCTGTGTGATACCAAAATATTTATATATTCAAAACAATTTAACAGAACATCTGCTGAATACCTCTATGTTTAATAAATAGCTTGAGTCAGGTCAATTGCAACTATTCAATGTCAAAATTTCATTTAACTTTTTTTTGTACATAAACAGCCCTCAATGTTACATCACATTGTACGTACAGACAACATTAACATCATTATACATTGGTAAAACACACTTCTGGAAGATTCCCAATGCATTTCGGGTGATTAACTCTTCTTCAGGGGCAGCTGTGAATGTTATCATCATAATAATAATATTACTTTTTTTATGGAAAAGCACACATTTTTTAAACAAAAAACTGTGGCAAAGCTCTAAATAATATGCTTCTTAACATAATCACCATTAGTTCTAGGTTGCCATACCAGTGGAAACAACAATGATGACAACAGAAGAACAGCAATGAAAGTAAAAGAACAGAGGAAAACACTCAAGTGATGCGAAGTATGGAAACGGTGAAACCTATGCGTGAATCGCTACCTTCTAATCATGCTCTTATGTTCTATAATTCTTATTTTGATTCCGCGTTCTGTCTTACCGATGTACAGTTGGCCACAGGGAAATTTAATAGCATAAATCAATGTATCTTTTTCCTTGTGTGTGGATGTGATAGCATGCTTCCAGTTGCTGCAGTGGATACAATTGAAACATTTGTGCATTCCTTTGTGGTTTTCTGTCTGTGAAATGGGCGGTGTCTAAAATTTCTTTAAGATTTCTGGAACGTGTGTGCGCAAATAAAGGTTTTTCTTTGAAGAGGTCTCCAAAATCCGATTCTTGTTGAATCACTTCCCATCTTTTGTTGATGATTTGTTTAATGACTGGTGACTTAGTGGAAAACTTCACTACGTAAACTTCTCTAGGTTGACTTGATTTTATTGATTGTTGTAATAGGCTCCTGAATTCCATAGTATGCACTCTTTGAAGAGCATTATCCAATACCTTAGCCACCCTGCCACAGGCAATAGCATGTTCGCAACAGACACCACTACCACTCCTTCATCGTGCAAGCTATCTACATCATCTGGGGCTGCTTTAATGATGTTTAGGCTGCCTTTCCTCTGTGCACTCTAACCAGCTACATTTTCCGACAATCAGCTGTTGTATGTTACTTCAGTAACATACGGCTACTAGGTACGCTAACCTTACTCACATTGGTGCTGTAAATCTGGGGAATAGCTTCCAAAGATATGCACGCATAACTTTACCCCATCCTAATACACCCATAATAGTAAAATTGTTTTCATGCTTGTAAGACATACCTGGAGCAATCTCATGGTACAAACACTAAAAGAAAAATCACATGTTTTTGTTGCTGGTGATGCTGGGCATGGCCTCTCTCCCCATTGCCTCTCCCTTTTCCAACATCCATCTAGCCTGCCTCCTGAAAGGTATAACAGGACATACTTATGCAAGTGAGCTATTACTGAGTGCACGTTCAGCATCCATCTTTAAATCGCGCTTCAGATGCTTTGTTCATATGGGCATGGGGGAGGGAGGGTGCTCCAGTATTACGCTGAAGCAGGGGTAAGATCATTGTAGCTAGTTGCCTGCTGCACTACACTGACATCCTAAGGGCTTACAATCAATACCTTTACTCTGATCTATGACCCCATGTTCTCAGCATGGGCCACAGCCCATGGGTCTGGGTCTGAAGGTGTGTGGCAAACCTGTAGACTCACATTTCACCTGAACGGCTAGTTTGGTTGCTGCATCTCTGCGGTTGGACATGTTTGAGTCAATAATGAAAGGTGGACTATGGCACAGTCAGCACATACCACCAAACTTACTCTTGTAAATGTAATATTCATATGGACATATATCACTCACTCACACTTGTAATTTCCCTTTGGATAAGGGCATACCCATGTTGTGTGCAGAGAAATACACGTATGTAGGAGTACACCTTCATACTTCACACATTTGTTCCAAGTGAGTGGTTTCACTGGAAAGTGTTGAGTTGGTACCTTTGTGGTACCACAGGCATGTGGTCCTAGTCACATCCTCTCTTTTTTGAATAACTCCTAGGCCTATGCATTGTAGAACTATGTAGCAGAGGCAGAGTTTTCCACCTGCCGTGACAAAGAGTAAGTTCACAATCCTCCTGCTGCTGTTGAATCCATTTCAGAAGCCCCCAAAAGGACTGAGGATCTGATGAGAGGATACCCAACTTTACCCCACATGAAATAGAGGAGATTGGTGATGAAAATCCTGCAGAACCACCCTCAGCCATGTCAGGGCCCAGACTGCTAGCCGAGCAACACAGCACACCTGGCAATCTGGGCAGACATCACTAAGCTTTGCACTGCAATGGGAGCCACTTGTTAAGACAGGGAGAGCAGGAAGTGCTGGCAGGACCCGCAGCTCTGGACATTTCTGAAGGCACTGGGCATGCTGGGGTTGTCCTCCCAACGACATACTCATTACCCCTGGCTCACCCCACTGCACAGGAAGGTCTTTAAAAACAACTTGGCTGGAACTCCAAGCACAGCTGGAGGCTCATTATCACAAGAATCACAGTAGCGTACATGCAAACTCTACACCTTCATCTATGGATTGTGAGTATTGTTGTGTCATGTCTATAGTTCACTGGACCTTGTCATGTCCTTGATGTCTAAGTGCAAGGTGTCAGACACAAAGTGTGATGGAGAAATTATAGTTAAAGTAACTATTCTCTGGATTTGTCACAGTTACCTAAATACATGCATCACATGCTGCTGTAACTCAATTTGCACACTCGAGCTTGGTCATGACAGATCATGTGTAGATTTCAAATGAATCTCAATGTCACCATACACATATTTTCAAATAATAGGCCTCAGGTACCTGTCTTGCTAAATCCACAAGGGGTCTATGCCAATGTCTACTTGACATATATCATAGATTATAGAGACAGTGAACACTATTGTAAGACATTGGATTATTGTTTGGGGTGGGTGACTACCCACACCAAGGCACATTCACAGCACTTGTCAGGGTGAACCCTCAAGGTCACTAAATTGACTGGAGTGTATTACTCAGCCCTGTAACTTCTGATGGGCCCCTCTGAGCAAGGTCTTGTATGAGCTGCATGATCTTGTAATGCCAGAGATGTTCCTGTCCAACTTAATGAAGTTCTGCAGGCTTTAAGTAGGTTCTCCAAGACACGGGTCTGTTTCTGCATCAAACTTGGGAGGCCTTTCTGGTAAATGGGAAGGTTACCAAGCTGGTGGAGATATTGCGCATGAACCCACAATATTTCAGACTCTATGTACTGGTAGGATAATGGCAGATTGTTCCTTGGAGAGAGGAACTGTGGAAAGCCCTGCAGCCTACGTATCAGGTTCTAAATGAGCCAGTTAGTATTCTTATGAGCCAAATGCTCTATAAATGGTTCCCAGATTACTTATAAAAGTACAAGGATACATTGTTAACCTATGTTATTAGCTGTGCTTTATAACCACGCCAACATTTATTATATAATTACCAGAAAAGGCCAGCACTATTAATTCTTTATTATCTAGTTACTATAATTCTAATAAAAAAAGAAAGAAAAACACTCAAAGATTGCAAAACAAACATTTCTATCACATTTTAGAAGTAATTTACACCCAAACGAAGACCCTGTAGTGATGAAGAAATGAAGACGACAGTACCACATTTAAACTTACTTATAACTTAACTAATGCTGTAGGTACACATACAAAGGTAAATAAAAGAGTACAAAGAGAATAAATAAATTATGAATCACAAAATCACTTCCAACATCTCTCAAAAATAATACATTCCTCAAACAAATAAAAAAATACAAAAAAGGCAAGCATCTACCAAACATGGTGCACGGGTGCCTGTGTTGCAGGCAGAATTGTTTTTGTGCAGGAAGGGAAACCTTCCTGCACAAAAACAATCATCTGAGGTTTTTTCCTCTTTCAAAGTGTACCGCAGAATGCAGCACACTTAGAAAGAGATAAACCCAAGCCCTGAGCACATACAAAAAGTGTCCAAGAAAATAATCTCCACGTCTTGTTCCAGTTTTCAGCCAGAATCCATTTTATTCTGAACGTCACAACAGCCTCACACCAGCCAACACGTATTTCGTCTTCGAGTTTAATGTCACCCTATGACTTCTTCAGGGCTGGAATAAGTCAAGCAATATAACATCTCAATGTAAGCAAATATTAATATACATGGCACCAAACCACCATCGTGTGAATTCAAAACCATGAGTGTCACATAGATAAATACCCAGAGCACAACAAACCTCGCGTGTAAAGTCAAAACCAATACATACCCTTGTTGTTGACTAAGTTTACAAGAGAAATATAGTGTTCATAAAGGCCACTGCCACCAGGAAAACAGGTGAATCTCCACGTGCATGGAGAAAAAACTGTCCAAGCCCGTGTGCTGATACAAAAGAAGGCAAGGAGAAAAATATAAAATTATATATGATACCTGCCAAAAGTACGGGTAACCCTGAATGAGGAAAACCATATAATAGCAATAAGTATCCATGTACGTGAAATACATATCATAAACCATGGTTCCACGGAAGACACATCCCGTACCTACCTTGTGTACTGGACTGAGATTCGAATAGGATTTAGCAGTTAGAATCGTCGTATACACTAACACTGATTGAATTTTGTTGCAGACAAGTGCCCTGCAGATGGAATTTAACTTATTGCATAAATAACCAAGGGCCTGACTCAGACCTTGGCGGGCGGTTAGTACCGTCGCCATGGGAGAGTACTTTACTTATGCCTTGCAGAGGGTACTCCGGCTGCCGAATTTTGCGATGCCTGCTGGCCCAGCGGACATATCTTTCATTTACAGGAACTACGCGGTCATGGCTGTTCATGTAAATGCTTTGAAAGTTTTAAAGATGGCTCGGTCAGCATGATGGAGCCATACATCAAACTTTCAACATTTTTTATTTCGAAAACAAAATCTCAAAGCGGGATATGGTTTTTTAAAATAAAAGAAAACAATGACCCCTCCTTCACTGTGGGACTTTTTCCCATGGCTTGTGGGTCATTTAGCACTTTCCACTGCCTTTTTCCACCATGTTTTACTGGCAATGTGTTTGCTCACTCTAAATAGGGCGAGGCGAACACATGTCGAAACCTCCAATGGCCCTTACTCCATTAGGACGTCGGAGGTGTGCGTAGACGATGGAGGCTGAGTAGTCTCTGCTATCTATATACTGATTTTCTGCCTGACTGTAGGAAGCTGGCTCTGTTTATGGTATTACCACTAGGTGGTTATACCATGCACAGAGTCCAGGGGTTCCCCAAAAGTGTACAGGGCTAAATGTAAAACCCAAAATGCTCTATTAGTGGTAGTGTAGGGTAGGGTAGTGCGAGCAGCCTTAGGCCTAACACAGAGGAGTGTAAGACATTTATTGCACAACAGTGATCAATGATGGACACATGACTCAAGAAGAAAATCCAGACCAATTTTAGAAAGTTATACTTTGTTTGTATTTTATTTTAAGACCAAGATCTTCACAATAAGGTAAGTCCGCTTTTAAATGAAAATACTTTTCACTTTGAAAAATCGCCACTTGGAAACTTTTCAGAACAGTTCAATGTTATCCTATGGGGAGAACAATATTGCGGTTAAACAGGTAGGTAAAGCACTTACAATTCCAGTCTTCGGAACCAAAAGTCAGCAAGGGGCAAGTGTCAGGTGAGTACCAAAACTGCACCACCAGCGGCACAGGAGCAGCCGGGTGCAGAGGTCAGAATCGGAGTTCGGCCCAATGCTTTTCAATTTAGACTGGGGGTGCCTGGAGTCATACTGCTTGCAGGTAAGTAGATCGGTTGCAGGGGCCAAGCTTTAGGGGTTAGGACCAGCACAGGGGGAATTGGGGGGCACAAAGCAGCACCAAACATACACCACCAGTGGCACAGGGGAGGTCGGGTGCAGGGTGCAAAATCAGCATCAGGCGCCCAATGCTTTTCTATGGAGATTCTTCTTTTGGCAAACAGGCTGCAGGCATTGCACCGGAGGTTGCAGGAGAGAGACCAAGGACAGCCAAGGTAAGTAGAGATGTAGAGGGTCATGGGCGCACCGTCGGTTTAGCTCACCAAGGATTCGGATGAAAGAGTGCCTTTCGATGCTGGAGTCTTCTTACCAGAGCCGGTCCCGGTCAGGGGAGCCTCTGGATTCACACTGCAGGCGCCGCCGTGGAGATCAAGAGAGGCAGCCAATGCTGGACACAAGGTCAGGATCGCTGGGAAGACTCCACTGCACAGGTGAGCCACTCAGACTTGGGCCGTGGCCATCGGGTGCAGAGTGGGCAGGAGATGCGGATCCGCCTGGATCCGAGGTCCTTGGAGTCTGTTTCTTCCGCTGTCCACAGGAGATTAGAGTCTTTTTCGAAGGCAGCAGCCTTCCCAGGATTTTCAGATGTGGCACGCAGCAAGACAGGTCGCAGGGTCGCTGAAGCTGGAGAAAGGCCTGTAGGGCTGGGGCCAAGGCAGTCGTTGTCTTCAGTCTTCTCTGCAGAGATGTCTTCTTTTTTTTTCTTAGGTCATTGCAGATCTTGTTTCTAGGTCTCAGGGAGCCACCTAAATACTAAACTTAGGAGGCGTTTTAGGGGAGTAGTAGTTATGTCCAATAGGCAACTTACCTGGGGGGACTACACCCTCTATTATACCACCCTTTTGTTGGAGGGGGCTTGGTCCTAGCCCTGATTGGAGGGGCCTCCCCATCTTCTCGATGGCGGGGACTGAAATATGTGCTTAACCTCACCTCCCCCACCTTAGGGGTGGAGTTGGTAGAGGTGGGCACACCGCCTATTCTCCTGAGTTTTCCTGCACAAAGTGGGGGGCGTAAACCAGGGGCTGCCATTTGCTGCTAGCAGCAAAGGCCGAGGGTCGCATTACAAAGGCGACAGGACTTTGAAGCTTACATCTTTGAGCACTGGCCCATCCTGGGGGAGGAGGTGTGTCACCTCTGTCCAGGATGTGCATTGTTTCTGGTCCTAGAGAGTAGGGGCTCTGTACACAGGGGTCCAGAAACATGTTTGGGGGTGGCTGGCTGCCTACAGCCCGTCAGAGACCACACCAGGGTTGGTAGGTTTTCAGTGGGCACCTCTGAGGTGCCCTTTGGGTATATGGTACAATAAATCCCACACTGGCATCAGTGTGGAGTTATTGAAAGGAGTAGTTTGGTACCAAACACTCCTGTGTTCAGTGAAGCCATCATGGTGCTGTGGAACTCGAGTTGTCGAGTTTCCAGCCCATGTACTCTCTGTGGCTTCCCTGGCACTTACAATATTAAGGAATAGACCCCAATATTGTAAGGGCATATCTGCTCATGCAGATATGCCCTCACCTGGGGTATAGTGCACCCTGCCTTAGGGCTGTGAGGCCTGCTAGAGGGGTGATTTACCTATGCCTTTAGGCAGTGCTGGCTGGCATGGCATCCATGCAGGGTGCCATGTCGGCTTCGTCATTTTCTTTCTCACAGGGGCATGGAAGCTGCAAGGACAGTGGCATGTTCCCAGTGAGGGGCTCCCAGGGGACCCTCTTCAGCTCCCAAGCCCTAGGTAGCCAGGGTACCATTTACTAGGGACTTACAGGGGGTAGAAATACCAATTGGGGTTTGTTTCTAGGGCAGGGTCCCTGTGCACTTCAATTGAAACCACATCAAATCCAGGCAAAAAGTAGGGGGCTAACTATGCAAAAAGAGGAGCTTTCTCATACCAACTTCAAATGAGGCAGTCGGAACTTCACTTTGGCGGAGAGGGCACTCTGTTTCGACAGAGTACCCACTCCGGCAAAATCTAAATCATCCCTAATTCAGACCCCAAGTCTGGAAAAATAGAACTGAAAGGTTTTTGTGATGCGGTTTCTGTAGACAGAAAAAACATTGGGTCAATAATTGTACAGTTTAGGACTCAGACTGCAAACACACAGAGAATCATGAGGCTGTGAAATAGCTGCTCTCTGAGGCCCAGTCTCAAACGGCAAAACAGTAGTAGTTCGACCTTTTAAGGACAATTTGCATATATTTGTAAAACAACATAGTGCTGACATTTTTAATCTGATTGACTGCTACTACCCAAACCACTCACCTGCCTTGGAAAACATGTTTCTCTATGAAACGTAAAAACCAAATATCACATCTTATGACACCAATGACAAATATCAAGTGGAATGCTATGACGGCACCTTGGTGAAACCAAATGTTATCAGTCACTGTAAACTGAGGTGTCAAGATGCAGCAAAAAAGACTACTTTTGTCTGCTACAACTTTCCAAACCATTGAAAGATTAAAAGAAATTACTAGACAACATATAATTATTAAGACTTAACGCGTAAAGCTGTTAAACACACTTTACCAACATATACTAAATTAGGAAATACAAGATGATCAATTGACTCGCTAAAATATACCGCTGAAGTAAGCAGGCCTGCTTGTTCCATAAACAACAGCACCATTAGCAAACTCGACTGGTTAAAATTAAGCCAAAGTTGTTGTATGCAAACTGGCGAACCTATTATTAAATTAATTGCAGCAGAAGACAAATTAATACAAGCATATTGCTAAATTCATCAAAATACATTTTGTTAACATTGATGAGCCAGAAATAATAGTAGAAATAATCCTTTAGATTTATATACTGAATATAAATCTAAAGGAATCATTGTAGATGTAGCATTAATTAACATTTGCAAAAATGTTTTTTAAAAATGACTAGGTTATGGGGCATTTGCAAAAGTACACACTTTAAGTGGCTTAGCATTAATTGATTTCGAAGAAAAAGTAAATCCAGACATTCTATGCTTTTTAGAGAGCACCAGAATAAATATGCTTTATACAACTCATTGTCGCAGGACATACTTAAAAAGGTAACTAAAATAAAAAAACTTTTAATTAATACTGACAAAAAAGTACCAGCAAGAAGGAGAACCGCTCCTAAAGAAAATATCCTTAGGAATAAAAGAATGCATACAATGAATTATACTTATGCTGCTAACATACAGAAGAAATGGAACAAAAACACACTCCATTCACAGACTTCAAATGTGGACAAATATATGTTGGAAACAAAATCTTCACAGCTAAATGTATTATTTGCAATGTTGGACTTAAAACTGCTCAAGGACATAACACTGATTGGGTTAAAAAATGAACTTCTATTCAAGCCACACGCCGGATCGCCATTGGTCAATACCAGCTCCTCAGCAGCATTCCAAAGTTCTAATACTTTTTAGAACTTCCAACACGTCATAACAAGCATTTGCAATGCAATAGGTCTCGCATTTGCTAGAGTTTGAGCTATTGGCATTATAAATGACAGTGCCTTTTATTAATGTTTTTTGAAAACCTGCAAGCGGTGCGTAAGCACACACTTTGAACTTCTAGTCATTGCTTATGAGAAGCAAGGCTGGCAGTAACCGCGCCTCTTTTACTGCCAGCCTTGCTTCTCGTAAGCAAGGACTATAAGTACAAAGTGCGTGTTTACGCACCGCTTGCAGGTTTTCAAAACATAAATAAAAGGCATTGTCATTTACAATGACAATAGCTCAAACTCTTGTAAATGCGAGACCTATTACATTGCAAATGCATGTTATGAAGTAGTGCTCAGCGATGGATATCCTCCCAGATCACTCTCCCCTTCGTGGCACATTGAAGATCAACAGCATTTCAGAAGTCTGTAAATGGACACCGCCTCGACCCGAGGTGGTCAGGGCTTTTCTTTTCCAAACAGAAGAAAACGCTACAAATAAAGTTAAAACTCGGATTTTGTATTCAGAAACATGCAAACAACTACTTGAACTGCTGCATTCTCTTTTGGTGGCCACACAAGAGTGTAGAGATCAGCTTCCAGAGTATCCTCCCTGTACCGCAAGCCACAGCCTGTAAAGCTCAGGGGAACACTGCTGTTTCACCGGAAATTTATAACCAAAAAAAAAAAAAATGTTCACTTGAAAAAAAAACAAATCCGCTTGAATGTTAATCCAATAATTATTTTTGGGCATTTTTGAGAAAAGATTTTTTTGTTACTCTTTAATCTGAAATGCTGACAATTTGCAGAAAGGGGTGAGGTATTAGATAGTGGGATATGACTGTTGGTGGTGGTAGTTGTGGTGGGGGCTGCTGGGTGTGGAGGGATTTAACTGAATGTATAAATGATTAGGAAAAGTTTAGGACACCACATAGCAAGCAATCATCAACAAAGACAACCGTTCATGCATTTTTTTTATAGCACATGCACACGCACACACACACATCTAGGCAAACACACCCACTTAAACTACCGGATGTACATGCTCCTTTCCACAATGACCATCAGACATGAAGTCACCAGGCACAAAAAGACATACAAGTATCCATGCATTTATGCATCCGTGTGCACAGACCTAAAGGAGCCGGAGCATACAGATAAAAAAAACTAACATGCATCCACATCACCTTATAAGACGTTATCCATGAATACAAATCACCTGCCCAACATGTGCACACACATATACACACACACACACACTATCTCTCTCTCTCCTCCATAATACAATACATTCAGACCGCATACACACAGGTACAAAGTCAGCCCGGGTTATGGTAATAGATGCTTAATTGAAACTGGTGAAATTCCGAGTTGACATCAGGTAAAATGTAGTCCCTGGGAAGAGAAAATCACATTCGAATTGAAGAAAGGGTGCACAGCCAACAATCAACCGACCACTGGCCTCTCACTGGAAAAATCACTTATGCTGACAGATGAAAGAGTCCAGTCTCCCCGTTCATCCAATGGTCTAACAGTTAAAAAAGTACTGGTACTGTGAAGTGTTTACATAAATAGCACTGGACGGTGCTATCTTGTCACAGAGGCTGTGCTGCTCGTCCTCCATTGGCTCGCTCACTCACCAGGGACTCTCTCCTCCACCCACAGAAATGACTGAATAACGGGTAACAAAACTGTGCAGGCCCGAAAGTTACTCTGTGATGTGCGGTCTATGCGAACATCTCCTGGAGATCACTGAATGGTGGGTGGTAGGTCTCAGCAGTCACTGTGGTTTGCATAATGAAGTGGTACACATATGCGCGAGTGCACTGGCACAAAAGGGAGCATTTCCATAAAAAGCGCACTGCAAGAACGCAGACGGCACAAGGTCGAAGAACAGAGGCGAAGCTTCAGAGGAACAACAGAACTGTGCAGGAGTTTTGTTTATTCCACAAATGAATGACATAACTCCAAAAAGTGCTGCAATAAACAAGCACAGGAGCAGTTGTACTACAATAGCAATGAGAATGCTGGAATCTATATAGTAGCTGGTATAAAAAAGAAATGACAGCAAGAGAACTGGAAAACACAAAGGTCCATCTCTAGACAACATATGAGCCTCTTGAAAAAATAGGAATACTATTTTTATGAAGAGCACAGCTGCTCGAAACTGAGTGTCTCGGCGCTGAAACCAGCAAGCGGCAGACTTAGAAGGAGAGTCACTAAAGAGAAAACAGCACGTTTTGGGGAGTTTTCGGAAGCAGGATCCAGATGTGGTGGAGTGTATTTGCAGAGGTAGAAATTCCACAGTTTGGCAGCCCCTGCATGAAGGACCGACCACCGATGCGGATCCTACAGACTCTATGAATAATAAAGTGAAAGCGCGCCATGCGTGCGTTGTGCTCAAACGGCGCTAGCCGTACACCTGCACATCGCCTGTCTGGGCGCGTGCACATCTCCTGTCCCCCTACGGAAGCTAAATCCACAACAATAGAGCTCGTAAGCGAGCAGCGCATGCGCTGCGTCGCTAGGCGAGACCTAAAAACTGCCTACTTTAGCACTTACATGAAACTGTCAATCTGAAATTCACAGACGTACACACCTTCCTGAATAGTATACATTAGCATCTGAAAAGCAGAAGCTGCTGATGCTAAAGCAAAAGTTAGGCACAAATATCTAACTGCAGGGGTGACAAAGTTGGTATACTGCCTTTAGTCTAGTGTCAAATCAGTTTGTAGGTCTGCAGCCCATAAATCAAGCCAGGAGAAAAATTTGGCAATTACACTTTAGCAATAATTTGCTGTATTTTGAGGAGGGAATTTACAGAGTGGCATGTGGTCTGTCAGGCTGCCAGTTCGGTGGAGACCATTACCTCCGCCCTACCAGCGGAAGATCTACCTCCATACTTAAAGATCCCAGCTAAGCTAGCTGGAATCTTTGTTTTCAGTGGAGCTGTGCTGTGGCAGCTCCGCTGAAGGCAGTCAAGCTTTGTGGAGCAGGCACCATGTTTGATGCACCTACTCAGCAACAAGAATAAAACTCTCAAAGCAAGACTGTATTCTTGGAAAAAAACAATAACTCAGATGATGCAGTTTCTTTCTGCACATAAAGACCAATGGGCCAAATCCATGCCCAGGGCGATAGTCCCGGGCAGTGAAATCTATGGGTGGTTATCCCATTCTAAATGGAACTGTAGCAGACAAGCTGTGAGGTCAGAGGTTTCTGATGGTAGTGCCAAGGGAGGTTTCACCATTGGGAACCCAGTCTAAATAAAGCGAGTGAAATGTCAGTGTGGCCAGGGGCAGACTACCAATTAACAGCAGTTCTCCTACTCCACAAAACTCTAAATGACCCTCTTTATCCCTTACAGGTGCAACATTATCTTTCACAACATGTTTATGGGCAAAGTCATTGATACACCGAAATCTGTCTTGGAATCGTCATTATATTTAATTATATTATCTAGTATATTTGAGCCAAATAGGAACAGCACTGGTTGAGAAGAACTAGGATTCATCTTAATATTCAATCCACACATGACCTCCAAACAAAAATATACTGTCTGGTTAAATGTATTTTCTCAAGTGTTCCATCCCTTGAATTTCATCTTCCTCCAAATGCCCCTCCAAGATAGTCCAACAAGTACAATATGATCCTAGAGAGATCCCTGGGGGTAGGAGTCTGAACTTCTTCCATGGCCATACAGAGCTTGGCTGCATCACTATAGCATATGGCAAACCTGAGTTTCCCGCCAATCCCTTTTCAGCAGTCCTTTTGGAGTATTTTAAGTTCTCTATATGATCTTAAAATGGATCATCCGATGCCTATTGTTGATTTAGATCTCTCCTTTTCGAGCATGGCAAAAGGCCCACTGCTCATTGTGAGTTAGATATTCCCAAGTCTGCTTGCCATTTGCCCTTAACCACTATTGCCGTGTGGAAAAATTCATTCTTTATGAAATTATACAGTCTGGTGACAAGTTGCATCCCATCCAGGCTGGTTATCAGCCTGTAAAAGAGTGAGAGGGGAGTAGGGTCAAGACTGATTTGCATGTGTCTGAGTCCAGGCTGGGGTGGTGGTGTGAGCAAAAAACGATGGATTAAACACAGATCTGTGCCTGGGGGTGAATGCTTAATTTGTTCTGCATTCCGTCCATCATTTGTTCTTTTTGCTATTGTAAGAGTGAGAAGTGGAGAGAATTCTTGAGGAAACAAGGGACACAGGAATTAACATGAACCTCGTAGGCGATAGTACAGAAAGATGTCTAGTGGTGAGGAGCGTATGCTCTCTTCACCCATTTGCAGCAATAGAAAACTTACCTCTTGGAAGGTGTTGCCAAGCGGTCTCAACCCCAACCTATAAAGCTGAGTTAACTATGGTGTCAAATGTGAGTGGGAGTGAGGGATTGTCTAACAGAGACAAGGTGGGGGGAATAAAGAATTCTGGGGCTAATTTTGAGTTTCACTGCTTGGGATGGCAAACATTGCACTTGCCATCATGAGGGACGGCTCGCCAAATCTAGAGTTGTCCGTGGGAGGCTGTTTTACATTTTTCAAAACCAAATTCCCAAAGCGGGAGTTTGTTATTGAAAAATTTAAAACTAACAGCCCCCATAACATGATAGTTATCTCTCATAGTGTCGGGGTTATTATTATTTATTTTTTGCTGCTCTGTGGGGCCATCAGAGGAGTATGTTGGAGACGGAGCAGCAGTAGGGTCCGTCGCCGAAATGCTTAAGGTCCACCCGCCTCTAAATTGGGCTGGCGGACCTCAAGTTTGGTACAGGGGTACTCCGTTGCTTTGAAGTACCCCCCTCCTTCAAACTCTAAATCAGCCCCAAAATTACCTGTGCTCTTGACCAGTCTCTGCCAAGGGCAGCAGTGCAAGTCACTGAATTAAAAGTGTGTAAAGGTCTGCTCCCAGTACAGCAGAAGATCGTAGACAAAGGACAGAGGTGAGCTGTGGTCACTTCCACTGCTAGATCAGAGGGTAACAGCGTGGGAGCACCACTAATGAGCAAAATGTGCCTCAGCATAAGGAAAGTATCGTTCAAATCCTAGAGCCTTGAATCTGCCCAATTTGTAGGGAAGAGTTAGCAAAGCCCACATAATACTTTGCATTAATTGTTGCTTCTCAGCCCAAGCGAGTTTCAATAGACTTGTCAGCTCAGAGAAAAAATGACAACTTTGTAGGGGCAAGTATAGAAGTTTGGGGAGGAGAGCCAATAAAATCAGTGCCTCCCAGACAGGACGCGAAAGGGGAAGATGAATCCATCACTCTACTCGCTCAGCAATTCTAGCACCCCCCCTCCCCCCCATCATTACACCTGGCTGGCATCACGATGGATCTGGATACCCACATATTTCACAGATGTGTTGTGATATTGCAGAGGGAAATCGAGGGTATATTTTTTAGTACCAGGAGCATCTGAGAATACTATTTTCCCCAGTTTTGTCACAATGCCTGATAGTCAACCAAAGCAAATGAATTCATTAATAATGGGGAACAGGTTCCTGTCTGGCTTCTTAACAAACCACAGGATGTAGTATATGCACAGTGACAATAATTGAATCCACCTTTGATGGAAAGGTGTTGACCCAGCATGCATGATAATGGTTTGACTGTGAGGGCAAATAAAACTGCGGAAAAGGGACACACCTGCCTTGTGCCCCTCAATACAGGTAGAAGTGTGGAAATACACCATTCTTTTTAATACAGGCAACTAGTTACTAATGCAAAAGTTTGATCCTGCTCATAAAATCACATGCTAGGCTCATTCTAATCCTGTTTGGGTTCCGGAGTAGCGTGCTACCCACTGAAAAGCACTTCAATAGCTCAGCAGGGGTAGCAAGTGCTATATAAATGGAAACCCTTCCCTCTTCTATCCCTCCACTATCCTTTTTAATCCAAATAACAGACTAACATGTCCACTGCTTAAACTAATTTCATATTTCACTATACTAATTCACCACTAATCCTTTTTGGGTACCGTAGTAGTGTGCTACTCGCCCTAAAAGCGCTTCGACGCCTCGTCAGGGGTAGTAAGCGCTATGTAAATGCAATTCTTTCCAGTGCGGCTCGGAGGAGACAGCCTTCTAGAGAGTCGAACATCTTGGTGACATCGAGAAAGACTGCCACTGCATCCAGTTCAGGACACAGGTGGTTGCTGACAAAGAATACTCTGCAGAGGCGGTGGCATGTAGATTGTAGACCGACCTGGCAGGAAGTCAGACTGGCCACGTAAGCCCAGACCAGTCTGGCTGCAGAGAAGAAGCCTTTTAAAGAGCAGAGGCGGCTCGCAGAGGTAATGCTGTGGGGGGGGGCTGGGTGGGGGGTAGTGGAGTCAGACTTACGACGGCAAGGAGTAAAGTAAGTAAATAAATAAATAAAACTATTTACCTTGTGCTCGCTGCATTGCCGAGTTGGCGATGCAGCGAGCGCAAGGTAAATAGTTTTGTTATTTATTTACTTACTTACTCCTTGCCGTCGTGAATCCGTACCCCCACCCTGCCCCGCCCCCTCACCGCCCACAGCATTCCCTTTGCGAGCCGCCATAAAGAGAATCCTAGTTAGTATATTATTGCCTGTGCTCTTGAGACGCTCCATGAAGGGGGCTCATCCAACTG
Organism: Calotriton arnoldi; assembly: GCA_963921515.1. Classification (NCBI taxonomy): domain Eukaryota; kingdom Metazoa; phylum Chordata; class Amphibia; order Caudata; family Salamandridae; genus Calotriton; species Calotriton arnoldi. The sequence goes on from CAWUFW010006988.1 coordinate 755,456, forward strand.
AAAGCTGTGTCACCAGTGAGTGATACCGAAAGTGGGTAAAATTTATTGTGTAGGTTCCCTTGTCAGGTTAAAAAACCCGAAGGTCGCGAGTTACTGAAAGGGCGTAATGTGCCTTAGTAACTAAAGGTCGACATGTTTCGCGCCTGGTCGGTCAGTATGATACATGGCGCTTCATCAGGACCAAACAACGTGAGTAAAAAGTGAATGGAAGTGGTGGGGTCAAGAACCCTACTGAATCAGGGCGGGCCACACCTGTGTGCGACTACAAGGTGGCTCAGACTTAATAGCCTTGCCGCTCCTGCCGTAACCTAGTTAAAGGTAGAGAGTTGCTCTATAGGCTAGCGCGTGTGGAAACCCGCACCGTAACGGGAGTTCTCCGTTGGGTGCACTGACTCTCAGCACCTACCCTTCAGCACGCCTGCCTGCATGTTGTTAGAGTAGATTGTTTCAGAGTAGAGTGAAGTGGTGTAGAGTGGAGTAGTGGAGGGTAGAGTGCAGTGGCATAGCGTAGTGGCATAGAGTGCAGTAACATTGAGTGCAGTGTTGCAGAGTGCAGTTGCATAGAGTGGAGTGGCATGGAGTGGAGTCATGCAGAGTAGAGTGGAGTGGCCTCGACTGGAGTGGTGTAGAGTGCATTGGCAAAGAGTGCAGGGGTGCATAGTAGAAAGGGGTAGAGTGCAATGGCACAGAGTAGAGTGGTGCAGAGTACAGAGGAGTAGAGTGCAGTGTCATAGAGTGCAGTGGTGTAGAGTAGATTGGTATATAATTAAGTGGTGTAGAGTGTAGTGATGTACAGTGCATTGGTGGTAGAGTGCATTGTCATAGAGTGCACTGGAGGTGCGTAGAGTAGAGTGGTACAGACTAGAGTGAGGTGGCATAAAGCACAGTGGCATAGAGTACAGTGGTGTACAGTAGAGTGACGCAGATTAGAGTGGCTTAGAATTCAGTGGCAGTGAGTGCAGTGCTGCAGAGTACAGTTTCATAGAGTGCAGTAGTGTAGAGTAGAGTGGCGTAGAGTGCACTGGTGTAGAGTGCAGTGGTAACAGTGTTGCAGAGTAGAGTTTGGTGGCACACAGTGCAGCTGCGTAGAATAGAGTGACGTAAAGTGGAGTGGAGTAGAGTAGAATGTTGTAGAGTGCAGTGTAATAGAGTGCAGTGGTGCAGAGTAGATTAGAGTGGATTGGCGCAGAGTGCAGTGGCGTAGAGTGGAGCAATGTTGAGTGTAGTGGCATACAGTGCATTGGCGTAGAGTGCAGTAGAGTGGCATAGAGTGCAGTGGTGCAGAGTAGAGTGCAGTGGCATAGAGTGCAGTGGTGCAGAGTAGAGTGGGATAGAGTTCAGTTCAGTGGTGGAGAGTGCAGTGTTGCAGAGTGGAGTGGCGCATAGTAGAATGAGGTAGAGTGCAATGGCACAAAGTAGAGTGGTGCAGAGTACAGGGGAGTAGAGTGCAGTGTCATAGAGTGCAGTGGCGTAGAGTAGATTGGTATAGAATAAAGTGGTGTAGAGTGTTGTGATGTACAGTGCATTGGTGGTAGAGTGCATGGTCATAGAGTGCATTGGAGTTGCGTAGAGTAGAGTGGTGCAGACTAGAGTGAGGTGGCATAAAGCACAGTGGCATAGAGTACAGTGGTGTACAGTAGAGTGACACAGATTAGAGTGGCGTAGAATTCAGTGGCAGAGAGTGCAGTGCTGCAGAGTAGAGTGTCATAGAGTGCAGTAGTGTAGAGTAGAGTGGCGTATAATGCATTGGTGTAGAGTGCAGTGGCGTACAGTGTTGCACAGTAGAGTTTGGTGGCATACAGTGCAATGGTGCAGAGTATATTGGCTGAGTGTAGTGGCATAGAGTGCATTGATTTTTAGTAAAGTGGTGTAGAGTGCATTGGTGTAGAGTGCAGCGGCGTAGAATAGAGTGACATAAAGTGGAGTGGAGTGGCGCATGGTAGATTGTAGTAGCGTAGAGTGGAGTGGCATAGAGTGGAATGGGATAGAGGGGCATAGAGTGTAGGGGCCTAGAGTAGAATGTTGTAGAGTGCAGTGTAATAGAGTGCAGTGGTGCAGAGTAGATTAGAGTAGCTTAGAGTGGATTGGCGTAGAGTGCAGTGGCTAAGAGTGGAGCAATGTAAAGTGTAGTGGCATACAATGCATTGATGTAGAGTGCAGTAGAGTGGCATAGAGTGCAGTGGTGCAGAGTACAGTGCAGTGGCATAGAGTGCAGTGGTGCAGAGTAGAATGGGATAGAGTTCAGTGGTGGAGAGGGCAGTGTTGCAGAGTGGAGTGGCGTAGAGTGAAGTGGCGTAGAGTGGAGTGGTGCAGGGTAGAGTGCTATGGCATAGAGTGGAGTGATGCAAAGTAGAGTGGCATAGAGTGTACTGGCATAGAGTAGTGTAATGCAGAATAGAGTGCAGTGGTGTAGAGTGCAGTAGCATAGACTGCAGTGGCAGAGAGTGCTGTGGCAGAGAGTGCTGTGGCAAAGCAGACTGTCATAGAGTGCAGCGGTGTATAGTAAAGTGGCATAGAGTTCATTGGCATGGAGTGTAGTGGCGTTGTGTAGGGTGATGCAGAGTAGAGTGGCTTAAAGAGAAGTGGCCTAGAGTGCAGATGGCTTAGAGTGCAGTAGCGTAGAGTGTTGCAGAATAGAGTATAGTGGCATAGAGTAGAGTGGTACAGAGTAGAGTGTCGTGGTGCAGAGTGCTGTGGGACCCAGTGCAGTGGCGCAGAGTGCAATTGCGCAGAGTAGATTGTTTCCGAGTAGAGTCGAGTGGTACATGATAGGGTTCAGTGGCGTACAGTAGAGTGGTGTAGAGTGGAGTTGCGTAGAGTAGACTAGAGTGGGGTAGAGTGAATTGGCATAGAGTGCACTGGCATAGAGTGGAGTGGAGTGCATTGGCGAACAGTGCAGTGATATAGAGTGGAGTATTGCAGAGTGGACTGGCATAGAGTGGAGTGGCACAGAGTGGAGTGGTGTGGAGTGCAGTGGCGAAGAATACAGTGGTGCATAGTAGAGTCATGTGTAGCAGAGGTCATTGGCATATAGTAGAGTGGTATAGAGTAGAGAGGCACAGACTGGAGTGGTGCAGAGTAGAGCGCAGTGACAGAGTGTGGAGTGGCGTGGAGTGGCAAAGTGTGGATTGGTGCAGAGTAGAGTGCAGGGGCGGGGAGCCGTGCATAGTAGATTACGGTAAAATGGAGTATGCATGGTGGGGTTGCACACTGACATTACAGGTAACACATCTTCAATTGAAATGACCATTACATTTGCACAGACATACATTTTTACTGATGAAGGCATACGTGCACAAAAGATGATGTGTGGGAATTTCATCACCTAGTGTATAGACTTTGTTGACTGTATTAAAATATTTGTTTCCATCACACTTTAAAATTACCAAAAAAATTGCTTCATTCATGCTGTCCTAATTCTGATATATTCTGAAATATCTGCACAGTTCATTTACAGACATTTAAGTTTTGTTGTGTTCTAGAAAACAAATAACATTGTACAGCCTTGTCCAGCACCCTTCAGTAGCCACCATGATTGTCACATAAATCCTCTCACTTTAAAGAGAAGAAATGTAAACACCTGGGAGGGATTTACTAAGCTTTTTCGCCGTGTTTGCGTCACAAAAGTGACGCAAAACGACGCAAAATCTTTTTTTTGTCATTTACTTTCCAGCGCTAAACTTGCGCTGGGAATAACGTAAAAGTAATGTGAAGCAGCGCATTGCGCTGCTTCGCGTTACTTTGCGCCATGGTGGCGTACCAAGGGTGGTGCATGGGCGTTCCCATGCAACCACCCAAGGTTTCTCACTCTAAGCCCATTTTACTAAAAACAGTAGATTGGGTTTAGCGTGAGAAAACGGCGCCCTTTTCAACTAGGCGCAAGGAAGGAGAAATGCTTTCATTTCTCCTTCCTTTTCCAACTTTGCATGCGTGCTGCACTGTGCAGCACGCATACAAAGTGGGAAAAGCTTTCCCTTGTGTCTAGCATAGTATTTTGTACAGGAAGGGTACCCTTCCTGTACAAAACCTATGCTGGACTCAAGCACACACCCTAGCGCTGCGGCGCTAAGGTGTGTGCATGGCGCACGGCAGCTGTAATCAGCGCCGGCGCAAGGGAAAGGGGAGGAGATAGCCATATCTTTGAAGATATGGCGCTCTCCTACTCCCTCCCTGTCGCGCAACGCAGCGCAGCCTCGCGGGGGGCTGCGCTGCGTTGCATGACTTTTTCGTAAATCTCCCCCCAAGCTCCAAGGAAGACAGAGCCTGATATTTGACCTCTGTCACTGAATGCACAGCAAATGTGACAAGATGAGAACAAGATTTAAAGGCCTGTTTACAGTACTGGTGGAAGAATACAGCAAATAGGGTTTGGGCAAGGGAAGGGACTAATCCAAGCTGGACAGCCTAAAACAAACAGAGCCAGCAAATAGAAAGCAAATAAATGTGATTTACAAACCACAAAGCTAATGGTAAGCAATGGGTGGAATGCATTCCCAGGGAAGCTTTCTGAATGTCCCCAAGACGTCATTAGCAAACCAAACAGCTTCGGTGTCTGGTAGACGTCGACCTAAAAAGGAGGGGCAATCCATATTGAGGCAATATTTATTGACAATGGTTATCTGCGAGTTTCCTACAATGCGTTGCACAATGTGCTTCTGCATCTGTCATAACAGCTGGAGAGCGAAATTACATACCATGCCTGTTTAAAATGGCAAAAACACTATGTTATGAGGGCTATGATGCAAAGAATCTCAGAGCACTCCATCTATGCATGAATTGTTGACCCAGGTTCCTGGTCAGGTCCGTTTCCTGGGTTAAGGCCACATCAATGCCAATCCCATGCCTATCAAAATGTGCAAGGACTTGCCTTGATTTACGCAGGTTATTTAAGCCCTCTGATAGTCTAGGTGAGAAATTGGCAGTACGCTTTCTTTTCTTATCACACATCTGACTTCCATATAAATAATACGTTTAGATATGACCAGATCCTACCTCCTCCACCCTTTTATGTATTTTAAAAAAGAGAGTCACCTGCTTAGGGTCAAGGAAGACATGAGGATTCCCCTGCAGCATTACCTTCTTGCAGGCCAGATAAAGCATGGTGTATGAGATGACAGCCTGCTGGAGGTTTTTCTTCACAGTTTTGGATTCCTGTTACACTTCCTGAACTGTCAATCTGAAGTTCAGGAAAATGGAGATAGTGGAAACCGTGCTTATGTGGAAGCTGCACTATGGTATCTCTATCTCACGCTCCAAATGAACAACGGAGAGAAATGTTATCCATCAAACAAATCCACCTGTACAGATTTACTATATCTATCCATCTTCTCAGTTTTGTTGACTCCGGCACATCTAATATGCATTTGATATTTCTTCTTCAAAGAGCCTCTAAATCTTGGTTTTGAGCTTTAATTATCTCTAGCTCCTTTTCTATCTGTAAGCATTTTTTGTAGTGGCTGAGTAATCCTCGATGTCTGAGATGTGGTGTCCTGCCATGTCAATGTGAGCAGAATGTAGAATGTGAGTAGACAGCTAGAGAGGCAGTAGTGAACCAACCACTGCACCAAGGCCAGATCAACTTACAAGACCACCCTCATGCACTCCCGCCACCTCCTGAGAGTTACCAAGAAAAAAACTCTCACAGGCAGGGTCAAACCCATATCTAAAAGCAGCAAATAAATGATTGCCACCATCAAGGTGTTCACCACCCCAGATGCCTCAACTAGCTCCAACACCCCTCCCAGGAATATGTAAGCAACCAAATCCGGAGGACATCATCAACAAACTGCACACCTACCTCGGACAGACACCAAACCAACTGGAGAACACTCAATGATGAAGACACCATCTCAATCATGATGACCATCCACTCCAGGCCTTGTCCACGCCATTTCAACAACCAAGAAGGACCCGTGATCAGCAAATTCCTCACCCACATCATCAGCTACTCCATCAAGGCTGCAACCTTCCCAGAGAAGTGCAAGCATGCTGCAGTCACAGCCCTCCTAAAAAGCCATTGGCTGACCCCAACGAACTTAGAAACTTCAGGCCCATCTCCCTACTACCAAACCCAGTAAAGGTGATAGAGAAAACCAACCAACAATTCACCAACTAGGGGGGCGTTGCCAGGAACATGGGCAACTAGCAGTGTCTGCTGGAGCTCCGGCAGCCCGAAATGTATCCTGACTAAAATCCTGCCCTTCAAGCCACCGTCCGCTGTTCACTAGAGGTGCCGCATGTTCCCCACGCCATGGGAGCACCATAAACGCTGTCCCCGCTGAGCTGAGAGGTGAACAGCAGCGAAGAAATGGGAAGATACCGAGGCGCGGCCACCCATGATGGTGGACGGGACGCGCTAATCAAGAGACACCGCCTCAGGCCTGGAGAGGAGCGCGAGTGCCGAACCCACAGCTGCGCCCCATGAAAAATTGAGTGCTCGAGGCACATCGAAAGGCGGCGGGAGCAGGAAACCGAGGACTCGACCCGCACCCGAAGAGACATGAGAATCCAGGCCTAACCCGTGTGCAGGTGAGACGGACTGCGCACGGGCGAGCGGGAGTGGACTGGGCCACATCCCCCCGCTGGGGTCGAGACAATTCCCCGGAGTGGGCGGCTGCCCGGGGGGCCCCAGAGCTCGCAGTGAGGGCTGGACCAGAGGCGAGGGGCGACCCCACTGTTGGCCGGGTTGGTGCGACAGGGCGACCGAGTCGTCTCCAGCGCGGCCCTAGGCCAAGTCTGTGCGCAGGCAAGAGGGACTGCGTACAGCCAGGATCAAGCGGGTCGGGCCGCATCCTCGCACCAGCTAAAGGTGAGGCGGAGAGCAGAGGACCCATCGGAGACCTCCTCAGTTACAGTCCAACTGCTAGGGGTCGGTGTGTGGGAGGAGTGGCCCCGTAGCCCAATGAGTGAGGCACAGCAGCTGTACCGGCCTTCCGAGGGCCGCAAAGGACAGATCCAGACGCCGGCCCACACCCCAAGAAGACCAACAAGCGCAGGGGGCCATACACCGGCTGGAGGTGAGGGCAGGGAACGGAAGACCCATCAGGGACCTCCTCCGGGAAATTGCAACGGCTCTGGGTCGGCGTGCGGGAGGCCGAACCCCTTAGCCCTACGTGTGAGACAGAGCAGCGGTACTGGCCCGGTGAGGGCCGTCACAGACAGACCCGGATGCCGGCCCACACTCTGGGGAGATATACGAGCATAAGGAAGCAGCAATATAGGCCTTGGGAGAGCAGCAGGATACAGACCTGAATACCGGCTCACCCTGCAGGCCCTGAAGAGCAGGCTCTAAAGACAGAGGGCAAGAGGAACAATTGACCGGGGGACACCCAGGATTACAGCACGGTCATGGCGAGGGGGGTGAGGTGACCCTGCCTACTGGGTCGATGTGGTGAGGTATCTGGGCTGTTTCTCACGGTAAACAGAGCGTTGAGCCCAGGTCCGCGTGCAGGCGAGAGGAGCTGCGCACGGGCTTCACCCCCCCCGTTAACTCAAAGTGGAGGTGAAGCATGAGGGGCCCTCGGGGAATCCTCGGAACTGAAGAAGACTCAGGATCGGCACGTGGGAGACGCAAACCGTAGCCTAGCAGACACGGTGAGAGGCAACGTCGGCACAAAGAGGGCGTTGGAGGGTGACCCCAAACGTCGGCCCATGTTGCAGAAACAGCAAAGGTGACTCTGCTGATGATCTCCCTGGGGCCAAATGAGATGAGGACCAGGATAAGGGGGAACAGAGGGCCCTCCGCCACTGACCATAGCAGTAGAAGGGAACAGGCGTTGAAACCCTGAGAAACAGTGCCAAAGGGCCGCAGTTTGTCTGCAGGCGAAGAGAGGCTGTGGACGGGTGGCTTTCTCCCTCCTCCGGGTCTGGCCACCGATGATGAGGAGATGCTGCATCCAGTCCAGAAAAGGAGACACACACAACCACGGGTAGACCCTACCCCTTAGATGATGCAGAACCCCTGTTCTGATGGTATGCAAGAGTGCCCGTGGACAACAGAGTGAGGCCCAATGCTTGAGGGGGTCCACGCCCCCCGTTGGAAGACTCACCGTACGCTGCTGGAAGTGGGGGACAAATTGATACCTGAGACAGAGACGACAGAGGCGATAGGGACAGTAGCAGTGGTGAGTGGACACAGATAAAAGAGGGGAGCCGGACACTGCACAGACACGGATTGGGCCCAACATTGCTCACCACCAACGCAATACGAGAACCCCCTCCCCTGACACCAGAGACTAGTTGCTCAAACGCTTCTTGGGCTGACCATACAATACCTACTCTTCTGGCCCAACACAGAGAACACAGAAGAGACTAGAAGCCTGCCAGAAGATCCAACCCCTTCAACCGAACAATGGCAAGGGATAAAGAACCCAAAACCCAAAAGCAGGGCAAAATGGACAAATATACAAAAGTGCTCCCTTCGCCAACAGAAACAGAAGGAGAACCCTCGGGACCACCGGATAATACAGCCATCCTCCAAGCGATCCACACCTCAGGAGACGCCATTGAGGGGGAAATGGCAGAAATAATGTCGGAAATGTCCCTCCTGCCCCAAGATATGCGCAATATCGCCGAAAGGGTGACTCAAACTGAAAATCGCATCTCAGAGGTGGAAGACACGACACACAAGCTACACTCAGACGTCAATGACCTGAAGGCAACCATGAGAGAGGTAGCATGGAAGGTGGATGACACGGAAAACAGAGCATGCAGAAACAACCTTGTCTTCATCGGGTTCCCAGAGGGAACAGAGGGCTCAGACCCAGTGACATTCTTGATGTCGTGGTTGCGTGACTCACTTCCAACGAAAACGTTTTCACCCTGCTTTATCATCGAATGGGCCCATAGGATGCCCAATGCAAGACCACCACCTGGTGCCTCCCGCGACCACTAATCGCAAGGTTCTTAAATTTCCAAGATCGAGACATAATTCTCAGAGAGTCACGGCGCACCAGGGAACTTAAGCTTGCCAATGCCAAGATAATGATCTTCCCCGACTACTCAAGAGAAGTGCAGAAGATGAGGCGAACATTCGACTCGTGAAGGTCAAACTGAGAGCCATGCAGGTCCAATACATGCTCCTCTTCCCTGCCAAGCTAAAAGTCATCTTCCAGGGCACCTCACAATTTTTTCAAACTCCAGAAGAAGCTTGGGCCGGGATAGAGGAGCGCCCCTTGATACGACGGGAAACAAGGATTAATGAGTCGCAACCCAGTGACGCAACAACACGACCGGAACCCAAACCACAGAGGGTAAAAAAGAGGCGTTTGCTCATGGGAGGGCACAGAATACGGACAGGGACCCCCGGAGGGGAACCCCACACATGCCAGAGATGCAGATGCACTCAGAATCAGATGAAGACTCAACCCAGGCCCAAGCCAGCAAAAAACATGCCAGCCAGCGGGATAGCACCCACACAGAACCCTCGGACAAAGAGTATCTTGCGGTCACAGACAGTGACCATCCACTCCTCAAGAGCATTGACCGTTTGGAAGATCAAGGCACCAAGACAAGAAACCTAGAGAAGACACACCAGCACAACAGTGGCGAGGAAGGTTGAAATACGGGCTACGCCGATAGCAGACGAACTGCAGAACTGCTACAGGGCCCCCCCCCCCCGATGTTACTCTGCTCAGCGTTTCTGAGCGGAACACTTCACTTAAAGTTTATATCCTTTATTGATTTGACTAGAATTTAGTGGGTTTGGGGAAGGGGTGGTACAACAGACCTCTCAAGCTATACTTGCGCCAGGTTGTCATGTTGACAGTTCAGGGGATAGGCGTAGGATGAGGGAGAGAGTGGGGTGGGCAGGATAGGTGAAGGGACCAAAAGCTTTACAGTTCAGTTTGTAAATAGGTTCCCCATACAGCCAGAAGCAGGAGCATCAGAGTTTTACGGGCAGGGACAGAGGGAAAGAGACCAGCAGGCAGGCCTGCCCGCGCACACAAGGACAAATATGAGATATATATGCACAATTTGTGATGAAACATACACAGCACTGAATGGAATGTCAATGGGCTAGGTAGTAAGATCAAGAGGGTACTGGCAACAAGCTACATTAAGAGACTCAAGCCTAACATTGTCCTTTTGCAGGAAACCCACCTGCTGGGTACTCATTGTGCCTACTATCAGGAGGGGGCCATACACAACGCTCGCCCACGCGGGATTTCCCCCGGGGCGCGAGGAGTCGCTATACTAATTAGGTAAACCCTCCCCTTCCACACAACTAAAACTTGGACGGTTCCCAGTGGGACCTATGTTGCCGTCCAGGGGACCTGGGGACGACAAGAGCTCACGCTAATCAGTGTCTACGCCCCGCCACGACTGCAACCCCAAACCCTAGATGCAATCGCTAAAATATTATTAGAATCGGGCCCCTCCACACACATTATTGGAGGTGACTTTAATGATATAACCCACCCAAGCCTTGACCGCGCACACATTGCCACAGGAACTCGCGTTCCCACCCCACTGGCAGACTTTGTGAAGTCGCTGGGGCTGACTAACCTTTGGCGGTGACAACATCCATTAGACCGCACTTATTCCTACTTCTCTGGGGCACATAGAGTCTTCTCTAGACTTGATTACTTTTTTGCCCCGGTGGGAGAGATACGAACAGTGGACAAGGTGGAATACCTTGCAAGGGGCATTTCAGACCACTCACCACTGTGGCTGATGGTAGGAGGCAGAGGTAGCAGACAACGATTAGACTGGAGACTGAATGCCTGGGAGCTCCGTGACAAAACAGTAACGGGATTGATAAGGAAGGAGACTGAGTTATACTTTCAAGAGAATGAGGGCTCAGTTGCCTCGACTATCACCCGCTGGGAAGCCTATAAGACGGTGATTCGAGGCAGGGTGCAAGATGTTATAGCGCGAAAGCGTAGGGAGGAAACTCGCCAAATAGAACCCCTAGAAAGTAAACTCCTGGAACTTGAGAGAAGCATTACCCTAGATACTGAGGCCACCCTAATGTGACAAATAACAGTCACACGCACGGAACTTCGTGCCATAACAGAATGGGAGGTGCAGTCTCAAATTCAGGCCACACATCACAGACTCTACGAGTCGGGAGATAGAGCAGGGAGACTCCTGGCTTGGCTGGGCAGGAAGGAAAGAGAGGCGAGCTGGGTGGCCCAGATCCAGGAGTCGGAAGACCGACATGTAACCGCACACAGCATAGCGGGAGCCATTGCACGCTTCCATACGGAACTATATGAGGTTAGGCCACTAGCAGACGAAACACAAATAACAGAATATCTTAGTAGTATAGATACCCCCACCCTGCAGCGAGAAGATAGGGAAGTCCTGGAGACAGAAATCACCCTAACTGAAGTACAAGACACCATAAATAGACAAAAATCAGGGAAAACTCCAGGACCAAATGGGCTGCCAGCAGAATTCTTCAAGCAAAATGCTAGTTTGTTAGCCCCTCACCTCCTAAACATGCTTCAGGCGGCACAGGAAGAGGGGTTGCTGCCATCAGATCTTCGTCGGGCCACAGTGGTGGTTATACCAAAGCCGGGTAAACCCCCGGAGAACTGCAGATCCTACCGCCCAATATCATTACTAAATATCGAAACAAAGATTTTGGCCTCTATCCTAGCGGTACGACTCTTAACGGTGATCACATCATTGGTCCACCATGACCAATCAGGCTTTATGCCTGGCCGAGCTACGCGTTTCAATCTCTGTCGACTTTCCAATTGGCTAGACACGGTGAAGGACAGGTCTACCCCGCAGATGCTCCTTTCACTAGACGTGGAGAAAGCCTTCGACACTGTCAACTGGCCTTTCATGAGACAAGTCCTTGTAAAGTTCGGGTTTGGACGAGAATTTATGACTTGGGTGGAGCAACTGTATATCAATCCCAGAGCTAGTGTTAGGGTCAATGGGGTAAAATCGGCTGACTTCCCCATTCGAAGAGGACCCAGACAGGACTGCCCCCTATCTCCCTAACTTTTCGTACTGGTACTAGAGCCATTGGCTTGCCTGATCAGGGCCCACCCAGAACTTACAGGTTTCCAGGACACCGGAGGTCATCTTACAGATGAGCTGATATCCCTCTATGCAGATGACATTCTGCTCTACTTCACCAACCCTGACACTACACTGCCTGTGATACTACAATTAGTTAAGGAATACGGCAAATACGCAGGATATAACATCAACTGGGGAAAGTTGAATCTATACCCCGTAGGAGGTTCCATAGACACACGCTTAATACCAGGACATCTACATATTACCAAAGAGGGCTTCAAATATTTGGGGCTATACATTTCCATGAATAAGGCTGACTGCCTTACTCACAACATTAAGCGAGTTCTGGCAGAATTCCGGGAAGATGTTGCTAGATGGAGACGGCTCCCCCTGACGCTGTCAGGGAGAGCGGCCATGTATAAAATGATAACGCTCCATAAACTACTATACATACTCCAAAACATGTACCATAGGATCCCAGAGACTATTTTTAAGACAATTAACGACGAACTTCGCATATTCTTATGGGATGGGGGCCACCCTAGAGTGGAGTTGCAAATGCTGTAGCGCAGCCAATACAATGGAGGAATTGACCTGCCAGATATCCAAGCTTATTATCGGGCTGCGCATCTAACTGTAATCAATGAATGGTGTCATGCTCCGGGAGATCACACTCCGTATGCCCTGGAGAGGCTTCAATTCCGGAAACATACTTACCTTCACAATCTTTATAGGGGCGCAGGAGTACGAGACTTACTTCCCACCACACAGAGGACTATCGAGGCCTGGAAAGGGGCGGAATGCCAGATGAAATGGGGCAAGAAACTAACTAAAGCCACACCACTATGGGAGGGTAGTCAGTTGCCTGAGCTGCCGAAACTACAGGGCTTCAAGAGCTGGGACACAGTCGGGATTACGACATTAGATGACATAATCAAAGGTGGGGATCAAATTACCTTTGCATATCTCCAAGCCGAATATCAATTGTCGCACACGCAACGATACAAATATTTACAATTACAACATGCTTGGAAGACACAAAAACCTGACATTACAGATATCCCCGAATATGCACCACTAGAAGGTGGACTGCTACAAGAGGAGATACCCTCAAAGGCAGTTTCCTGGACATATAAAACCCTTATAAATAACTTCCCCGACAGGCTGTTATCCCTCAGGTGTAAATGGGAGCAAACCGTAGGCACGCTAGAGGACATTGATTGGGAGGGAGCATTGATGCATCCAAGAGAGGTTGCGATTAAGCTCAATTTAAGGTTAATACAATTTAAAGTCCTGCACAGGGTGTACTATGACAGCGGGGCGACTCCACGTAATGGGTAGGGCAGAAACGCCCAACTGTTTGCATTGTAAAACCGATCAAGGCACCTACATACACACGCTATGGGAATGTCAGCATGTACAAGGATACTGGTCACGAATAGTGAAGGAACTAAACGACATATTAGAAACACAGATAACTATGGACCCCACAGATACCTATGGACCCCAAATATATCATCCTGGGCATCCCTACAGATGTTGATCTCCATAGATACAAACTCCTATTGTGCAACCTGGGACTCATAGTTGCAAAAAGAGACATCGCCAGACACTGGGGAGGGGAAGACCTGCCCACTTTTGCGGAATGGCGTGCTAGTATGGACTTGTATATGGGGGCCAAGAAAACAACTTACACGGCCAGAGGGTGTCCCAAAAAGTTTCAGAAAATTTGGCAGCCGTGGCTAAGATATTATAATCTAGATTTGGAGGGGGCTGGGATTGATAATGCACATCCCAACACGCAGGATCTATAAATTGTTGGTGGACTACCTCATTTTCTAAGAATGTGTAACCAGGGTGGGCCATGCCTAATCCAGAGAGAGGGAGGGGGAGGAGTACTGGAGAATGAACTCCCATAGTGTAATCTCTGTATCCCTGAAAGTAACAATTGATGGTAATAATGTCAAATCTGATGTGTATAAAACTCACCTGCTGATGTTTTGGCTGATGTTAAAAAATAAAAATAGTTTAAAAAAAAAACAAATTCACCAACTACCTAATCTCCGCAATCTTCTCGACTACTACCAATCTGAATTCCGCAACAATCAGAGTTCAGAGACAGCATTTATTGCTGCCACAGAGGAGATCTGCACCCTTCTAGACCAAGGAGAAACCACCGCCCTCATACTGCTGGACCTCTCGGCAGCACACTCCAGCCTCATCGAACAATTACATGACACAGGAATCCAAGGCCCTGAACTCGAATGGCTATGCTCCTTCTTCACAAGGGGAACACAGCGAGTCAGACTGCACCACTACACATCAGAGCCCAAGGACCTGATCTTCGGAGTCCATCAAAGATCATCCCTCAGTACTACCCTGTTTAATATTTACATGACACCACTCGCAGACGTCATCAGATCCCACTGCATCTCCATTATCTCCTAGGCCGATGACACCCAGCTCATCTTCTCCATCTTCCACGAAAAGATCCCTACTTCACCGAATGCATGATCTACGTATCAGAATGGATGAGAACCAACTGTCTAAAACTCAACACGGATAAGACTAATATGCTGATCTTCAGGAACAACCCCCACCCCCTTAAACAAATCTTCAAACGGATTGTCAAGAGCACCAGACGTACCGTCGCTCAAGCCCCAATGACCAGCAGATTTGACTACGGCAACACACTCTATGCTGGAATCCCCAAACACCTCCTCCACTGTCTTCAGATCATCCAGAAGGCCACCGACAAACTCGTCCTGGACATCTTCTGGTGTACCCACATCACACCTCACCTCAGAGATCTGCACCGGCTGATACACAAACGCTGCCAATTCAAACTCCTCACACACACATACAAGACACTGCACAATATTGGACCAGAATACTTCAACTCCTACCTCCACTTCCACCAGCCGACTAGACACCTACGCTCTGCCTCTCTCTCTCTCTCTCTCACACACACACACACACACACACACACCTCGCATCTACAGAAGCAGAACAGGAGGACTAGCCTTCTAATACCTTGCACCCAAAACATTGAACAACCTCACGCTACACTTAGGGGCCTCCTCCTCACCTCCGAAATGCTACAAGAAGCTGAAGACCTGGAGCTTCAACTAAAACCTTGCCGATGACCTTCACGCCTGCTCCCCCACCCGGAGACCCCTCGGGTGATTAGTTACACTGTACAAATCCTTATGTGTTCCATCACTTATGCTATCAATCAAAGTAAGGCCCTTTTCACATTCAGTAGTAGTTGCATGGCATCAGCTTTGTCCTTTGCAAAGTGATAAGAATGTACAGATTCCATTGTGCTCAGGTTCTCCATTTCTTGCAGAGCACCATGGATCAAAAGAGAGGTTGTCTCCTTCTAGTTATGGGAGCCCATGTTACTTTCAAGATTAAAGGGAGAAGACAAAGATATCTAAATAGAAGGTGTATAAGCAGCTGATCCCTTCGCGAGAATTTGGGTTGTTTACTGTGAAACACACATCCAGAGTTTTAGGCAAAGGATGGGAGCTTGCAAGCCTGGAATTCGTCCCAGTCTCCTTGAAACAGAGTTAAGGTCCTCAAAACTAGATGAAAACACACAAACATTGCACTAGGAAGACTGTCAAACAAACACCAAGGTTGTTTGGAAGGGGACAAGGCTCATTGATCCTATGCAATAACCCTGCCATAGTTCACATGCATTAGAAAGAGGTTTTCTGCGCTGTAAACCACCATGCATTTAACATTCACAGGAGTTTGACTCTTAAGTCACAACGACCCAGTCCCCTTTATGGAACACCTCTGTGGGATAGCCCCCCACCCCACCCACCCACCCAAACCAATTCCTACTCCGGTGTGGTTTGGGGGAAAACCCCCACAGTGGAGACCCTCTGCTGTATGAATAACAGCCATAGATCAATGTCTTCACAAAGCACCAAAATGCCTTGAAATGAATAAATGCTGTGCTATACAAATACCCATTAACGTAACATAACGTACCATTCCATAACATCTCAGTGGACTGCCACAATAATATTGAGCATACATCAGTATCTTTGGGGCTAGCTGTGTTGCTCACTTAGTCACTGTTGGGGTAACAAAAGACACAATAAACACTTATAGGCAGATTTATCAATATTTCACGCAATGCAGCAAGAAACCTAATTGTGCTGCGTGAAAGGGAGAGGGGAGGAATGAGCCATTTCTAACACTATAAGGCACATTCCTGTCCTCTCCTTGCACAGGCGCACTTTTGGTTGCCTATTGCCAATGCAGAACTCTTCCGTCATGGTGCAAGGGTGTCTACATTGCAGGCAGGATTGTTTTATGCAGGAAGGGACAAAAACAATCCCCTGGGGCTTTCTTCTCTTTCTATGTGTGCTGCAAAATACAGCCCATGTAGAAAGAGAAAAGAAACGAGGAGAAATAAAGATATTTCCCCTTGTTACACCTCTCCTGGGAAGGCGTGGTATTTTGATGCAGTCCCACGTCTACCACTTAATTTAAGTCTGAAAATGCACTGAAATCCATGTGTGGATGCGTGGTAACACCCACGCTGCACCCATGGAACGTCTCTCTGGCGCAGAGTAACGCAAATCAGTGACTTGCGCTACCTTGCGTTCCTCCAGATTTACCAAGCACTGCAGGGCCACGCAAAGTGGCCTTGCGTGGCTTGGTAAATCTGACTTTAGTGTTGTGTTGCCCTTGTGTTACTGTGTGTAACGCGAGGGCAACACAACACTTTGGTAAATCTGGCCCTCAATGAAAACAGTAATTAACCTTATCAAGATTTTGTAAGTGAACGGGGGGGGACATTTTCCAAAGAGCTACACATATTGCAAATCATATGGCTAGTGTAGTGTAGTTTATCACGTCCAATCAAATCAATCAAGAAAAAGAAGAGGGATTAAGAGAACACCTTGATGTCATGGTGTAAATTCCTTCAACATTTAAAATGGTTTGTATTGCATCTAGATGCTAACATATGGGTGTTTTTTTACTGCATCTTGGAACTGTTTAGGGGTCTCTAATTATGTCTGGTGGTGTCAGATTGGTATCCAAAAAGTAGTATTACCTTTTTTATGCCTGGCCTAGAAACAGCTTTATCTGTTTTGCCATCCTCCGTTAATAAAAGAAATTCACAACTGAAAAGAACATAGCTATATACACACATAGAAGAGATATATGTCAACCCTCACCAAAGATTTGTCTGCAAATCCATTATCCACATGTTGCTACTGCCCACCACATCATACAACATGGGTAATATGTCAGCGCATTTCAGCCACTGGCTCTCTTGCACTGTGGGTGATTACATTTTACCTGATCAAACATGCAAATCTGCCTCTAAAGAAGTGCACTTTATTGCTAAGGCTGTGCTGGGACAATACTTTGTCAATGCTTTTTCTTTCCATTTTCTATATTTTTTATATTTTCTCATAAATTCATCCTCCTATGATTGAGATATGTATTGAGGTTAAAGTAGTGCAACAACTAAACAACTACAGTACATTTTCTTTGTGCGGCATTATATTTTCCTGTGACTACATTAAACCAAAAAGGGTGTTTCTCTACCTTTTCTAAGTACACTTGCTTGCTATAAAGCAGGTGCACTGTTCTATTAAAATGACATGTGAGGGTTACTTTTTTTAAAACTTAACATTTTATTGCAAGCATATAACTGCCATATGTAGGCTGCACAACATTTTTCCTTCTTTTTTTCACTAAGTGGCATATGTTTATTGTACCAGCTTAAGACGCCCAGACCTATTGTTGTTGGCAATTCTTGTTTGCTTTTGTTCGACATCAACAGTCCAAAGACAGAAGAACACAGGAAACCATGCCTACAGTGAATTAAAATAGTTCAAGTGCAACACGTTACTGAATGGAGGCTCCAAGAACACCCGCCGTTTCTGAATTTTCAACTGCATGTCAACAAGCAAAAATATGGTTGATCACCACACCTCGTCACTGTATATTTTTAGCATTAGCAATCCAACAACAACTGGGAACATATTGTGATACAGGAACATGTTTCAGTACGAAACAAACAGCAATGAAACCAGCTATAGCAGACACAGGGGACTCGCTCCAAACTTTGGGGCCGATCACGATGGCGGGCGGATCGCCCCCGCCGGGCCGGCGGTGGTCACCGCCGGCCCGGCGGGGACGATCCGCCCGCCATCCAGACAACAAAGACCCCCCGCCATATCATGATGGCTGGGGGTCCGCGGCGGGCGGAAAGAACGTCCGCCGCTTTTCCGTCAGTTGACTCGTCGACCGGCGGAAAACGTGTTGAATATGGTGGCGGTGTCTGGAAGACACCGCCATCCATATTACGATGCTGGGTGTGAGCAGCCTTTCCATGGCTGCATTGCCGCCATGGAAAGGCTGGCGGTTCCTGCTGTTGGGGGCCCGTAGCGGGCCCCCATATAGTTGGGGCGTGGGGGGTGCACATGGGGGGTCTTTTGCATGTACAATGTGGCAGGCACCGCGCGGTGCCTGTCACGTTGTGCATGTAAAAGCACAACATGTTTATTTTACAGTGCGGCGGCTGCTGCTTGCAGCACCGCCGCCGCAATGTAAAATATAGAGGATCCGCCCGCCAGTGTGGCGGGCGTATCGCAATTCGACTTGCGGGACCGCCGCACCTATGGCGGGCGGTCCCTTTTGCATCTGCGAATAATGGTCTCTGCTCACAAAGGGGCGGATTACGATGGCGGTCGGACAAAGTCCGCCCGCCATCGTAATCCGCCCCTTTGTGAGCAGAGACCATTATTTTTTTGGTGCACCTGGGGGCCGATTCACAAAGTCATTTATGATTGAAGTAGTTAAATAGAATTACTACATGAAATAAAAAAATTAATACATTGATGAATCAGCACCAAAATATCCAACCACAAATTATTTAGGCTTGATTTAGAACTCAGCGGACGGGTTACTCAGTCACAACGGTGAAGGATATCCCGTCAGCTGAAATGTAAATCCTATAGGATATAATGAGATTTATATTTCGGCGGGTGCGATATCCGTCACTGTTGTGACGGAGTAGCCCATCGGCCAAGTTCTAAATCAGGACCTTAATATGTTAAGAGGGTAAATCCTTTCTGATTGTACCAATTGCATATGAATAGCCCCTGAATAGTCCCATTTTTCCCATTTTAGATATCTTGGTGCCAATTCACAAAGTTGTTTAAGAATTCATGAAGTAGCTATACAGGAATACCACTCCATATACTCATAAATACCTTTGTGAATTTGCCACAACATGTATTGCCTTCCCTTGGCGTAAAAGAAAGGAGTTAGCTTTTGCGCACTAGGAAACATTAAAAACAAAAAGTTTTTTATATAGTGCTTCATACCGCTCTCCTGCCACTTCTAAGAGCTGCACGCAACAAGTGTTACTGTAACAGAATTTAATGGTACTCAAGTTGCCCACCTCAGAAAAGTGAAATGCTGTGTTGGCCTTGTCAGAACTCAAGGTCGTGACCTTTAGGTCAATGGCGTATTCCAGAGCAAGTGCTCCTCACCCTACCAGACCTTTACAGAGGTAACCTTTGGAAAATTAGTCAAAAGATGTGCGCCATATCATAATAGGATGCATAGGTTCAACGCAGAGGTGACCGCTTGTATGCAGTGTTTAACCTGATATTTCTCTGAGTTCGGGCATTATTTCAGACAGCGCAGCTCAGAAAGGGACAGCCTCTACTCGCTGTCTCTGAGATTAACTGTCTGAAAATCCAGCCCTGAATCTGAGAAATATCGGATAAATGAATTCCGCCCCTCAGGCCGGATTATGATGCCCTCTTTCTGCACTGCGCCAGCACAGAAGGCAGGTGTCCGTGCATCTTCTGCGCATAAATGAACTTGAAAAATCTCCAAGTTAATTCACGTTTTTCTAAGAACAGAGTTCGGAAACACAAAGAGGCAATTACTGCCCTGTATTTCCGACCTCTGCTGTCAGCAAAACATACATTAACTCGGAGAATTGTCTAGTTAATATGAACGGTGAAGATGGCAAAATGAAGCGCAGACCTCCTTCCGCGCTGGCGCAGCGCAGACAACCAACCGCGTTATGGTACAGCCCCTGGAGTACAAAGTATTCTAACTCACTTTAGAACTAAAACTCAAAAGACAAAAGCTGAGAAGAACACAGACGAACTTTTCGAGCTTTGCGTTTCTCTCGCTATTTGTGGTGTGGTCACATACCGTGCAGAGACAGCAGCGAGTCGTAGACCTTGCACTGCACTTGCCCGGTGCTCTGCGACGCGCAGGACATCCACAGCCCCTCGTACAGCCCCACCGCCGTGATGATAGCGTCTCCTGCGTAGGAGGACTGCTTCCACTGGGGCAGCGCCGCGGTGCTGATGATGCCGGCCCAGCCCCCCAGGGCCAGGAAGTAGCCCAGGAGCTGAAATCCAGAATTGGCCATGGTCAACGACACGCGGCTCCCTCTGGACCTGGTTTTCTCTCGTCAAGTGAAATCCTTCCGTTTCTCCTACGGGGCCTTAATCAGAATATAGCACCCCACAGGTGCTGCTGGCTTTAGATCAGCGCCATTGTACCGCAGAGGAAGGCCCAAACCTGGAGCTTTTAGGAGATGCTGCAAGGGTCGGGACTTTGAAAGTGATCAACTTTCATATTCAGGCTCGGGATCTGTGGGGAGCAGCTGTGCCCGGCAAACACACACTGATGTGTGGCCGCGCTCTCGGCCTGCAGAATGCAGTGGGCAGGCCGGCAGAATGCTGGAATGCCATGGCGACGCCCACAGGGGAGAGGAGAAAGTTCATGGTATTTGACATTAGCGATGCAGGAGCACCTCTGCCCCACCCCTTCTGCCCCAGCCCACCCTGGTGACAAAGGCCGGCCGCACTGGCAGTCAGCTTCGAATCTTGACAGTGGAGGCACCAAACAATGCCAACCCTGTGCCTGCAAGCACGCATATGCATACGTGCATATGCAACACTGAGTGGGCTACGGCAAGTGGTTGTGTGTATGTGGGAGCTTATGTGTGTGTGGAGGGATGGGGTGGCGGTGGAGTCGTCAGATGAGCAGTTAGAACAAAAGCAGGGCAAAAAAACTGTGCACACCCATGCCAAAAGCCAAGCAGATTTATATATTGTGAAAGGGTACTTATATGTAACATGTAAACACAACATTTGAAATCTTGTCAAGGGAGCACCAAGTGGTTCACTACACTTGGTGAGTATAATCCACAATTGTTTTTCTGTTACTTACTTTTACTCCTGGCCTGCTCATGCAGCCCAGGAGTATGCCAGGATTGTAGACAACAGTAAGTCATACCTCCTCATGGCAAAGTCTATGTGAATCTTATCGGCTTTGTTTCATTGCAGAGGTTGTAGACCTGGTGGGTTGTGTTTTTTTATCTATATTTTAGATTGATGCAGGGTTTACTTATCGTGGCAATTTTACTATGGAATCGTTGATTGAATTTGTGGATTTATTTTTTGTATAATTACAAAAATGAAGAAAAAGAAGCCAACGAAGGAGGATAAATAAAAGAAACTGTAATTCTAAGTGTACACGTTTTAATATGTTTGCCCAAAAGACAATTGATGTACTGGCCCGATTCACATACCAAATTGTGAATGTCTCATTTAGTTTCACTTTATCGGGTTTATACAGGGCTTTATCCAAATGGCTTATTAGTGATAACTGCGAAAAAAATGTTGCGTCAGGAGAAGCATAATAACATAGTTATACATGCATAAACATGGCTTTCAAAACACCTTTATTCACTGCTCTGACATCAGAGCAGAGAACCGCAGAGCACTGAAGCCCATGTTCTGTCTGACTGTGATCCACAGCCTCCCAATGGTCTCTGTTGTGGGGTGTTTGAATTGAGGGCAGGCAGAGACTGCGGCCTATCGCGACCCAAAGAACTACACACATACACACTAGTACGTTGGTATGGGCGGAAGACCCCGAGCGGTCTTCGCCCCTTTATTTATATCCTCTGGCCACGCCTGGCCAGAGGGTGATACATTGTTTGCAGGCCCTTACGGGACAAACCCCGGGTTCAGCTCTTGCGGGACTCGAGTCATTACATCCCTCCCCAAATCGGTATCCAAAATGGAATAACAACATTTTAACAAATAAAGTCTCTGAGCTTCTGGCTGGGTGTTGGGTTTGGCCTCAGGTTATAATGTCGTGAACTGGATCGAGGACCTGCACTCGGGCCTGGCAGGGATGTGACAGTCAACTCCTCGTTATCTTTGGCCATAATTGTTGATGGCTCAGGAGGGTCTGCCGGGTTTGTCTCCCTCGGGCTAGGAAAGGAGGGCTCTCCGGTCCAGGTATCTTCTGTCCTCCTGCCTTCCCGGCTGATACTCCTCTGCTCCTGCTGTTTAACTTTCCGGAACCAAGATATGTTCCTGGTGACTACTTTAGTTCTGTGTTTTGTGGTAATAGCGGTGCCATTCACTCGTAGAACAGTCCAGGTCCCAGGCTCATAGGTCGTTCTGAACTTTCCTCCGGTACAACGGTTCCGAATCAGAACTGAACTCCCTGGCACGATGATCCGAGGCTTAGCCCCTCTCCGTCGGCTGGTCTGCTCGTTATTCTGGGCCCGCCGCATCTGAGTGTTGGCTGGTTCATAGGGTGGTGGTACCCACGTCTCGGCTACAGGGATGGTGTCCCGTCTGTGTCCGGCGAGCATCAGGGACCAGGGAGACCTTTGGGTTGTGCAATGCGGGGTGCTTCG
Source organism: Calotriton arnoldi (assembly GCA_963921515.1). Taxonomy (NCBI): domain Eukaryota; kingdom Metazoa; phylum Chordata; class Amphibia; order Caudata; family Salamandridae; genus Calotriton; species Calotriton arnoldi. The sequence continues at coordinate 778,161 of CAWUFW010006988.1, forward strand.
GTATTCGCGCAGAAAATGTTGTAGCGCTACTGCAGGACTGGCTTGTTCTGCCACGGCGATGCGCAGGGTCTTGTTCAGCGTGCGCATGAAGCGCTCTGCTTCGCCGTTGGCTTGTGGCTTGTGGCCATTGAGGGGTGCGCGGATGATGGCGTACGCCTGGAATGGGGGACCATTGTCTGTCTTTAGCTCGTGTGGCAGACCAAACATCGCAAAAGTCTTTTCCAGTATCGGTAGTATGTGTGCGAATGACGTAGAGTCCACTACTTCGACTACTGAGTATTTGGAGTAGATGACGACGAGTACTGCGGTCACTCTCCCATCCGGGAAGCTTCCGAAATCGAGGCTAACTCGCGACCGTTGGTCCAGGGGTGGGTTCTTCGGTTATTATTAGAGCCGGCGGTTCTTGGTTGCTTGTGAGTTGGAAGGAGCAACAGTTTTGTACTAGGTTGTCTACTGCCGCCTCTAGCCCTGGGAACCACTTCTTCTCCCTCATGCATGACTTCATGCGCACCGTTCCTTGATTGCCTTCATGGGCGAGGGTTGTCACCCTCTCTTGGAGACTGAACGGGATCACGATTCGGGAGCCTCTTAACACCAGCCCTTCGGCTGCCGAGCTTAATTCGTCCCGCACCCTCCATAGTTTTCTGAGACGTTCCTTGTCTGGTCCACACTAGTTGTTGGCGTCATGCAGGAAGTTCACCCATGATCCCTTCTGTAAGGAGTCCATTACTTTGGCCAGAACCGGGTCATCTTTGGTTGCCACCTTGATTTCTTCAATGGTGAGAGCGCGGGGGCATGACCATTGTGAGACCATGTCGACATACTCTTCTGTCTTCGCTGCACTGTCGGTGTCTCCTTCTCTTGGGTCTGGTGGGTGCCAGGAGAGGAAATCCGCAGGATTTTTCGATCTGGGTCGATACACGAGGTCCATTTGGTGGTGTTGCAGTTGTATCGCCCATCGTTCATTCCTCTGCGGCGGATGTGAGGCTGTGCCTCGGAATAGCGGGACCAGTGGTTGATGGTCAGTCACTACCCGAAAAGGGTGCCCGATGACATACAGATGGAAATGGTTGTATGCCCATTTAATCGCCAGTGCTTCTCGTTCGATCTGGGAGTATCTCGCTTCTGTAGGTGTTAGAGCTTTGCTCGCGAATGCAAGGGGCACCCTCTTGCCTGGTTCTACTTCTTGCGTGAGGACCGCTCCAAGGCCTACGGGGCTGGCATCCACCAGTAATTCTGTAGCTCGGGTGGTGTCGAAGTACGCCATGGTGGTTTTTCCGAGTAGTGCCTCCTTGACTTTTTGGAACGCCTTCGCCTCTTCTTGGCCCCATTTCCACGCATCGTCTTTCTTTGTGAGGGCTCGCAGGGGTTCGGCTATCGTGGCCAGGTTTGGTATAAATCGTCCGCAATACTTGGCCATCCATAGGAAGCTTCGTACTTCTGATACTGTGGCTGGTGCTGGTGCTTGCTGTATGGCATGTGATTTTCGTGGGTCCACTTGTACTCCGTCCTGACTAAAGACATACCCAAAGAATTCGATCGAATTCTGAAAGAACGAACACTTGTCCTTGTGTAAGGTTATGCCGTGATCTGATAGCCGTCGTAAGGTCGCTCGGAGATGTTGGAGGTGCTCCTCGACGGATGACGAGTGGATTAAAATGTCGTCACTGACATTTAGCACTCCTGGTAGACCAGACAGGGCCTCTCGAACTGCATCTTGGAATATTTCAGCGGGGGATGAAATACCAAAGTTCAGCCGCTTGTACCGGCGCAGTCCTATATGAGTCGAGAAGGTCGTTATGTAATGGCTCTCTTCCGCTAACCTCAACTGATGGTACCCTGCATTGAGGTTCAAGTTAGAGAACCATCAGGAGCCATTCAAGTTAGCTATGATGTCGTCTACTGTTGGTGTTATATGTCTCTCTCTTTTGATCGCCTGGTTGGGCAGGCGCATATCTATACATAATCTTATCTTCCCCGGTTGTTTGGGTTTCTCTGCTATTACCGTAGGTGAGACCCAGGGTGTCGGGTCGGTGACTTTTTCGATTACACCTTGCTGTTCAAGCTTTTGGAGCTCCTGTTTGACTAGTGGCGGCAGGTGGAACGGGATGCGCCTGTGAGGAGTGCCATCGGTTTTACCGCTTTGTCGATATGTAGCTTGACTGGCGGTCTTTTCATGCATCCTAGCCCAGTGAAGAGGTGTGGGAATAGTTCGAGTATTTCTTCAGTCTGTAGGGCCTTGACCACGCGGGCAAAAGTAACTAGGCCAAGGTCTTCCGCAGTATGGCTTCCTACTAGGATGTCGGCTTCTCTGTCGACCACGTGGAACGTAGTCGGGACTTCTTGGTTTTCTGACTTCACCTGCACGGCCATCTTGCCTTTCAGGGGTAGCGGTGTCTGGCTCCCGTATGTCAGTATCTTGACGTGGGACGGGGCTAGCTGGCGCCGTGGCCGTAGTTGCTTATATTTTTGGCTACCTATTACATTGACGGATGCGCCTGTGTTGATCAGTACCGTGACACGGGATCCTGCAATTTCTATAACACATGTGGGTTGCGGACGCCTCCGGCGTTTTAGGTCGCTGGCAAATGAGATGAGATAGCATTCGTTTTCATCGTCAGTGGACGAATCTTCTAGGCAATGTTGTTGCCATGGTTGTGCCTTGGCTGTCTTCGAGCTTTCTGTGTCCTCGAGGGACAGCTGTCTTACGGACTTCGACGGTGGCCTCCTTCTACTTGCACCCCTGTTTCTTGGCCCACCTCTGCAAGCGACGGCAAAGTGGTTGAGGGTGCCGCACTTTGAGCATGTCCGCCCTTGTGCTGGGCATTCCTCTAGGGAATGTTGATCTCGCCCGCAGTACCTGCACCGTGACCTTGGTGCGGTCTTCACTGGCTGTCTTCCTCTGCCCCCTCTTCCTTGCACACGCAGGGCATCTGCTCGTTCCGTCTTTGTGGTGATGGGTTTTTCTGGCTGCTGGGTGATGGCGATGTCCATCTCCGTTGCCCTAGCATCCGACAGGTCATGGGACCGTGCCATGAAAAGGATGTCTTCCAGTGGGATCTCTGGCTGGTGGAGTATGAGGGTCCGAAGGGTCTTGTTTCGTCATCCCTGTATGACCTGCGTCCTCAATTCTGCGTTCTGATCATCGACCGTGCACGTGCTGGCCAATTCTCTCAGGCGTGCGTGGAACACATCCATGGACTCTCCTGCTCTTTGACGGGCTCGGCGGAGCTTGTATCGCTCATAGTCCGGAATAAGTTGTGGGTCAAAGTGCACGTCCAGCGCTCTGACTGCTGCGTCGTAGTCGTTGGCGGCTCCGGTGTTCGGTAGGTGCACAAATAGTTTGTATATTTCTTCTCCTGTGAAATGTAGTAGTAGTGACCTCTTGATGGTGTTGTCCGTTTCTCTTGTTGCAACTAAGTAGTTGTTTAAACGGCTGATCCATATTTTCCACCTGAGGGATGCAGTGGCAGGATCGGTGAGCTCACTGAATTGTGGTGTTGTGTGACTGGTCCGATGGGGGGGTTGTCCTGCCTGTTGCATCTGCTGTGGGTCTGCTTGCGCGGCGTTGTCCGTCATGGTCGCTGCACCGTGTTGTGGTAGTGTGAGACCTTATTGTGCTAGTCAGCGCTGAGTTGTGCGTTGTTTTGTTGCCCAGTGAGGGCTGCGTCCTGTTCTAATTGTGTCTTACTTTCTGTTGGTATTTTCCTGTTGGCCCCTTTCTCTTGGCCTGCTTGTCTGGCCGGTGACGCTGTGGCAGTTTGCCTTATGGTTCTCTTTTTTTTTTCTTGTCCGCTCTGGCAGGATCGTGTGGTGGATTTCCCCGGTGCTTCTCAGGGTATTTCAGGCCTTGCTGCGGGTATGATCATTGGCCACTTGGGTGTGCTGTGTCCTGTGAACACCTCACGTGTGGTTCTGAGCTCCGGTGCAGTGCGTGGGCGTCGGCTGCCTTTGAGCGCTCAGCAGCCCGTGTAAGGAGGAGCGCGCTGACCGGCGCTAGGACTGGCGTCTGTGAGGGCAGGGCTGCGGGACTCACTGTGGTCTCGGTAGCAGCAACACCTCGCTTCGTGCGGCTGTGTTCGAGGAGGCAGCAACACGCACCATCGGTGAAGAGGGGCACTGCGGACGTGGTGGTGTTGGCGGGCCTGCCGCGCAGTGATCTCTGCGCCGGTGGCAGGTTTGCGTCTGCAGTCCCAGTGGAGAGGTGCCCCGGGGTAGCTGGCGCCCTCGTCGCCTGTGTTGTGGAGTGTGTGAATTGAGGGCAGGCAGAGGCTGCGGCCTATCGGGACCCAAAGAACTACACGCATACACACTAGTACGTTGGTATGGGCGGAAGACCCAGAGCGGTGTTCGCCCCTTTATTTATATCCTCTGGCCATGCCTGGCCAGAGGGTGATACATTGTTTGCAGGCCCTTCCGGGACAAACCCCGGGTTCCGCTCTCGCGAAACTCGGGTCATTACAGTCTCTACAGACCAGAGAGAGGTGGGAATGCACAGAGATTGATGTGAGATGCCCACCAGGATGTCAAATAATTATTTTTGTATGTTTGGTCGTGGAAGGGGCAGGAAATGGTGGTGGTGGGTAGCAGGACACCAGGTAATTTTCTTAATATTTATGCAGGGAGGGGAGGATAAAGCTGAGGGTGATGAGGATAGGACATCAATTATTTAAATATTTGTGAGACGAGGGTAATGCAAAGGATAGTCGGATGGGGTGACAGAACACCAGACTGCATGGATCCCAGGTGATGCCTCTCCCCCTGTGCTTCACATCAGAGCAGTTTTAGATGCCGTGGAAGGGCCATGCAGAACATACAATTGTGTCTGGTACACTTTGAAAAAAGAAAAAGAGGATGTATTTCACCTTGTGATTCTGGGTGAAATCATAGACAAATCAAGCTTCACTCTGTTTGATATGTCACTCCTAACCCCTCAGTGAAAAACATTTGCGTAATTCACAGCTGCCAATCGAAAATCCTACATATAACAAATACAGATCAGGGGCCAGAACTAGAGGCAAGGTGGCCTTTTTTGTATTAAAGATCAGAAATAATTGTTTGAGGAATGGCCAATTGGATTCTGGTTGGAGAAAGGACTGAGAACCTGCAGGGCAAGGAGCAGCAACGGGAAATTGAGGGGTGAGCAAAGGGTAATTGTGGGAACATGCTGAGAACTAAAGTAAGAGAGAGGAACCAAGCTAACCAAGCCTTGTAAACATCTGAAGGCAGTACACAGAAAACGGAATAGTAGGCGAGAGTGAAATGGAAGCCATTATATGGCAGAAAAGAAAGACTACTTGAAGTCTTAGGGAGAGAGAGAGAGAGGAAGAGTAATACCAGAAGTAAGACATAACATAGAGGAGCAAGAGAATGTGCAGAAAGTACAACAAAGAGGTATGGGTGTTTCACCTGTTTAAATTCCTCATCAATCAATGCTCTAGACTAGAGGCCCTGATGCACAGGCCAATGTATTTCAAGCATGCGCACTGACAAGCATGTATTTTTAATCACCCCATTTCCCGAATGTACAGCAATGCGCACAAACAAGCACTGTCCCCAAATATTCGAGGACTGGAGTTAAAATAGTAAATCATCCCCTCCCTGAATATTTTGGGGGTATTTCTGAACGTTTCAGGGGAAGCATCGAAATACAAGAACTTCCAGGAGGCACTGACAGATGGGGTAGCTTGAAATCAAGAGGGCATAGGCTAAGAGGATTGATGAATATTCTAATGATTTTAAAAGTTTAAAAAAAGCACATTTATGAAGACTCTTATCGTGATACCTCTAAGAGGAGGCAGTTCAAGAAATTTATTTAGAAAAGGAAAGAGGGGGGTCAAAAATAATACCACGGTTACAAGCTGAAGGTGTGAGAGCATGGAAGAAAAATAAGGAAGATAGAGCAGGACAAGTGCAGGGAGAGGGAGCAGAGTAAAAAAAATATGAATTCTACTGAGGTAAAGGTGAATTGAGTGGAAGGATATCCTACCGTGCTTAATTTGAGCTGGTGGTTGAAGGTGGGTCTCACCAGCAATCATTTTTGGGGACCAGAACTTATGTTTCCTCATCAGATTTTAACCACGAGCAAGAGACGGAAAAAACGAAAAAGGGGAAAATAAGGAGGAAGTGAAAGACAGAAAAACAGTCATAAGAGGAGAAAGCAGAGACCATAAAGAACCTACAAGAGCGACATAAGGAGGTAGGCAGTGTCTGGTGGTGGACGATAGAGGCATAAGTTGCAATCAAGGCTTTGCAGCTCTGGTATTCAGCAATCCCAATGTACCCTCTGCACTGGCTGTGGGCTTCCAAGAAAAGCTTTGGGCACCAGCACTTATTATTTTACAAATTATCCTCTGGATGTCCAGTGCTTGATGGCGATCATACATTTGGTAACTAAAGTACGAACGGTAGAGTGATGCATGGTTCTACGCACATTCCTCCTGCAGACACTTATGACTTTCCTGATCGAGGTATAGGACCAGGCAGGAAGGACTGGGTGCATCCATTCTGGTTGTTTATTCAAACTCTTACCGTTCTTGCTGGCATAGACTTTAGAAGTTGAATATCAACAGTGCTCATTTTGTGCAGCTGTTTTAGTGGCTGGGCACCAGCACTCATTTATGGAGCCCAAACCTTTTTTTTTACTTAAGACATTGGCCCAGACCAAGAGAGAGAAAGGCAGAAAGTTGACAAAGATGGAGGAAGACAAAGATAGGACAGTGACAAAGTTAAAAAGCATGGAGGGACTGGAGCAAGTTTCCACGCTGTGAGGAGTAACTACAAAGAGCTCTCCGTATCCCTTAGGGCCTTTCTCTTAATTCTGCTGCCTGGGCCCTGCCATGAAGTGTGAGGGTGACTTGGCCGCACTGAGGAGAGTGGGGAGAGGCAAGGAACCGTGCCGTTGTCTTTGCTGCTGGCCGGAGGACTGTGGCACATGCCGCACCATGCCATTCAAGATGGTGGATGTGAGGTTTTTCTGGCCGCTGTGCAACCTAAGAGCGGCTGCAGTGATCAGACGGAGCCTGCATTGGAGTTGCGGCCCTGAGAAACTAGCCCTGTCCAGTGAGAGCCCATGCACCCCTCCACTGGCTCCTCATCAGGGACTTCCTCTGTGGGATGAGATACCCCTTCCGGGGAGCTGCCCCTCCACCCCATCCCACATTTACTGAGGAATCAGGCTAAAGCCTAGAAGGCCCGTGCTGCAGCCCACCCCCCAACTAGGGAAATTACCTGCAAGAGTTGCCCCCCTTCTGGGGACTTACAGTGCAGCACTATGATGGGGCCTCCATGGATGACACTGGGGGTCTGCAGTGAAGGGCCCCCTCTTGGCCTGTGATGCTCGGAGACACTCCTGCTTACTGCAATAGCTGCTGCCCGTAATGCCCCTTTGTATCTGAAGGGCCGTTTCTACACCATCCATTGCCACCTGGACTCTGACTTGAACTTGAGTTTAAACTGCTGCTTGCGAGCAGAACAGTTGTAGCTGTGAGAGCCTCGTTCCTTCACCTGCTTCCCCTACTGCGGTTTCATGGCTGTATGGTTTCAATTTTGCTCTCGCTTCACAACAGTGTCTGCTCCCTTTAGTTGCCAGCTGTCCCTCCTCTCACTTTATCTTCTGCTCACCCTCCAGAGCAATGGGGTGCACTCAGAGGCCCAAGACCTCCTGTCCCCCCTGCCCCTGGCTGGGGAGGCTACCACAGACCCACCTGCCCCTTCCACCACTGATAAATAGGGCCAGGTCCCTGAAGCTGAACTGGATGCTATCATGGCTGCTATATATTCCACGATGGAGGCTCTGGAAAATAAAATTTATTTTCTGGATGTGGATCTGAGCCTACTGAGGGACGACCAGCAGAAAATCACTGACCTAGTGCACAAAGTGGAATCTGCTGTGTCGGATTTGACCCCTGTTACAGAAGAACACACGTCCACACTCTCTACTATGTCTGAACACATTAGAGTCCTGAAACACAGTGTTAGAACTGGGGGTCTCTAGTTGGCAGAGGTAGGTACCTTTGACCAAGTAGGGACCCTTGCTTCTAGTCAGGGTAAGAGGGCTACACTCCTAAGTAACCCCTGCTCACCCCCTTGGTAGCTTGGCACGAGCAGGCATGCTTATCTCAGAGGCAGTGTGTAAAGCATTTGTGAACACATACAGTAATACAGTGAAAACACTACAGATGGACACCACACAGGTTTTATAAAAATAAGTATTCTTTATATAGACTTAACACAAGACTCAAACGACAAAAATCCACAATACTGTAATCAGAAATAATACTTCAAGATGGTAGAAGTAGCTTAAAAATAGGGTATTCACTTAAACGCAGTCTTTAGCAACAGATAACCCCAACTGGAGTTATCACAACGTTGAGGTCAAAGAAATCCCAAAGTATGGCGCCGACCGCGAGGTGCGCGGCGTCGGGCCCGGAGTCAAAACAGACCCACAAAGAACAGTCCCTTGGAAAAGCGAAAACAAAGACAGCTCACGGCGTCGGGGAGATGCGGCGTTGTTGGCGCTGTGCGGCGTCGGTTCCTTGCTTCGGGGGAGGCGATGCGTCGGGTCCTCGATGATTGCGCAAAGCAGGGGAGGCGTCGGTTCCTTACCGGAGAGGAGGTGACGTCACGATGGCGCCAAAACCACGGTTCCGTACGATGTCACGATGTCGATGGATTCTTGACCACTCACGTCAAGGATCGGCTCCGCGATGATGTCGGCTTCGGAGTCGATGCGGCACAGCAGCAGGCGTTGGGCCTATGTCGCAAAGTCGGAGCATCGCTCACGGCTTATGGCAGGTTACGATGTCGCTCGCTGGCCTCGATGTGGCACGGCGGCCGGCGTCGGGTCTATGTTGTAAGTCGGAGCAGCGCTCACGACTTCGATGCAGATTACGGCGTCGCTCGCCGGCTTCGGTGTTGCAATTTCCTTCTGTAGCAGCCAGAACAGCAAGTTCCAGATGCCGGCAAGCAGAAGGGGTGAAGTCTTTGTATCCCTGAGACTTCAGACAGGAGGCAAGTTCAAATTCAAGCCCTTGGAGATTTTCTGCAAGATGATGAAAGTTTCAATAAAAGTCTTTTCTCCTTTCCTTAGCAATAAAGAAACCACTGCAGGCCAACCCCAGCAAACAACACAATGGCATAGGGGCAGTCAAAAACTCCTGCAGATTCTCTGGTTCTTCTCCTTGGCAAAAGGTCCGTCTTGATTCCCAGAAGTGATCTAAAGTCTTGGGGTCTGGGTCCCAATATTTATACCAGCAAATCCTTTGTCCTCTGAAGGCAGAGGGTCCTGTACCTAGTCCAAACCAGTTCTGGGTGCATTCTACCAGTGCACAACTTCTTCCTTTGTCAGTGTGGGCCAGGGTCATCAGACGCACCACAGGAGGTGGAGCCAACATTGTGGAAGGCAGGCACAGTCCTATTCAGGCCCAGGTGCTACTCCTCCCACCACTCTCAATGCGATAGGTCTATTCAGCCTAGTGCTGACTCACCCTGTCTCCTGGAGCCACCCCAGCCCCTGTCACTCACAAACCAGACAAGCAATACACAACCTAGCAGAGGCAGGCTGGATGGTTAGGCAAGAAAATACCTACTTTCTAAAAGTGGTATTTTCAAACATAGAATGTTAAAACCAACTTCACTAAAAGATGTATTTTATCATTCTGAGTTCAGGCATACTAACTTCGTTTTTCTACCATGTTCCCTGGGAAAGTTAGGATTATAAGGTGTTATAATCAAACTGCCCATTCTGGCCTATGGGGACAGGTAGCCTTGCAATAGTGAAAAACGAAATTGGCTGTAATTCACTATCAGGACATGCCACACATATCAGGGCATGTCCTACCTTTTACATACAATGAACTCTGCCCTTGGGCCTACCTTAGGGGTGACTGATATGTAGAAAAGGGAAGGTTTAGGGACTGGCAAGTGGGTGCACTTACCAAGTCAACATGGCAGTACTGGACTGCACACAGGCTCTGCAATGGCAGGCCTGAGACACACTTTACAAGCTACTTCTGTGGTTGGCACAACCAGTGCTGCAAGCCCACCAGCAGCATTTGATTTACAAGCCCTGGGCACATGTGGTGCACTATACTAGGGTCTGATAAGTAAATCAAATAAGCCAATCATGGAGTCACTAATTCATTACATCAATTTACAATAGGGAGCACTTGCACTGGCGCTGAACACTGCAATGTCATCCAGGTAGGTGGCACCGAAATCTTCCAGTCCAACCAACACCTGGTTGACCAACCTCTGAAAGATGGCAGGGGCATTCTTCATCCCAAAGGGCATAACCAGGAATTGGTAGTGCCCATCTGGTGTGGAGAATGCTGACCTCTCTTTGGCCCCATCAGTTAAGGCGATCTGCCAGTACCCAGACGTCAAATCAAACGTACTGAGGTACCGTGCATCCCCTAGCCGATCAATGAGCTCATCAGCTCTTGGGATGGGGTGCGCGTCAGTCTTGGTGACTGAATTGAGTCCTCGGTAGTCCACACAGAACCGGAGTTCGGGTGTGGCACCAGGCGCGGCAGCCTTTGGGACCAAGACCACTGGGCTGGCCCAAGGGCTGTTAGAGGACTCAATCACCCCTAAGGCAAACATCTTGGAGACCTCCTCCTTGATGTAAGCTCTGACCCTGTCAGTCACTCTGTAAGCCTTGTGCTTAACAGGAGGACTGTCCCCAGTGTCCACATCATGGACGCACCACTCAGTGACACCAGGAACCAGGAAGAACAAATCAGAGAATTGCCCCAACAGTTGGCGAAAATCATTCTGCTGCTCAGGGGTCAGTGTGGCAGAGAGGATTACACCATCTACTGACCCATCTTCCTCTGTTGCAGACAGGACGTCAGGAAGAGGCTCGGTCTCCTCCTCCATTCCAGCATCTGTCGCTAGGAGCATGCCCACTTCGGACCTCTCTAAGTGGGGCTTCAGGCGGTTAACATGCAGGACCCGCAAAGGGTTCCTGGGAGACCGCAAGTCCACCAAGTAGGTGACATCACTCTTGCGCTCCAACACCTCAAATGGTCCGTTCCACTTATCCTGGAGCGCACAGGGCTCCACTGGGGCCATGACCCAAACTTTCTGACCAGGCTGAAGCTCAACCAGAGCTGGTCGTACCACCGCTTCATCTCCTCCTGGCTGGCTTCCAGATTTGCCTGAGTGAGTTGTCTGAATTGCCTAGTCTGGTTTCTGAAGGTCAGCATGTAGCTATATACATCCTGGGGAGGTTTCCTGGGAGCTTTCTCCCAGCCTTCCTTAACCAGACTCAGAGGTCCTCTTACCGGGTGACCATACAGCAGTTCAAAGGGGCTGAACCCTAGGGACTTCTGTGGCACCTCACGGTAAGCAAAGAGAAGGCATGGCAAGAGGACGTCCCACTTACACCTCATAGGTTCTTCAAGACCCTTAATCATGCCTTTGAGGGTCCGGTTGAATCTCTCAACCAGCCCATTACCTTGGGGGTGGTAAGGAGTGGTTAACTTGTATGTTACACTGCACTCCTGCCACAGGGACTTCATATAATTAGATATGAAGTTGGTACCACGGTCTGACACCATCTCTCTGGGGAACCCCACATGGGGGAAAATCCCCATCAGTGCACGTCCCACCACGGAGGCCGTCACTATCCGGAGAGCGATGGCTTCCGGGTACCGGGTAGCATGGTCCACCAAGACCAGGATAAACCTGTTGCCCATGGCTGTCTTGGGGTCCAGAGGCCCCACAATGTCAATACCCACCCGTTCAAAGGGGGTGCTGACTACAGGGAAAGGCTGGAGGGGAGCCTCATGCTTCCTCCCACTCTTACCACTTGCCTGGCAAGTCTGGCAAGTCCTACAATGAGTATCTGAACTCTTGCGCATCTGGGGCCAATAAAAGTGGGTGACAAGCCTTTCAAAGGTCTTGTCCTGCCCCAGATGTCCAGCTAAAGGCACATCATGAGCCAAACCCAGTAGGAAGGCTCTGAAGCGCTGGGGTACCACCAGCACACAGGCTGACCCAGGCTCAGCAACCTTAGGCTCGCTATACAGGAGACCATTCTCCCAGTAGATCCAATGTGATCCAGACTGATCACCTGCTGCCTGGTTTGTGGCCTGTTGCCGCAAACCCACAAGAGAAGGGCACTTATTCTGCTCCTCACAAAATTCCTCCCTGGGGGGGCCTCCTTCTTGCTGCCAATGGGTCAGCTCAGGCAGGTCCCCCAGTTCGGCCACTTGTTCCCCTGTAGGTTCCAGGGCATCCCCTCAAGGTCTGCCTCCTCCTGGACCGTGGGAACTATGGGGGCTGGTTTCCCGCGCCCCCTACCTCTTCTCTTTAAGGCAGGTACCTTGGCCACTCTTTCAGGCTCCAGGTCCTCTTGAACACCCTTACTGGCTGCCATAGACCGAGTGGTCACACACGCCCACTCAGGCAGACCCAACATCTCTAAATGAGACCTTCTCTCCACCTTAGCCCAAGGGGAGCTCTCTAAATCATTACCCAACGGACAATCCACAGGCATGGCTTCCCTCACAGCTACTTGGAGAGTACCTGAGACCCCACCCCACTCAAAGGGAACCTGAGCCACCTCACAATGGCTCTCTGAGTTGTCCGTGGCAACTACACGGAAGAATGCATGGGGGACCACCTGCTCCTTAGACACCAGCCGACAACTGACAGCTGTCACACTGGCCCGCTGTCTCTTAGAGCCTCCACTCTATGGCCATTGATGGTCACCCCCGGCCTGTATTTTTTAGTGTTATCAGGCAGCTGGGTCCTAGGGACCACCTCACAATCTCCTAAAGAGACAAGGGACATTTCTGCAGGACCCCACCCACCTTGGGCACCCATCTCCTCCCCCCCTAGGGCTACACTCGCCATCTGACGGGGTGGTGCACGAGGTGGTGCATACTGACCCTTTTGGGGACACTGGGGATCATACCAATGGTGTCCCACTTGCTTACACTGAAAGCATGTAGGGGGCCCCCGGTGAACAGGTTTACCTGTCGGGGGCTCTGTCTTCTTCTCAGGGGGAGGCTGGGAACCCTTACCTTGGTTCCCTTGGGAATTACTTTGGGGCCCTTTCTGGAACTCCCTCTGTTTACCCTTGTCCCCCCCACTCTTCTGCTGGGGACCCTGCCCACCTTTGGCGAAGTCTCCCACATGACCCTTGTGGACCCGGGTGCTGACCCAGCGGTCCGCCTCCTCAGCAAGCCTCCTAGGGTTAGTTAACTTGCTATCAATAAGGTGCTGGCGTAGCTCTGGAAAACAATTACCAGACAAGTGCTCCCATGCAAACAAATCATAGAGCTCCTCAAAAGTACTCACTTTGCAACCCTTCACCCAACCATCCATAGCTCTGCAAAAGAAAGATACATATTCCACCCAAGTAGTTGCCTCCAGCTTTTTACAATTCCTGAACCTCTGTCTATAGAGTTCTGGGGTCAACCCATACCTTGTCATCAGGGCTTCCTTTATGTAGGCATAGGACATCCTATTCTCAACAGGCAGGTCTAACAAAGTATCCCTCCCCTCACTCACAAAGCGGCCCCACAACCCCGCTCCCCAATCCTTCTCAGGGACCCGGTGGGCCAACATTGCTATTTCATAGGCTGCAAACCACTGCCCAATATCTTCATGCTTATGGAAATCTTTGATGACATCCTTGGGGATATATACCCTGCCTTCTGCAGGCACAGACGGTGCGCTGCCACCAGAGGGATTAATTTCTAAGTTTTTAGCTTTGATCTCCAACTCCCTCAACATTCTCTCATGCTCTAATCTCATTCTCTCTCTCTCCAACGCTAACTTGTTATTTTCAAACTCCAGCTTCTTATTCTCTAGGTCCTTTTGACCTTCCATTTTGAGCCTGGCCAGCTCCATTCTATGCCTTCTATTTCTCTCCCTATCCTCCAGCTCTCCTGGGGACAGGTCTTTGGAAGAGACACTGCTGCCTGGCGGGGTAGGTACTTTCTCCCCTCCTGGACCCACTGGCCCAACTAGCTGCCCTTCTGCCTCCTCTGCCTCCACCACAGGGTGCTCCACATTCTCAGAGGCATTTCTTGCTTCCACCCAGGCCCTCAGCGCCTTGTAGAACTCATCCTTCTTTGTGAGGCCTGGAGTAGCAACTTTAAATTTTCTACAGAAGGCTTTCAGCTGTTTTGCATTATAGGTATCCAGCCTATCTTCCTCAAAATCTAGATCCATAGATGCGCTGGATGCTGGTGGACTCATGGCAATAAAAATTGGTAGTCTTTAGCAAAAAATAACAGTTCCAAGGAAAAAAAATTCTACCAAAATGTAAGTGGTTGCGTTTGGTCTGCACTCACTAGTAGTGTACACCAATTACTGTATATGAGTCACAAATGCAAGTCCAGAATCCTCACCGCTGACCACCAATGTTAGAACTGGGGGTCTCTAGTTGGCAGAGGTAGGTACCTTTGACCAAGTAGGGACCCTTGCTTCTAGTCAGGGTAAGAGGGCTACACTCCTAAATAACCCCTGCTCACCCCCTTGGTAGCTTGGCACGAGCAGGCAGGCTTATCTCAGAGGCAGTGTGTAAAGCATTTGTGAACACATACAGTAATACAGTGAAAACACTACAGATGGACACCACACAGGTTTTATAAAAATAAGTATTCTTTATATAGACTTAACACAAGACTCAAACGTCAAAAATCCACAATACTGTAATCAGAAATAATACTTCAAGATGGTAGAAGTAGCTTAAAAATAGGGTATTCACTTAAACGCAGTCTTTAGCAACAGATAACCCCAACTGGAGTTATCACGACGTCGAGGTCAAAGAAATCCCAAAGTACGGCACCGACTGTGAGGTGCGCGGCGTCGGGCCCGAAGTCAAAACAGACCCACAAAGAACAGTACCTTGGAAAAGCGAAAACAAAGACAGCTCACGGCGTCGCGGAGATGCGGCGTTGTTGGCGCTGTGCGGCGTCGGTTCCTTGCTTCGGGGCAGGCGATGCGTCGGGTCCTCAATGCTTGCGCAAAGCAGAGGAGGCGTCGGTTCCTTACCGGAGAGGAGGTGACGTCACGATGGCGCCGAAACCACGGTTCCGTACGATGTCACGATGTCGATGGATTCTTGACCACCCACATCGAGGATCGGCTCTGCGATGATGTCGGCTTCGGAGTCGATGCGGCACAGCAGCAGGTGTCGGGCCTACGTCGCAAAGTCGGAGCAGCGCTCACGGCTTATGGCAGGTTACGATGTTGCTCGCTGGCGTCGATGTGGCACGGCGGCCGGCGTCGGGTCTACGTTGTAAGTCGGAGCAGCGCTCACGGCTTCGATGCAGATTATGGCGTCGCTCGCCGGCGTCGGTGTTGCAATTTCCTTCTGTAGCAGCCAGAACAGCAAGTTCCAGATGCCGGCAAGCAGAAGGGGTGAAGTCTTTGTATCCCTGAGACTTCAGACAGGAGGCAGGCTCAAATTCAAGCCCTTGGAGATTGTCTGCAAGATGATGAAAGTTTCAATAAAAGTCTGTTCTCCTTTCCTTGACAATAAAGAAACCACTGCAGTCCAACCCCGCCAAACAACACACTGGCATAGGGGCAGTCAAAAACTCCTGCAGATTCTCTGGTTCTTCTCCTTGGCAAAAGGTCCGTCTTGATTCCCAGAAGTGATCTAAAGTCTTGGGGTCTGGGTCCCAATATTTATACCAGCAAATCCTTTGTCCTCTGAAGGCAGAGGGTCCTGTACCTAGTCCAAACCAGTTCTGGGTGCATTCTACAAGTGCACAACTTCTTCATTTGTCAGTGTGGGCCAGGGTCATCAGACGCACCACAGGAGGTGGAGCCAGCATTGTGGAAGGCAGGCACAGTCCTATTCAGGCCCAGGTGCTACTCCTCCCACCACTCTCAATGCAGGTAGGTCTATTCAGCCTAGTGCTGACTCACCCTGTCTCCTGGAGCCACCCCAGCCCCTGTCACTCACAAACCAGACAAGCAATACACAACCTAGCAGAGGCAGGCTGGATGGTTAGGGAAGAAAATATCTACTTTCTAAAAGTGGTATTTTCAAACATAGTATGTTAAAATCAACTTCACTAAAAGATGTATTTTATCATTCTGAGTTCAGGCATACTAAATTCGTTTTTCTACCATGTTCCCTGGGAAAGATAGGATTATAAGGTGTTATAATCAAACTGCCCATTCTGGCCTATGGGGACAGGTAGCCTTGCAATAGTGAAAAACGAAATTGGCTGTAATTCACTATCAGGACATGCCACACATATCAGGGCATGTCCTACCTTTTACATACAATGCACCCTGCCGTTGGGCCTACCTTAGGGGTGACTGATATGTAGAAAAGGGAAGGTTTAGGGACTGGCAAGTGGGTGCACTTACCAAGTCGACCCGGGGCACCGCGTACAGAGCCAGCACAAGCTGGGACCGAGCGAGGACTGAAACGGGTCTCCAGTGCTCTACGGCACCCCGAGGAAGCCCTGAATAGGGATATTAGAGTTACAGGTACTATTGATCTGACTCTACTTAACAAGAGTGGTAAGTTGTCCACTTTAATAGGAGCCACAACGAGCTTCTAAACACATATCGGTCCTGAAGAAAGCCTCTAGACTGGACAACGAGGCTGAAACATGTCGACCAGTACAGTGCGGTAGATTAGTAACTGGATCTACGCACGCACCACTTTACATTTTAATTTTCCACACCACCTCATTCATCAATAAATGCCCCTTTACAAGGTGGTGTAGGGAATTTTAACTCACTCCACATAAGCACTGATAGGCACTTATTTCATTTCTGGACCCTACTGCAAAACCAGTTGGTCTTCCTCCGGGTGGAGGTCAGCATGTCAACAAATCAAACCCAATGATGATGCTGTCACAGTACACAAAGGCGGAGAACCAAGATATACCGCCAGACACCTGTGTACGTGTATGAGGGTTTTTTTAAGAAGGTTCCACAACGATTTAGACCCTGGTTACACAGGACAAGTGGTCCATTTTCCCCCTTTTGATTTTTTTGCACCTACCAAGTCAACATGGCAGTACTGGACTGCGCACAGGCTCTGCAATGTCAGGCCTGAGACACACTTTACAAGCTGCTTCTGTGGTTGGCACAACCAGTGCTGCAAGCCCACCAGCAGCATTTGATTTACAAGCCCTGGGCACATGTGGTGCACTATACTAGGGTCTGATAAGTAAATTAAATAAGCCAATCATGGAGTCACTAATTCATTACATCATTTTACAATAGGGAGCACTTGCACTGTGGCACTGAATAGCAGTGGCACAGTGCCCAAAGCATCTAAAACCAGCAAACATATCAAAAACAGAGGAGACAACAGCGAAAAATGGAAGGGAGACTCACGCCAATGGTACCAGGTCTAACACACAGGATTGAGGATCAGGAGGGCAGAGCCAGATGCAATAACATCATACTTGTTTGACTGCCTAAGAACATTGACTGGGGTTCTATGTTTGCCTTCCTTTAGAACTGGTTGCAGGAAGTGTTTGCCCCAGAGGGCCTGTTCCTAAGTTTTATGAGTGCACATGGTGCTGGCTCACCACCCTGCACCTGGAGTACCGCCGCGACTAATGGCGGTGCTCCTTCTGCACTTTCGAGACCGAGATTAGTTATTGCACTGCAGGCCCCTTTCTGGTGGAAATAGCGAGGGTCTCACATTCCCCCGACTATACAGCAACAGTGCAGAAACTCAGAGCATCTTTCACTGCAGTGAAAACGAAATCTGTCCACCCCATACATACTCCTGTTCACAGCCAGATTGCGGGTGCAGCTTGATGGTAAATCTATATTCTTTGATAACCCTACTGAGGCCTGGGACTGGATTGCAACTTACAATATCCAAGGTAACCCAGGAACGCGACAGAACCCCCCGATTCCTTGCAGGTGCACATGGACCCCCCCATTACTTGCAGGTGCAGACAGACACGATCGAGGAGCTGCATGGACATTCAACCCATGCAGCGCCAGGCCCGGGCCTGTGGGGATCAGGTTCTGGCTGCTGAGGCACTGATGGACCACAATGCTGAGAATAGGAGGAGTGGTGCCTTCTCTGTTGAGGACTCTGGTTCTGGTACTGAAAGCATCCCAGGCTCAGATTCAAGTGTTTTGCTTTTTAAGGTTATGCCTAGAACTGCAGATGACATTATTTAATGATCTTACATTTCTCCTTGTGATCTTAGGGGGGAATGGGCTCTTGTGGGGCCCCTCATGCATTTATGGCCCAGGCAACTATTAATCCTTTGTGGTGTTCAAAACTCATGGTGGGAAACCCTGGGGAGTGAGAGCTCACTTCCTTCATCAAGTGTCTCTCCCCCCTTCTTTTTTCTCTAACCTTGAGTGACCTGTCCACTGTGACCTTACTGGAGGAGCAACAATGTTATGGTTCATCATGGTTTGGTTGGAGCACCACGGTGCAACTGTCCTGAGGGAGTTCAGTTGGGATGAGTTCTTGTTGATTACCCACTGTAGTGGGCTTTTGTTTTTATTCTCCATTGTGTGTTGTGTGTTTTTCCTTCACAACCGATCTCTATGTTTGGGTGTACTGGGTAGGGGTGTGCGGGGGCATGGGGATGGGCAGGACCCACCATGCATTCCACTTTCTATGACCAGCACTGCGCCTACTTTGAGGTTGATTTCCTGGAATGTACGCGGCCTCAATTCACAGAGTAAGATGCATAGAGTACAAATATTTATCAAAAAGCGTAGAGTCCAGGTCTCTTTCCTCTAGTAAAACCACGTTACTAAAATGGGCTGGCACTGCAGAAGCACTGGAGAAGGAAAAGTTTTGCTATTACCTATACCACATTTGCTAGGAGAGTGTTAATTTGGGTACTACCCGGGACACCATTCTTAATTCAAATTGAGGTCATTGACCTGGGTGGTCGCTACGTCATACTGGAGGGAAGCCTGACTGTAAAGATATAGCTTTCATTAACGTTTATGCCCCAAACCCTGACTGACGACTTTCCTGACCACCTTAGAATTTCACATTACCATGGTGTTACATTTTCGACTGATAGATCATTGGGTGCATTAATTGTGTTGCCGATGTACTCCTGGAAAAGATCACACACCACCATACCTTCCACCCTGATTCATAAGTGCACTTGCTTTTTCCACCGCTGGACTACACAGTGGGGCCACTATGACTCCTGTAGGACCCACAAGCCTGGGGGCAATGCCTACTCCTACTAGTGCGGTATGCATGACTTGTCCATTCGTCTCAACACATTTCTTTGCACTGCACAAATGCATGAACAAGTGATATGGGCCGAATACCTTGTGAAAACTCACTCTGGCCATCAACTGTTATTGCTGACGCTTACTTGGGCCATTGCTAGACCCTGTATCTCAATCGGGAAACTTAAAATTGCAGCCTTGGATGACACTGCCATTAAGTCTGCCCTAGGGGACACAATTCAAAGCTAATTCAGTGCGAAAGAGGACACGGACCCGTTGATGGAGTGGGAGCTGTTTAAATTGGTCATCCACGGTCATTATATTGCCAAAATGTCAGGGGTTCGCAACCAAATACCCACTGAGATATTTAGGCAAGAGGAACTCTTAACTAGGTTGGAACTGCCTGAGACTGGCATACCAGTACCCATGGACCATTTGAGGGCCAAAAGGGAAAAACTCCTTGAAACCAAACGATTGAGTGGCTCAAAGTCTATGACTACCATGCGTATATCGTCAAGGCTCATAATGAGCACGATAAAGCTGGGAAAATACTAACTTGGTTGGCTAATCCTGACAAGTGAAGCTCTCTGAGCCTTCAAATACACGGTGCAAATGGCTACCTGGAGTATATCCAAACTGACATTAATGCGGCTATACTCACCTTTACGCACAGAAGGGAGCAGCTGATGCTCTGGCCCTTTACATCTGTGTCATAGCGGCTGAAACACATAGGCTGCCATTAGCAGTGGGGATCTTCGGGGGGTGGGGGTAAATAACAGTCCAAGAAGTGAGGGGAGCCATTAAGGCACTGGCTAGGGGCAAAGTGCCCAGATCGGATAGTTTGCCCGTCGAGTACTATGCTATTTATATCGAGGTGCTTGCTCCTGTGATTGTTCATTGTGTTTGGAGTTCTATGTTATGTGTCAAAGTGGCACATGGGCTTGTGGCATACAGTGATAGTGCTTATGCATATTTGCCCATACACTAGGCTATTCGGTATCAACATATGTGTAAATATGTACATGTAGGAATAGTGGTGATGGAAGCACTGCTCCACCACACTTTCAGCCCCATGGCATCAGTGTAGCCTTTAAGCCCCCAACATAGAGTGAAATTCCCCAGTAAGTCAGTAGGGCTGTTCCCCATCACTGTATACATAAGAAAAAACAGTCACCAGGCCTCTCAGTGGATGTTATATATCTAAGCAATGCCTCCTTCCTTAGTGGTACATTCCCAAATCGACTGAAACATGCAATAAACGCCCCAGCAGCGAAGAACCCGACAGCAGACCCCCCCAAGTGCTTTCGAATTGCAAATCCATTCCCAATCTTCCGTCCTTGAGCAAAATCTTGAAAGAGAAGTTATCAGAAAACTTCAAAAGTAAGTGGAAAAGAACTGCATCCTGAGTTTACGTCACATATTTTCAAAGAACCAATTCTGATATTAAAAAAGATCCTCGTCACACTTGATGAAGTCCAACAATTGTTCTTGATTCTCCTTGATCTCTTGCCTGACTATGACATGGTGGATCACAATGTTTTCTTAGAAGGGGTAAAGGACTGGGAAAGTGATTACGGACCTGGCCCTACATTTGATATGACGATTTTCCACAAAGTCAGCAAATTTGCATAGGATCTATCGCATCATCCACCCGCGACTTGCATTCTAGAGTTCCACAGGGATCATTCCTCTTCCATCTTCTCTTCCATATATTCATCCTCCACTGACACAAATTATTGACCTACACCTTGTGCAGTTACAACCGTGGACAGATGAAATCCGGATTCGAATCTGGTCAGAGAATCGCACTGAGGAGCTTGTCCCTATCAGTGCTAAGCCCAGGGCACAAGTCGGGGGTACACGCAGGTACACAGCGTCCACCCACTATTTTCACAGGGTGGACGCCGTCCCCACTGCCAAGAAGTTGGGCCCCACAGAAATATGATAAACTTGTCCTGGTATAGGACACCGGGACACGTTCAGCAGCGCCTGTACGTTGGCTGCTTTCAATTCCCAGCAGCAACGTGCAGGCAGCGAGAGAGCTTTTTTTCACCTGCAGCTGGGTCGAAGTTAAGGGGCCATCAGGCCTCCTTTTGTTTGAATATCTGAATTGGGGGCGGCCTGGAATCTCACACTTAAATGTAAATGCCATCAGGGGAAACAAAGGCACACAGCTTGTTATCTCTTCACAGGTACTTAAGAGAGGCATCTTTTGCCTTTGTTCAGTCCTTGTATATAAGAGATGCATGCACTGTAAGAATGTCAGATATGTTGGCCTGCCCCAGTATTTGCACAAATAACAATTTCAGGAGCACAATTTTATTTCTTTTATAGCGCTACGCAACCCAATGCAGTGTGTCAGAGCTCTTTACGTAACATACACATTATACATTGACAATAAATCATGTACATGTGTAAATCAATGTACAAGATGAGATACACGAGAAATTGTTACAAGGTTTAGGAGTCACATGTACTTCATAGCTCACTGTGCTTTATTAAAAGGATTACAATTTATGAACTGCAGGAAACAAAAGGATCTCTGCGGTAAAAGCAGTAACCCACTTTACTATCTACATAAAATAAAAATCTGTCATCTGCATGTTACATGATGTGCTTTGCAGGAGATACATTAACCTTATACTACTTTGATTCAAATCTGGGACTTCACAAAACACAGATCTCTCCAACAAATGCGTTAAACTCCGGAGTTATCTCACCATTATTACTATTCCCTGAGATTTACTGGGCACCTTTACAGCAGATTCCTTAACCCAATCAAGTATTTTAAAATGTAGACTTCACAGCCAATTAAGCATAACACATCCACTGCCATGCTTCTCCTTGTTGCCAATTTCTTTGTGGCAGGGCTTAAAAAAAATGTATTAGTTGAGGCCCAGATTTTTCGGGATTGCGCCACTTTTTTGGCACAACCCCAACGTCAAATCTCATTTGTTAAATCTCATAATGCGCTTACATGTACTCATGATTTACCTGATAATCACGTGTGACGTCTTAATATCTGATGTCACTTCTTGTGATGTCACTTCCAATGAGGTCACTTCCTGTGATGTCACATGCAATGTCAAGCGTCGTGGCATCATGCGCTGTGATGGCATGTGTCATGATTTCACTTGCATACTGCCTAACCTGGTTAGTCCCTCCACTTCTTTTTTAGGACTTGTGCCCTGGCTAAGCCCATGTCAATCTCTGGATGTGGGTTTCACTGTACAGCTTAATGCATTCTGGGAGTTGTGGTCTTGGTTTACATGCATTGAACCGACTGGATTAAAGTACTAGGGTGCAGATGTTTGCAATAAGGCAGCACTAGTCTGGAGCATTGTGTAACCCTATGATTTACCCCTAAGCCTCTCAAGATTCTGTACTCCACTCAAAGGATACCATAACCAACTTAATTGTGTAAACTGTACTGAGTGCACCACCAGTGATTGTTTATGCAGTTATGCGGGAGCGCCCACATAAGGCCTGCTCAGTCTTGAAAAGTTAAAAAGAGCGCTTTGTTTCCTAGCTGTGGTGTTGCTGGGTTAGACAGGCCTGTGGGTATTTTATGGGAGAGGAGATAAACGAGCCTGAATGTAAATATTTGAAGGAAATTAAATATGAAAAGTTTTCGATATAAATCTGCTTGTGGAAACCCCTTGTTCCCGAGCAGTAGCAGCAGTCCCTGGAGTTTGTTTACCCACATCTTATGTGCTGCAGCTCTCCCACAGTCATATGTTGAACAGTTAAATGTTGCATTAAGAGTCCTAAGAATGTGAGCAATGCGAATGAAGTAGTGTAATGTCTGGCACAGAAAAGGGACTGGATTGTTACACAAACTACGCGTTTTGCATAAAAATCTCAAGCATCTGAGCACATGTAGATCTTTGGAAAAAAATAATGACAAATACATTATGCACCTCGGCAGCAGAGCTGTTTAGAGTTTATGGCTGCATGTGTATTAATAACAAATTGATATAGCGCTTCTGCTGTTTCAAATCGCAACTGATAAGAAGTGTTTCTATTACTTGATCGAATGATGCTCAACCTCCCGACTCGGAACAAAAACACACTGAGTGGGTCTTGCTAGGATTTGAGCCAAGACCTGCCGATCACTACAGGAAGCATTTTACTCACTGAGCTATCGGACAGCGTTCTGTATGTTGTAGGTACCCATCTCTTCTCCGTGCCTTACCGACCCCTGAGTATGCAAATGTATGAAACACGTGCACCTACGGAACCGTATGTAAGCTCTCCCTTTCTGTCAAGACTACAAGGCACACTAAAGAGTAGTTTCCCTATCTATTCAAGGACTGTAATTAGAATATTCAATTCAGGGGCGTGGATCCAGGGTGGATGTTTGGGGTGTTAGCCCCCCCCCCCCTAAAAATATATTGTGTAGTAAATAGATGGGTACAAGTGATTTCAGTTGGGTTATGTGAAGTGTCTGTCGGATTTTATTTGGGATTTTTACATGCCCACACGGACAAAAACGCACACAGTTGCTCTCATCTGTGTTTCTTTTGAAGGCATTAAAAAATTCCGATTACTTTCAAAACGACTGCATTTTAAGTACCCCTAACAATCCTCATTCCTTTCTTTCCGCTATCCCTTAAGCCCCCCTCATGTTCTGCTTCTCATATAATATGTTTTACAAAATGTCCCAGCGAGTTTGTCGGAAAATCAGAAGCTCAAACCCCCTCCCCCCCCCCCCCCACCCCAATCATTCTGACCAAGCTACGCCCCTGAGTATATTATCCTGTATTTTTAAGCCTCTCAAGCGTTAAAAAAAAATTACAACCCTTGCCAGGGTAAGGTCGGGCTGGCCTTTCAGACACGGGCATTTCCCAGTGGGCTATAGGTTAATTAGAGCTTTTAGAGCAGAATGGGTCGCCATCACCCAACTGTGCTCCCATCTCCCCATCACCCCCTTGTATGTGCTCGTCGCCCCAGTCCTTACCAGTGAGTTGGCCATGCCCCCGAACAGCCCTGCACAAGCACTTCGGTTTCTTAGTAGACTTTCTTTATTATTTTTTTCCTTAACTATAACGACGGCTCTGTCTATCATGGCGTCCTGCTGGCTACACTTTGAGTGGTAAAGGGGTGATACAGGTACAGCAATTTTTTGGGATAAATCATTTTGTTTTCTAAATGTTTACTCCTGTTATAGTGTTTAGCGATGCAGCGGGACAAAAAAGGCTCCCCGCTCGTGTGCATTTCTGGGGAGCAGTTTGAGTGCCTTGTCATCGTCCTGTGTGGATGCCCCAAAAGGTGGTAGTAAAAAAAATTCTAGCTTAGCGACAAGAATTTCCAATTCTATTAGGTGGCATGGAAGCAAGGATTATGCTTATCTCTCTTTACTAGGTCCAAACAGCAGCCAATGAAAACATTAGAATACAGTAGAAAACACAGCAGAAGTCTTAAGTAAACTACACATGCCATGAACCCTTATAGCACGCCTTCCTACCACAGTCCACCAATCATCTCCTGTCAGTCCCCAAAACTGAGAGGCACCATCTTGACCACCTCTTTCTTTGTGAAAAAACCCAACATCCAACTGATCCAAAGAACCAAGAACATCAATGGAACCACTGGGAATATGGAATCAACTGGCATGCGTTCCATATCCAAACGAAACTTCTCCATGAAAGCAGGGTCCATCCGATTACCACCAAGGGGGTGTTGACCAAGAGCAACTCACTCCTGCTTTTATTGTGTTTCTGAAATCAGACAAAATACCATGAAACAATTCTCCAAATATATGTGTGGGCAAAAGAGCATACACTAATCACCTCTAGTGTCAAACTGCATAAATATGCCAACCAGACAAGTTCTGGCGAGCAATCTTACCTGACCCAAAATGGGTGGGATAATCCTCACCTCCGTGTCCTTGATAGAATCGAAAGTTCTTGTTGCAAAGTTAGAACGTTTTTAATTCTATGTCAGGACCGAAGGCTCAGATTATGCTGGTTCAAAGCTGGCTCATCACAACAGAGGTTGCTTGTGCAATAGGTTTATAGTAAAACTGCTTAAATATAGAATCAGACGACCAGCCAACCATTCGTTAAATATCCTTATCTAGATCCCAGCACAAAGGCCTTGGAAGCCATGGCCCCTCTAGTAGAATGAGCACCATACACAGAAATATCAAATTCAGTTACGTCCAAGACACACCTAACCCACCGGGCTGGAGTCGCGGCAGACACTGGCTTGAACGGTCTCTGAAGCACTAACAATAATTTTAGGAACAAATCCGTCCAATAAGCAAGCGTGCGATCCTCATATGTTTTCAAGCATTTAAACACACAGAGTTTGCTATTATGAATACAAGCTGAATAATCAATACACCTAGACATAGTCTTGGTCCATCTTGAAATAGTAAAGGATACAGCTTCGGGAGAAAATAATCTACCTGCCAAATTCAAGGCCCTCACATCCGAAACCTGTCTACACGAAATGAGACACAATAACATCATCAATTTAGACAAAAGTTGTTTCATAGAAAAGAAAGCAATGTCAAGCCAAAAGGGTTAAAACACAATTCAAATCCCATAACTGAGCATATGTTGGTTTAGGCGGATTAACGACCCTAATGCCCTTGAGTAGTTTACATATTAAAGGATGCATACCTACCAGCTTACCATTCACCTAGACATGACCAGCAGATATAGCTGATCTGAAATTATTTACTGACCTGTAATACAAGCCGGAATAGGCACTTTCTGACAGAAAATTGATGACATCCTTTAGCTCTGACCCCACAGGATCCAAATCTCATTGTAGACACCAACCCACCCATTTCCTCCAAGCCGAAGCATATCGTTTGTGAGTGGTTGGAACCAAAGTCTGCTGTAGGTATCGGCAGCTTTCTCTGAAATTTCAGTGATCTGGCCCTGTCTCCCGAGATTTTCCAAGCCAGGAGATCTAGTTGGTTCTGGAGAAGAAGAGGGTGAAACATTCCTGACGGATCCTTCAACAGTTCCGGAAACACCAGAAAAGGAAGCAGGAAATCCATCGACATCTCCAGAAAGACTGGAAACCATGACTGGGTTTTCTAGATGGGAGTGACCATGCCAACGTCGCTCTTTGCCGTCTTACTTGAGCCGCAACCCTGGCGATGATTGCAAAGGGAGGAAACGCATAGTTCACCTGCGTCGCCCAATCCTGAGGAAAAGCATCTGTGGCCATCACAGCCGGATCCGGCCTCCAGCTGTAGGAATCTCTCAACTGACAGTCCAGTCTGGAGGCAAACAGTTCCCCTTGGCAGGGGCCTAGCACATGATTAATCATCTGAAAGACCTGGGCGATGGAGCTTCCAATCACTGTGATGCACCCAAAACCTGGAGTTCTAGTCCGCCACAATGTTTTCCCTGTTGGGCAGGTATTCTGGCACCAATGTGATCCTGTATCCAAGGCAGAAGTGCCAGAAATCCTTGGCGATGTTCGCCAGTATTTGTGACTTGGTGCTGCCTAGTCTGTTGATATAGCGTACCACAGAGACATTGTCCTTCCGGAGGAGGATGCAACGATTGATCTTCCTGGGGATAGAGTGTTTATTGCGAAAGATCCTGCCAGCAGTTCAAGGCAGTTTATGTGAAGGCTGAGTTGGTCTGTAGACCACTGACCTCTTGTGGAAAATTATCCACATCTGTCGCCCCAGCCCCAACGACTGGCTTTGGACTCTATAACAGTATCTGGAACAGCTCCGAAGATGGCTCTGCCGTTCCAAGCATCCATGTGCTGCAACCACCACATGAACTCCGCCTTGGCTTCCTGAAACAACATAACTTGACAAACGTATGTGAACCCTTGTCGAAGGTGACACATCTTCAGGCACTGAAGAGTCCTGTAGTGTAGAGGTCCCAGAAGGATCACCTGCATGGAGGAAGCCAAAAGGCCCACCAAACGTGCTACATATCTCAATAAAACCATCTGTTTGCACAGTGCTGACTTCAGTTCCCTTTTGATCTGCTTCATTTTTGAAACCCAGAGTAAAAGCTGGGCCTTGACTCAGTCTACTTGGAAGCCTAGGAGTTCCATCTGCTGAGATGGAGCCACACTGATTTCTTGCGATTGAGAACAAAACCCAACTCCTGCAGAAGGGACGTTGTCCAGGAGAGGTGAAGACGTAGTGTGTCCCGGGACTGGGTCAAGAGAATCATGTTGTCGAGATAGATGATAAACTGCACTCCTATTTCTCTTAAACTTTTCAATCACTAGCTTCATAAGTTTTGTGAAGACCCAAGAAGCCGAGGAGAGCCCTAAAGGAAGGGCCGGGTATTTGAACCATTGGGACCTCCACTGGAATTGCAGAAAGTGCTAGTGAGGTGGAAAAATAGGAACCGTGAGGTAGGCGTCTTTTAAATTCAAGCGACCAAGCAATCTCTCTCTTGGAGAAGATTGTGGAGGAGATGAATACCCTCCATCTTGAAGTGTGATAAACCACCCATTGATTGAACTGTCTCAAATTAAGCACCCATGTCTGACCCCGCCCTTCTCCTGGTAGGCGCCTATCGACTCCACGGCACTCCAGTCTATGCCACGCCACTCCATGATACAAAATGCCACTACGATCTACGCCCCTCCACTCCACACCACTTATCCCACTCCACTCTACCCCACTCCAATCCAATCTATCCCACTCCACACCAATGTATCCCAATCTACCCCACCGCAATCCACTTCTCTCCAATCTACCCAACTCCACTCCACCCAATCTACCCCACATCACTCCAATCTACCCCACTCCACTACAATCTACCCCATCCCACTCACCCCACCCCAATTTACCCCACTCCAATCCACCCCACTCCACTCCAATGTACCCCACTCCAATTGTCCCCACCCAACCTCCCCCATTCCACTGCTCCCTTTTCAATCTACCCCACTCCAATCTACTCCACTTCATTCCAATCTACCCTACTCTAATCCACCCAATCTACCCCACTCCACTTCACCCTAATCTACCCCACTACACTCCACTTCAATCTACCCCACTCCACCCCAATCTATCTCACTCCACTCCAATCTCGACTCGACGCCAATCTTTCCAACTCCACTCCAACCTACTCTACTTTACCCCACTCCACTCTATCCCAATCTACCCAACTGCAATCTACCCACTCAAATCCACTCAATTTACCCTACTCCGCTCTACCCCAATCTACCACACTCCATTCTACTTCACCCAATCGACCCCACTCCACTTCACTCCATACTACCACATGCCACTAAAAATCTTCCCCACTCCACTCTATCCCATCTGCCACACTCCATTTTACTCCACCCAATTTACCCCACTCTACTTCACTCCATACTACCACATGCCACTCAAATCTTCCCCACTCCAGTCAAATCTAACCCACTCCACCCCAATTCACCCCACACCAATCTACCCTACCCCTCTCCACTCTAAAGTACCCTACTGGAATCTACCCCATCCAATCTGCCCCACTCCAATCTACCCGCTCCACTCCAATCTCTTCCAATCTACTGCACTCAACTCGTCCCCAATCTACCCCACTCCACTAACATCTACCCAATATATCCCACTCCAATCTATCCACTCCACTCCAATCTACCCCACTCCACTCCAATCTACCTCACCCCATCTCATTCTACTCCATCCCATTCTCCTCCACTCCACTCCTCCCCAATCTACCCCTCTCCAATCCACCCCACTTCAGTCTATCCCAATCTACTCCACTGTACCCTCAATCGACCCCACTTTATATCATTCCAAGCTACCCCACCCGATCCCAATCTACCCCACACACTCCAATCTATCCCACTCCCCACAATCTACCCCACTCCACTCCAATCTACCCCACTCCAAACTACCCCAATCTACCCCACTCCAAACTGCCCCAATCTACCCCTCTCCATTCTATTCTACCCTACTATAATCCACCCTACTTACATACCCCACTCCAATCTACCCCACTTCAGTCTACTCCACTCCACTCCAATCTACCGCAATCCACCTCACTCCACGCTTCCCCAATCTACCCCACTCCACTCCAATCTACCCAATATATCCCACTCCACTCTATCTCAATCTACCCCAATCTACCCTACTCCTATCTAGCCCACTCCCCCAACCTACCCCACAGCACTCCAGTCTACCCCAGTTCAACCTACCTCACTCCAATCTACCATGCTAATCTACCCAACTCCCCCACTCCAATCTACCCCAATCCACTCAACTCCATTCTACCCCACTGTACGCCCACTCCACCAATCTACCCCACTCCACCCCAATCTACCCCATTCCACTCTACCTCAATCTACCCCACTCCAATCTACCCCACCCTACCCCAGCCCACTCCACACCACTAACATTTAGCCATGCTGAACAGCAGCCACACTGGTGTACAACATGACTAAAACACATTGCCAAAGCCAATAGCTCTCTCATAGGTGAGACCTATCAGCTTTGCCAATGCATGTTTACATCCTTATTGGTAAGGACTGGGACAATGGGGGACCTAAGAGGGGGCAATAATCTCATTACTTATGGGTAAACTTCATTACCCTGAGTTAAGGTGCTCCTCTTCCCATTCACATGCCATCTTTCCTCCTGTGAATGGCTCCGACAATATTCTTTGCTTGATACCACGCAAGATGCAGTTACGGAGGGAGAGGACTTTATAATTAAGGTCAAAACTAAAGAAAGATTACAAGGAAACTCAAGCACTTGCAACGGTCTGTCTGGGGTGCGACCACCTCATTGGTAAGGACTGGGCCGAGAAGCGCCTTAACCCGGGGTGATGAAGTTTGCCAAAATAGTAATGAGATCATTCTAGTTACGGCCTCCTGCAGAGTAGAGCTGGTATGGAACTTTTTTACCATAGTCGATTTCTTTTTTCAGCCTGTCTGTGCAGATGGAGTAGCTTTAATGATAAAAACTGACATGAAAAAAACTGAAATTGACAATGGCCATTTTAATCTTTCTTAACACTTACAAGTGGTTTCAAATAAAATTATATCAGATATTTACTGAAACTGAGTATGAGACATTGTTCTTGAATCTGGATTTTTTAAAACTTTTAACTTGCACTAAGCTATTTGCACTAAAAACGCTTTTTGTACTTGTCTGTACTTGCTGCCACGTAGCACTTGCCTAGTTTGTAGGTTTGGCGGTACTGCACTCTGATTGGCCAGTCCCAAGCCAATCAGTGACCAGCCCGGGAGGAGCCAGTTGTGCCCCGCAGGCATTTAACACACGCAGCAGCGGAGACGCGCGGCTGAAACTGAGTATGAGACATTGTTCTTGAATCGTGGATGTTTTTTTAACTTTTAACTTGCACTAAGCTATTTGCACTAAAAACGCTATTTGTACTTGTCTGTACTTGCTGCCACGTAGCGCTCGCCTAGTTTGTAGGTTTGGCGGTACTGCGCTCTGATTGGCCAGTCCCCAGCCAATCAGTGACCAGCCCGGGAGGAGCCAGTTGTGCCCCCCAGGCATTTAATGCACGCAGCAGCACAGACGCGCAGCGGACGCGTGCCGCTGGCAGGCCGAAGGCGCGCCAAAGGCAAGCCCGTCTGCGCCCGTATGCGCCGGGACGCCGCCAGGAGCCAGGAACTCTGCTCCACCCTTGTCCCAAAGAAGAGTCTATTCACGTGAAGCTCTGGTCGCTATGCAAGGTGAGGCAGCATGTGGGAATCACAGTTGGGCCCCGGAGGTCTGCCCCACTGTTGGAAAGTGGGTTATTGATAGGGGCAAATGTAGGTCTGCCACTGGCAATAAGGCCACTAACACATGGTAGGACCCAGCATAGGTCTTAGAAAATTATTCCTATGCTCAACCCTTGGTAACGTGGCTGCGAGCAGACAGGCTTAACTTCAAAGACAGGTATGTAAAGCATTTAAAAACACCATTTCAGTAAATAATTAAGACACAACACAAAATAAAAATCCAACACCAATTTATAAAAATAGGTAATATTTTTATCTTTTAAATGACACCAAAACGAAAAAAATCCACTGTAGGGAACCAGAGATATGAATTTTTAAAGATTAGTCACTTTCTAGTGCTTAGAATCCAACAGTGCCCCTTTTAGTCATTTCGTTTTCTCTGACAGGGACACCTTTAAAATTGTTCTGGAGAATCTCACCAATGTTGGGCGCCTTCTCCAGCAGGCGGGGTCCAGTTACAACTCCTTCCTGAAGTTCTGCTTGCGGGTCCCAAAGTATCCAACACACAATCCAAGGTTCTGGAATCTCCAAGAGGGTCCTTGAAAGTGTGAAACTTCAATTCCGCAATCCACTTGAACAAAACCCTTACAAATCCACTGGTACTCCAGGCTGGGAATTCTTTGTGGGGATGTCCAGGTGAGCTCTGTTAACCTGTAGCTTGCAGGGAGTCCACTCTTTAGTCCTTTTGCAGCAAGGTAATCCACAGGGCTGTAGTTTCAGTTGGTGCAGTCTTCAGAGGTCAGGCCTTAGAAATCTTTGCACAGCAAAACTTCTCAGCAGGGCACTTCTTGCTTCAGTAAGTTTCAAGCAGCAGATCTGGAGGGCTCTGCCCCTCTCAGATACTTATTCAAAATTCTCTGGGTCAAGCAGCAGGTCATTCTTGACCAATGAGAGCAGGGTAACTCCTCAAGGTGATGACCACTTCCTGTAGAGTGTGGCATCATTTTGTCCCAGAGTGCATCAAATCTTCCAAATCCATAATGGCTGAATTTCCAGCAGAGAGGCAAGACCTGGCTAAACACACCCCCTGGGATGGTTTATCTCCATGGACTTTCCCCCTACCATCTGCACATACCTTCCTTAAGCCTAGCCCTGACTCTGGGTCAAGAGTGTAAGAGTGAAACTGAAACCCAGGATTCCCCTCTGCCTTTGAAGAACATGGTTTACGACTCCACCCCCTGGCCTGGCATTCCTATAGACCAGCACACTGCCCTCCCAGGACAGTTGGTAACCCCAGGGGATCTTTATCACCTCTTCAAAGCAGCCTGGCTAATCCACTTAACTCTGACCAATCAGGGCAGACCACTGGAAGGCTGAATTTGGACTTACAAACAAGAAAGTCTTATAACTTCTTGTATGTACATTTTAGGAGAAATTCAACAATATGATATTGTTGGATTTAGCACTACTATTCTGATAAGTCTTTGAATGGTGGCTCTAGGTCCTTCCTGTCAGGAGTTATTATTTAATAACTTCCTGCAATGTTAACCTATGGGCCATGGGATTTGCAATGGGGAAAATGACTTGGGCCAGCTGAAAGCACCATGGCTTATAAAAATATATTTTATAAGTATTTCCCTAATTTCTACAGGACCCCCACCCTCAGTGCAACTAGGGGAGACTTTAGGGGTTCTGAATCTGTAGAAACATTGCAGATCCTCCTTCTACAGTGCTTCTAGCATCAAAGTCGAATTTGAGCAGCACTTTGCTACAATGTGGGGAGTGAAATGTGAAATTTCACTTTACCCAGGCATATAAAAACTCATTTTTATAAGGGTGTACCTTATACACAACTGACCCCCCACCCCTGGGATACCTAGGGGAGACCCTGGGGGTCCCTAATATGCCAAAACATTGTAGATTATCCACTTTTAAGTGCCCCTACCACCAAAGTCGAGTTTGGGCACAATTTACTTTTTAAAAGCAGTCCTGGCAGCCAGGGCTGTTTTTAAACTGACCCCAGGCTTCAGTATTGCACCCATGCAAGTGCAGAAAAGCTGCTGGCCTCTAAACTGCCATGCCCCAGGATACTGGGGACTTCTAGGTAGTTTCAATCCCCTGCCCTATTATATACTAGGGGCTTATGGGGTAGGTCATGCCAATTACAGGGGTATCCCACCATACCATAGTGTACCCTAGTGTATGTTGGGTGTCTTAACTGT
This sequence comes from Calotriton arnoldi, assembly GCA_963921515.1. NCBI lineage: Eukaryota > Metazoa > Chordata > Amphibia > Caudata > Salamandridae > Calotriton > Calotriton arnoldi. The sequence goes on from CAWUFW010006988.1 coordinate 811,187, forward strand.
ATTCTAATGTGTTCCTTTCAGCTTGGCACTGGCCCTGGGCCTGGTTAGACAGAGCCCAGGGTCAGTCAGAGTCAGTTACCACCAGTTCCAGTCAGCAAAAAGTTGGGGGGTGCCCAGGGCACAGGATGACTTTGCAACATAGCCCCCCCCAAACGAAAGGTGAGGGGTTACTAACCTACACCCTGGTAGTCCTTCTCAGCTAAGTGGAAAACCTGGAAAGTCCATCTGCATTTGCATGGGCAACCCCAGGTCTGTGTTCCACTGTAAAGTCCATTCCCTGTAGGGAAATGGACCACCTTAACAGCTTGGGATTCTCCCCTCTCATCTGCATGAGCCATCTGAGAAGCCTGTGGTCAGTTTGAACACGAAAGTGAGTCCCAAACAAATATGGTCTCAACTTTTTCAGGGACCACACCACAGCAAAAGCCTCTCTCTCAATGGCACTCCACCTCTGCTCTCTGGGAAGAAGCCTCCTGCTAATAAAGGCAACTGGCTGATCAAGGCCCCCTTCATTTAGCTGTGACAACACTGCCCCAATCGCTTGCTCTGAAGCATCTGTCTGAACTACAAATTCTTTTGTGTAGTCAGGGGCCAGTAACACTGGTGCTGAACACATAGCAGCTTTCAGAGTGTCAAAAGCCTTCTGACACTCTGGGGTCCAAATCACCTTCTTGGGCTTCTTTTTAGAAGTCAGATCTGTTAGGGGCCCCACAATGGTCCCATAATTTTGAACAAACCTTCTATAGTACCCTGTCAGTCCAAGGAATGCCCTGACCTGAGTCTGGGTAACAGGTGCTGTCCAATCCAAAATAGTTTGGATTTTAGCTTGGAGAGGCTGTGCATGGCCCCCACCTACCAGGGGCCCAGGTACACCACAGAACTCTGCCCTATTTGGCACTTGCTTGCCTTAATAGTCAGGCCTGCCTGCTGCAGGGCCTGAAGCACTTCCCTTAGGTGGCTTAAGTGATCCCCCAGGTAGAACTGTATACAGCTATATCATCCAGGTAAGCTGCACTGAACTGTTCCAACCCAGACAAGACCCTGTTCACCAACCTTTGGAAGGTGGCAGGTGCATTCTTTAAGCCAAAGGGCATTACCTTGAACTGATAATGTCCCTCTGGTGTGGAGAATGCTGACCTCTCCTTTGCTCCATCAGTGAGGGCAATCTGCCAGTAACCTGAAGTCAAATCAAAAGTACTCAGGTACTTAGCAGCCCCTAACCTGTCAATGAGCTCATCAGCTCTAGGTATAGGGTGAGCGTCAGTCTTTGTGACTGCATTCAATCCTCTGTAGTCCACACAGAACCTTAACTCCTTGGGTCCCCTTCTGAGGAATAGGTTTGGGTGCCAGCACCACTGGACTGGCCCATGGACTCTCAGATGTTTCAATTTCCCCCAATTCCAGCATCTTAGCAACCTCAGCTTTAATGCTGGCTCTGACATGGACAGACAACCTGTACAGTTTATTTTTGACAGGTAGGCTGTCACCAGTGTCAATGTGGTGCACACACCACTCAGTGATGCCTGGGGTCAAAGAGAACAGGCCAGCAAACTGCTCCAGCACTTGCTTACAGTCTCTGTGCTGCTGGTCTGTCAACTTGGGAGAGAGTATCACCCCCTCCACTGACCCATCTTGCACATTAGTGGAGAGGAGGTCGGGCACAGGCTCAGTTTCCTCCTCCACACCCTCATCAGTGACCAGTAACATGGTCATGTCTGCCCTGTCATGGTGGGGTTTCAATCTATTCACATGCAGGACCCTATGAGGGTTCCTGGGGGTGCCAAGGTCAACCAAATAGGTAACCTCACCCTTCTTATCTAAGATTGGATAGGGCCCACTCCACTTGTCATGGAGGGCCCTGGGAGCCACAGGCTCCAACACCCACACCAATTGTCCTGGAGTATACTCAGGCATAGTAGCATTTTGATCATACCAGTGCTTCATGAGCTCCTGGCTGGCCTCCAGTTTCCTGTTTGCCTTGTACATGTACTCTGCCATTCTAGATCTCAGGCCTAGCACATAATCAAGCACATTGTCCTTAGCTTCTTTAAGAGGCTTCTCTAAAGACTCTCTTAGCAGGCTCAATGGCCCCCTCACAGGGTGTCCAAACAACAACTCAAAGGGACTGAAACCAACCCCTTTCTGTGGCACCTCCCTGTAGGAAAACAGTAAGCATGGGAGGAGAACATCCCATCTCCTCCTGAGTTTCTCTGACAACCCATTTATCATGCCCTTCAGGGTTTTGTTGAATCTCTCAACAAGACCATTTGCTTGTGGGTGATAGGGGGTGGTGAACTTGTAGTTGACAGCACACTCATCCCACATAGCAGTCAGATAGCTGGACAGGAAGTTCGTGCCTCTATCTGACACCACCTCTTTTGGAAACCCCACTCTGGTGAACACACCAAGCAGTGCTCTAGCCACCGCAGGAGCATCAATGGTTCTAAGAGGTATGGCTTCAGGGTATCTAGTGGCATGGTCAACTACCACTAAGATATACCTATTCACTGATGCAGTAGGTGGGTCCAGGGGACCAACAATGTCCATCCCCACCCTTTCAAAAGGAACCCCAACCACTGGCAGTGGTATTAGGGGATCCTTTGTCTTGCCCCCTGCCTTGCCACTGGCCTGACAGGTGACACAGGAGCTGCAAAACTCCTTTACTTTTTCAGACATATGGGGCCAGTAGAAATGGTTCACCAACCGGTTCCATGTCTTTGTCTGTCCCAAATGTCCTGCCAAGGGGATATCATGACCCAAAGTCAGGATGAACTCTCTGTACTTCTGGGGCACCACCAACCTCCTGGTGGCCCCCTCCTTGAGGTTTCTGGCCTCAGTATAAAGCAGTCCATCTTCCCAGTAGAGTCTGTGAAACCCACTGTCATCCCTTTCCTCTTGCTTGGAAGCAATCCGCCTCAAGCTCTCAAGGGTGGGACAGTCACGCTGTGCCTGACTGAACTCCTCTCTGGAGGGTCCACCTGCTCCTGTCAGTTCTGCCAAATCTGACAGCTCTGGCAGGGATGGAGTCCCTCCCTCAGAGACCAGATCCTCCCCATCAGGGTTAGATTCCGCCTGCACCTCTGGAGTTCCCTGGGCTGGCTCACCAGGCCCAGCACACTTGTCCTTGGATGCTTGGCCCTTTGTTCCAGGGTCCAAGTGTCCAGCCCCTCCCTTCTGGCTAGTCTGTGACCTAGTCACAGCACATACCCACTCAGGGAGCTCCAATATTTTCATATGGAGTCCTCTCTCCACCTCTGACCACACAGAGGCTTCAAGATCATTGCCCAGTAAACACTGGACTGGGAGCACCTTTGACACAGCTACCTTCATAGGGCCTGTCACACCTCCCCATTCCAAATCCACCACAGCCATAGGATGGAGTTTGGTAGTGCTGTCTGCATAAGTCACCTGGTGAAACTCACCAGGTAACAACTTCTCTGGAGGCACCAGCTCATCCAGGACCATAGTTACACTAGCCCCAGTGTCTCTGATAGCCTCAACCTCAGTCCCATTCACTTTAGGCCTCTGCCTGTACTTGTCCATGTTTGGAGGTAAGGCAGTAAGGGTTGCAATATTCACCCCACCCAGGGACACTAAGGTTGCTTCCACCACCTGACTACCCCTCACTGGGGCACCACTCTCCACCCCTACACTGACACTGGCAATCCCTGTGGATGGCCCCTTAGGGGGGAGCTTCTTGATGCAGATAGCATCTCCCTGCTTGTGCCCTGGCTGTTGACAGTCATAGCACTTACCCACCTTTGAGGGATCAAAGAACCTACCAGGCTTTCCCTGAAACCCCTTCCCTTTGAATTTGGGTTGGCTCGGGGCCCCCCCTCCTTGTGCAGGTTTTTGTGGGTCTTTGGAGGACTCCTTAGGTTTTTGACCTTCATTTCCCTGGGCTTTCCCTTGGGGAGGGACCTGTCCTCCTTTCTTCTGGTCACCCCCCTGGTGCTGAATGGAAACCCGGGTTCTCACCCACTCATCAGCTGATTCCCCCAGCTCTCTGGGGTCTGTCAGCTTAGAGTCCACTAGATACTGGCGTAACTTCTCTTCTGCACAATGAGTCAAAATGTGTTCTTTCAAAACCAAATTATACAATCCCTCATATGTGTCAACTTTGTTACCAACAATCCAGCCTTCCAGTGCCTTCACTGAAACGTCCACAAAGTCTACCCAAGACTTTGAACTCAATTTCTGGGTGCCTCTAAACTTCACCCTGTACTGCTCTGGAGTCAGACCAAATCTCTTGACTAAGCATGCCTTCATCTGCTGGTATGATTCTGCATCCTCTCCCTTCAGGGTCAGGAGCCTATCCCTCCCAGCTACTGGAATCAACTCCGACAGGAGTGCACCCCAATACCTAGAGTGGACCCTACTCATTTTAAGGGCCCTCTCAAAAGCTGCTAGCCACCTGTCAATGTCATCACCCTCTGTGTACTTGGGCACTATGCCCTTGGGAAGTTTAGGTTCGAAACTGCCACCCCTGGACATCTCAGCATCTTCTTCACTTTCGCTGCCACCATTTCTCCTCTCCTCCTCCCTCTCCCATCTTCTCTTAGCCAATTCGATTTTCTCCTTCTCCAAGGCAATCAACTCTAATTGAGCCTGAAGCTGTCTCTCTGAAAGGGGCAGTAGTGGTTCCTGAGTAAGGGACCCTTCCCCACTCCCACCACCACCTTGATTCACTTGGCTAACACTAGTCACAATGGAAGAGGCATCATCCTCAACGTCCTCTGGGAGGAGGTTGGGGGGACACCCTCTATCCCCCCTTGTCTCTCCTCAGCTGCCCTGGCCCAGGCCTTTAGGGGCTCAATCAACCCTGCCTTCCTAAGCTTCTTGGAAGCAGGCAGCCCCCTAAGCCTACCTAGTTTTGGGTCACAACAACTAGGCACAACAGACTTAGAACAATTTGGAAAAATCAAACAATGGATTAAAAACAGTTTAGTCCAAATTCCAAAAATCAAACTCAAAAGTTTTGTTCTAAGGCAATTTAGAGGATTTTTATAATCTTAAATCATTCACTGAAAGGTGTACTTTTTAAACACAAGTCCTCATCCCACCGCTGCCACCAAATGTTGGAAAGTGGGTTATTGGTAGGGGCAAATGTAGGTCTGCCACTGGCAATAAGGCCACTAACACATGGTAGGACCCAGCATAGGTCTTAGAAAATTATTCCTATGCTCAACCCTTGGTAGCATGGCTGCGAGCAGACAGGCTTAACTTCAAAGACAGGTATGTAAAGCATTTAAAAACACCATTTCAGTAAATAATTAAGACACAACACAAAATAAAAATCCAACACCAATTTATAGAAATAGGTAATATTTTTATCTTTTAAATGACACCAAAACGAAAAAACATCCACTGTAGGGAACCAGAGATATGAATTTTTAAAGATTAGTCACTTTCTAGTGCTTAGAAACCAACAGTGCCCCTTTAGTCATTTCGTTTTCTCTGACAGGGACACCTTTAAAATTGTTCTGGAGAATCTCACCAATGTTCGGCGCCTTCTCCAGCAGGCGGGGTCCAGTTAGAACTCCTTCCTGAAGTTCTGCTTGCGGGTCCCAAAGTATCCAACACACAATCCAAGGTTCTGGAATCTCCAAGAGGGTCCTTGAAAGTGTGAAACTTCAATTCCGCAATCCACTGGAACAAAACCCTTACAAATCCACTGGTACTCCAGGCTGGGAATTCTTTGTGGGGATGTCCAGGTGAGCTCTGTTAACCTGTAGCTTGCAGGGAGTCCACTCTTTAGTCCTTTTGCAGCAAGGTAATTCACAGGGCTGTAGTTTCAGTTGGTGCAGTCTTCAGAGGTCAGGCCTTAGAAATCTTTGCACAGCAAAACTTCTCAGCAGGGCACTTCTTGCTTCAGTAAGTTTCAGCAGCAGATCTGGAGGGCTCTGCCCTCTCAGATACTTATTCAAAATTCTCTGGGTCAAGCAGCAGGTCATTCTTGACCAATGAGAGCAGGGTAACTCTCCAAGGTGATGACCACTTCCTGTAGAGTGTGGCATCATTTTGTCCCAGAGTGCATCAAATCTTCCAAATCCATAATGGCTGAATTTCCAGCAGAGAGGCAAGACCTGGCTAAACACACCCCCTGGGATGGCTTATCTCCATGGACTCTCCCCTACCATCTGCACATACCTTCCTTAAGCCTAGCCCTGACTCTGGGTCAAGAGTGTGAGAGTGAAACTGAAACCCAGGCCTCCCCTCTGCCTTTGAAGAGCATGGTTTACGACTCCACCCCTGGCCTGGCATTCCTATAGACCAGCACACTGCCCTCCCAGGACAGTTGGTAACCCCAGGGGATCTTTATCACCTCTTCAAAGCAGCCTGGCTAATCCACTTAACTCTGACCAATCAGGGCAGACCACTGGAAGGCTGAATTTGGACTTACAAACAAGAAAGTCTTATAACTTCTTGTATGTACATTTTAGGAGAAATTCAACAATATGATATTGTTGGATTTAGCACTACTATTCTGATAAGTCTTTGAATGATGGCTCTTGGTCCTTCCTGTCAGGAGTTATTATTTAATAACTTCCTGCAATGTTAACCTATGGGTCGTGGGATTTGCAATGGGGAAAATGACTTGGGCCAACTTTCTAGCACCATGGCTTATAAAAATATATTTTATAAGTATTTCCCTAATTTCTACAGGACCCCCACCCTCAGTGCAACTAGGGGAGACTTTAGGGGTTCTGAATCTGCAGAAACATTGCAGATCCTCCTTCTACAGTGCTTCTAGCATCAAAGTCGAATTTGAGCAGCACTTTAGCTACAATGTGGGGAGTGAAATGTGAAATTTCACTTTACCAAGGCATATAAAAACTCATTTGATAAGGGTGTACCTTATACACAACTGACCCCCCACCCCTGGGATACCTAGGGGAGACCCTGGGGGTCCCTAATATGCCAAAACATTGTAGATTATCCACTTTTAAGTGCCCCTACCACCAAAGTCGAGTTTGGGCACAATTTACGTTTTAAAAGCAGTCCTGGCAGCCAGGGCTGTTTTTAAACTGACCCCAGGCTTCAACATTGCACCCATGCAAGTGCAGAAAATCTGCTGGCCTCTAAACTGCCATGCCCCAGGATACTGGGGACTTCTAGGTAGTTTCAATCCCCTGCCCTATTATATACTAGGGGCTTATGGGGTAGGTCATGCCAATTACAGGGGTACCCCACCATACCATAGTGTACCCTAGTGTATGTTGGGTGTCTTAACTGTATTCTAATGTGTTCCTTTCAGCTTGGCACTGGCCCTGGGCCTGGTTATACAGAGCCCAGGGTCAGTCAGAGTCAGTTACCACCAGTTCCAGTCAGCAAAAAGTTGGGGGGTGCCCAGGGCACAGGATGACTTTGCAACACCCACTCATTGCAATCAATGTACCTTTGGGACTAGCCCGCGCTTGCGCTTCACAGACGCTGACCCTAACGCCAAGACCTATACTATTCTTAGCCTAAACTGCCGCTCCCTGACTAAACATCACGCGGAGGTGTTTGATCTCCTTCAGGAACGGTCCACTGAGGTCTTTATTTCTAACAGAGACCTGGCTCTCTGAGGATTCCGTGACCATACCTGCCTTGGCCCTCCCCACTGGATATGTAATGAGCTGCCTAAATAGAGTGACGGGGAGAGGGGGAGGTATTGCAATTATACACAAAGCAGTCTATACCTGTAGCCTCGTCACCAAAGACATCCCTGACTGTGAAAGCGCACTCTTTAAAATCAAGCTGACAGCAAATTTCACGCTCTCTGGGCTACTGATTTACCGTCAACCGGGCCCATCAAAATCCTTCAGAGAAGCCTTGGCTAATGCTATCGCCACATTAGCTCTTCAGACAGCCAACTTCAATGTTATAGGTGATATGAATCTCCATCTAGAGCTGCAGGAGACCCCTGACATTCTTAGCGTTCTTGGGGACATGGCAGCTTGCCAATTGGTCCAGTTGGTCCCGGGATCAACACACATTGCAGGTCATCTTCTTGACCCAATTTTCTCAAACCTCCAGTCCCTGGAGGTGCAGGCACCCCTCCCTATGCCCTGGACAGACCATTCTCTCATCTCTATGCGGCTATCGCTAGCCGGCCCCAAAGCATAGCTACATTGCAACCCCTCACTCAAACGCCCCTGGCATAAACTGGACCATGCCGCCTTTCTGGCGGCCTTAAGCACTCAGCTCCCAGAAAGGTCCGCTAATATTGAAGAGGCCGATGTGTACTTTCGGGGGTGGGTCACCCAAGCTCTGGACACCTGTATCCCGTTTAAACTCACTCTTTCTAAAAACGTACGGGCTAACATCTGGTATAATGAGCCTCTGACCCTAGCCAGGAAGAACTGCAAGGTCTTAGAGCGAGCCTGGAGGCGATCTTATGACCCTCTGGCTAAAGCACACTATAGAAGTGCGATTAAGGCTTACCACAAATTGGTCTGCAAGACTAGGGCAGCATACTACACTAACCTGATCACCACAAGCAATAACCTTACTAAAACCATCTTCTCTCTCTTGAAGGACCTGATAAAGTTCCCTTCTGCCTCAGATAGTATTATATCTTCTAGTCTGCAATGCGAAGCACTGGCCAAATTCTTTCTGGAGAAGGTGCAACGCATCTATAGTAGCTTCCACTCAGGCGATACCTCCGATGGCACGGGGAGAATTGTGTCTGCGGGCTCTGAGACCTACTCGCTCGCTTCGCTCCACCCTATCTCCCATCAAGCTATGGAAGTGCTGTTTGTTAAAGTAAAATCAGGGACCCGACGCTTTCAGAAAATTCCAACAGTGTCTCCTGCCTGTATGCTGGGAGCTAATTAATCTATCCCTATCCTCGGCAGTGGTCCCTAAGACCTGGAAGCATGCCAAGGTAGTTCCCCTACTGAAAAAACCAACACTAGACGTGTTTAAGCCAGAAAACTTCAGGCCAATCTCGCTGCTTCCGTTCCTGTCCAAAATCACAGAATTACATGTTAATTTGATCTTAACTCATTACCTGGAAGCGAACTCAATACTAGGCACATCTCAAAACGGGTTCCGGCCTTGGCATAGTACTGAGTCCGCTTTGCTGGTGGTCATAGAACAGCTACGGACCTCCTTGGATGCAGGCACAACTACAGCATTAATTCTACTGGATCTGAGCGCGGCCTTTGACAAGGTCTCCCATGAGATCCTGCCCAACGTCTGGAGGAGATCGGTGTCAAGGGCAAAGCCCTCTCCTGGTTTTCGTCCTTCCTTGACGGTCGGACTTTTCAAGTTACTGTCCCTCCTTTCCTCTCTTGCACTCACCCATTACGCTGTGGGGTTCCCCAGAGGTCAGCATTGAGCCTTACCTTATTCAACGTCTATGTGAGACCGTTGGCTCTGCTGGCCAGAGCCCGGTGCATCTCCTTGGTGTCATACGCAGATGACACTCAGTTGGTGATCGCCTTCTCCAACAATCCCAGTCAGGATGCGGCAAAATTCAAACAGGATCTAACAGCCAACTCGGAGTGGATGGCCGCTAATTATTTGCAGCTAAATTCAGCCAAATCCGAGATCCTTCTGGTAGGCAGGGATTCCCATCTCTGGGGCAATGAGTGGTGGCCTCCTGCTCTTGTAGTGCCCCCAATACCCAAACCTGTGGTGAATAACCTAGGAATAATGATGGACAATGATCTCACCTTTGAGGCCCATGCCAAATCTGTGGCAGGGAAATGTTTCGGACTGTTGCATGGCTTAAAACCAATACTAGGTCCCTTTGACTCTCAAACTCGACAGCTGATCATTCAATCATCAATCCTGGCCAGATTGGACTATTGTAATGTGTTACTTCTGGGTGCCAACAAATCCGTGATCAAAAGGCTGCAGCGCGTTCAGAATGCTGCTGCTCGCGTTATCTTCGCCCTTCCCAAACACTGCCATGTCTCCAATCTCCTCTGCCGCCTACATTGGCTTCCCCTAGAACAGAGAGTGCGCTTTTGTGTATCACCCATTAGAATCTTGAGTGAACTATGTTCTTACTACACACCCACACGAGCGCTGCGCTCAGCAGATCTGCTTCTGGCCAGAGTCCCTCGGATACGGAGGGCCAGAGTGGGTGGCCGTTCCTTCAAGCTGTTGGCTCCCGCCCTTTGGAACTCCCTCCCTCTTCACATCCGCAGCAGCCCTGATCACCTGACCTTCAGAAGGCTGGTGAAGACCTGGCTTTTCTCCAACTGTTAATCTTTTCTCTCTTTGTCTTCAACTTAGCGCTGGGACGCCCCAATGTTGGGGCAGCCATGCGCTTTACAAATACTCTAACATAACATAACATAACATATTTATATGTTTTGTCTTAATTAGAAGAAATTATGATTAGTATCAGACTTGCCAACTCACACAGTGCCACCGTTTGTCACATGATATCAACTCCCTTCACATGGTTTCTCAGCACAGAGGCAATATCCCGTGAGATACACAAAGTAAGAGGGTTTCCAGCTCATTGTGTGGAGTGTCTGTGCAGGTGACATCCACCAGGGGTTTTACAACCTCCCTAGGAAGTCATCAGCAGTCTCAGAAACCTTTGTAATTTGTTTTGCTGGGTGACTGGGTAGGTGAGCTCAGGCAGCGCCGGATCTAAGCCCTGACCTTCTTTTTGGCCTTCTCTTTGGCCCGTGACCTCATCCATGGTTGGTTTGGTGGTGATGGGCCCAAGATCCTGTCCCTTCAAGACCTCACCCGTTCCTCCCCCACAGTCAAACAAATTTAAAAGTTGGCAGGTCTGTAGTATGAGCACAACAGTAACTGAAAATGTGTTACTGTTTTCACATTCCCAAAGATGTCCATGCAGAATATGACTCCCAAGTTCCCAGAGCTCTCTCCATTATATTATTCTCGATGTTCACCATTATGTCCAAGTAGTGTAATTTGGGGTGGGTCCAAGGCCATGACTGAAGATGTGGACTGTAACCATTATGCCAGTAGTGGAACAAGTTAAGTTTGCTAGAGGTGCCTCCCCAAATCAAGAACACTTCATAAATGTAACACATTCACTATCTTATGTTGGCAGTCATTGGTTCTAATTGTGGTATAAAGTTGTATTCTCAAAATTTTGAGAAATAGATATTTCAGGGCACAAGAAGAGTTCACAGTCTGGCCCCTGACTTGGAGGGATAAGTCAATTTTGAATAGGAAATGGTTTCTTGTGAGTGAAAATTCCACATATGCCACAATAAAGTTAGATGGTACTTGTCAAATTCTAAAATTGAGAATAATAGATGGTGTTCAACATTGACTGCAAACCAGCAGTCAAAAATTCCCTGCTCAGGTCTGGTAGTCAGCACCCGAGCAACCTCCTTTTGGCCAGGTCTACTGTGGAAGCCGAACCCCAATTATCATCTGAACTCTAATATTTAATCACCCCCGATAATTTGCCAAAATAATTCCGCTCCAGTGTCTCCAATTGATCTAGCGGTTAAAGACTGCACTCAACATAATGCAAAAAGTGCAGTTAATACACAATACTTAAATTGAGGTACAGAGAAAAATACAATGAAACGCCACGAAGGCTCGGATACAGAAAATACAGAGTCATAAAACTTAATAATCCCTACTAAATAAAAATTCTAAGTGTCAGACTCATAAAGAATACTGGCAGCATCCATTATCAAGTTCAAAAACAAAAAGGTGCATGGCCATTTGCCTGTGAGGAAAATAGCAAAACAATAAAATGTCCAGCACATGACAGAAACCCTAAGGTTTTATAGACAAATCACCCAAGCTATTGATAGAGTATGCAAATTCAGTATGGTATGATCATGGTTAGGGCCGTAATTTTCTAAATCTTTAGCACTAACACATTTCTGAAGGTAACAGAAACCTTCCCTTTACTCTCTCATTGACTTCACTCCAGAGATGTACTCCACAAATGAAACGTTTCTAAAAACAATAGCTCATATAATTAGAACGACTACACTAACACTTGCAGCGGAACTCTTTGAAAATTATACTTTGAGCTTTTGATAGAAGCTCCACTCACAATACACTTTTTCTAACAATCTTGTATATATTGCTAATATATTGACGTCATTCACTTGATGCTCTGTGGAAACAAGGGGGAAAATGGCTTTGCAGAGGGACACTGATTGGGAGGAGCAATGAGCAGGAGCAGGTTGAGTAGAATGATGGAAACTGCATCCATTTTTAAAAGAATGGGGTATTACACGAAAATGTGGGATAATTATTCAATGCATTATTTTACACTTCAAAGTGACCTAGGTAACTAGCTCCGAGTGTGGTTGTATGACAGAGGCACGCATGGCTAAACCATGCATGTCTCTAGTACGCGGACCTAACAACGAATGTGTCTGAACAAAGCATTCCTTTACCATGCATGCATTTACCACGCAATTCCATGGTAAAGGCATGACTGGTAAAGGGATGTGTGGTAAAGATCACACCCCAGCCCCCCCCGCCCTGAGCCCTAAAGACTAACTCAACCCCCTGAGCCCTAAAAACTACCCCGATCCCCCAAGGCCTAAACACGACCATGACCCCCCTGATTCCTAAAAACTACCATGCCCCCTGAGCCATAAACACTACCCCAACTCGCAGAGCCCTAAAGGCTACCCCGACCCCCGAGCCCTAAAAAACTACCCTGACCCTAAATATTACCCGACTGCTCCAGCCCAAAACACTACCCTGTCCGCCTGAGCCCTAAAAACTACCCCCAACCCTTAAAAACTATCCCCCAAATCCCAGCCCCAGCCCCACTTACCAGTCCGCGTCCTCTCCCAATCCTTCCTCTTCTTGTGCTCGCCCATCCGTGCACCTAGACCGCACACTGCCTTAACCGCGCATATGCGTGGTTAAGCCATGCGTGGTTGACTTGCAGGAAATGGCACACGTGTGTCTGCCCATCTTGTAAACACAGTTTCCCTCTGAGTGCAATATCATTAGTTCATCAGTTATGCCTCTATGCATCATTAAAACAATAATTATCAGAGATAAATTTCACACAATATTTGCATGTTTTGCATATTTCAATAAATGCTACAACACCACCATATATGAAAAAACTGATAAAAAAAAGAAGGGCACCTAAAGGATTCAGATGGCTTGATTGATACGTATGTATTGGTATTTATATATCACAAACCTTGTTAGGAAACAAAAGCTGTACATTATTCAGGGGGTTGGGAGACGATAATAAGAGTGTGTACATCAAGTGGTGATCATACAAATACATTTCACATTCTTAGGCACAGGGAGATTAAGTTATTTTCCCAGAATCACAGGATGTTGAGGCAAGGGCCAAGGCTGGTATTCAAATCTGGCTCAACAGGCTCTAAAGTCAGCAGTTCCAGCCTCTAAGCCACATTTCCACTCATTAGTAACCCAGGTATACTACAAAACAATGGTCAGCAAAGGATGAAAAATAGAGATGGTTCTTCGATGGAGCCTGCCTACAAAAAGAAAAATCACATAGCAATGACATCAGGTTGCTTTGTGTGAGGAGCATGGGGCAGAAAGCACCAAAATCAAAAATGTATTTCTGGACATTTGACATATTCTGTTGAATAATGGCTCATGGTTAATACCCACATTTTCTTTTACCTTGACGCTTGGTAGGGGCCTTAGCAATCAACTTGTGCAAACATACAGACTCCCACTTTCCCCATTGACTCTCAAGCGGGGAATAGACCACTATTTATGAGCATTACAAACACAAGACATTGCTCCATTTGTGACTTGACACGTAATACTACATTATTTGACTATAGAAATTATCATATATCACACTGCACCATCACATTGTTGTAACATAATGTTCGTTGTGCAATAATATACCCCAGTAACTTGCTATACATTAGCAAGACCTTGCAACAAATCTGGTACAAGACAAGCCAACATAGATCCTGTGCCATATCCCTAATGCACCCTTTGTCCACCACTTTAGTGAAAAAAATATAGAAAAAGACTTGAGGTTGATCATAATTAAAAGAACCCTCCCACACTCAAAAGGAGCCAATGTTCATAAACTGGCAACAGTGTGAGAGTAACAGGATAGGTAGGCTCAATAACATCCAATGCGGCCTGAATGAGACTATTGAAAAGAGTAAGCTTATCATTGAAAGGTTGCCAATCTCAACATAAAGCTTTGAACAATAGATGAAACCTAATTTATTTATAAAATGATGAACATTGAATGCATTGGATATGAATAAGTATTTGCTGTTGGTACTTTGCATACACTGACTAATGGACAATATCTTTTTTAATTGTAGGTCTATTAATAATTCCAAAGGCAACTGCAAAATTTTGGTAACAATTTGATACCTACTACTTCTGTATTAATACTGTAAAATATAAATGACTTGCAAATATTTTTTTTAATGACAAACTTTATATGATTATTTATTCCTACACAATAACTGTAATGGGACAATAACTATTGTACTAATCAATTCAATTTCAATTCAATACTTTGTTGTTTAAGTTAATAAAACCATAACAATATCCTGATAGAAAAGAGGTCCGACAATTTACAGACATTTAAAATGTTTAAAAGACATGTAACTATTTTTCCTAAAAAAAACAAAAAGCAGAATACTTATCATGTAAACGAATTAAAAACAAAGTATGATTCTATATCATAAAATTGTTGACGATATTGGTATTTCATCAAATGTTAGCATTAAAAGCGTTTATACGGCGGCTTAAAATTTCAGTAGGGTTGGCGGATCGCTGGACTTGACTGGACTGGCAGTATTTGTCTCCTTCGGTCATTTGATATTTTCGTAAAGTAATAAAAATGTAATCAGCTTACAGGTCAATTGAGGGTCTGTTGTACCAAGTCCTTTAATGATGGCCGATCTGCAATTGCGCTGCGCATTTAAAACTGGTTGCTTGATCTTCAAATCCTTGCACGGTCAAAATCCCAAATTCATAAACAACCTGATAATCAGGTACACCCCCTCTCGCAATCTGCGATCAGCTCACCTCCTGCTCCTCTCTACCCCCACGTTCAAGCGGAAACGTTTGGGAGGCTGCAGATTCGCAACCCTCGCCCCTAGACTGTGGAACTCCTTCCCCCTGGAGATCCGGTCATGCACACTGACCTTCTGAAATTCAGGAGGTCACTCAAAACCTGGTTATTTGCACAAGCCTACAACTGACTCCTCCTCAGGTAACGGACAAGGCATATTACAGCGCCATGAAACCAATCGGTGTACGTGCGCTCTACAAATTATTCTTAACATTAACATTAACAAATGACACATATTTGTGAAATTGTGTGTACATATGTATATTGGCATGAAATATCATTTTTTAAATTGTATACATTTGTGATCCATATGTATATATGAAATAGAATGCATATGTAGCTCTGTTATGCAATGTTGCATGTAATATTGTTAATGTGGTACTCCAAATGAATAAAAAAGTAAAATGGGGTGAAATATTGTGCTTCTAGAACTGTGCAGATTTATGATCCAAACAGATGTCATATTCACTTTGTGCCACCATGCTCCCCCGTTCCCCCCATGTTGCGATACATAGTCTGTATTCGGGGAGTCTTTCTTCCACACATTGAGATGCCTCTGTTAAAGAAGTCTGATCTCCCTTTCCATTCACCCTTTTTCCCCACACATTCCCACTAGGACCCAATTATGGAACTCTTCCCTCCCTTACATTTGATCCTCTTTCATGCATTTTTCTCAGTAGCAATATGTAGTAGGATGTATTGCATGCTCAAACATCTCCTTCCACTGATTCCCACAGCACAAACAGTACTGTGTGCTCTACTGTTTTAAGCCGGTTCAGGATACACCCATTCAGCTGTAGCAATACTATAAAAGTATGCAATTATTTTACTCAGTTCTCATTTTCTCTTGGATCCCCTTCTCCATAGAGAGTTTTGATTAGCTGCGGACTCCATTATTTGACTCGATTTCTACAATGTGGTTTGACTATCTGTAACGTGGATATGATCAGTGAGCACCAAAGTAATTTGTTTGTTGCTGAGGTGACTTCAACCAGGTAAACGGTCATATTTTGAATTTTCTTTCTCTTGGTCCTATTATAATAAACAGCAAGTATCAGATTTTATGGAAGGGTTTTTTCAGAAGGGAATCGATTATAGAACTGTGAACTGTTAGAGATCTGCTATTTCTGCTGGCCATTCTTTGAATAATGGTAATGTACTTGTGAAAGATGTATTGTTGTGTCGGGTAATGAAAGGTATTTGTCTCAGGAGGCCTCCCAGACCACAATATGACTCGCTTTGGGATGTGAATTTGGTTTCAGGTTGTTTAAGTCTTTGCCAGGTGATAGATATTTGTCTTTGAGAGTCAGAAGCTGGTCTCTTTTGTTGTTTTAATCCATTCAGAAGGAGGTTGTGGCTTTGGAAGAATGTAATAGGTAGGTCCAGATGCTGTGGTTTTTTAATTGGAGGAGAAAAAGTAAGAAGATGTCTCTGGGTAATCCTAGGTTTGAACATTGTAAAAAGAGCTGTGTGTGGTAGAATGTATGCCAGAGTATGAGATTGGGGTGTTGGACTTCAGAGCTAGTGTTGTGGAGCATTTGTTGATTTCTTACATGAAGCATGTTTCTTCTGCTTCTATCGTAAGGTGGGTGTGAATGGTTATGAGAAGAGCTGGTGTGGATTTGAGCAAATATGTGTCTCATTCCTCAAGCGAAGCTATAGCAAGTGAAGGTTATTGGTCAGGTGGAAAGTTGGATGTGATTTTAAAAGCTGCCAGTCAAATGTTGGTGTGTTTGCAAAGTTTTATTTGCAGCTTGGTGAGAATGTCAATAGTGCTGCTTTGCAAGTCTTTCAACCTGCATAAATGGCGATTCTCCAATTATAATGCAGAGAGAATCTAGATTTCTTTAAAACACAGAAGCTAGCAATATCCCTCCCTGTTCTCACCTTGTTATATATTTCCACAAAATATGTGGGAAATGGATGCTGTTTTGTATAGCAGTCTTATGAAGATACCTGTGTGCATGTTGTATTATGCGTTTAGAAGTTTTCTTGTAAATAACTTTAATTTATTTGTTTCAGAAAATCGGGCATGAAGATCTGAAAAGGAGTTTTGTGAGTTGAACTCAGGAGCTGTTCTCTCGTTGCAGATATGTGGGATCCATGGTTTTCATTGCAGCATTTAAAAGAGGAAGATTACATTCTCGCTGGGTTTATACAGGGGTTGTTGGACCATTCTATGTAGGAGTCCTTGTTATTGTGAGGCGTATCCTTCCTTTAAGGCTGCAGGAGTGGCAACAAAAGATTATTTATGCACAATGCTATCTCCGAGTGTTGTAATGAATTCATTTTTTTTTTGTCCTCATATAACCTCCACAGCTTAAGCAACCTCTCGGTCTGATACGCCCCTGCTGCTCGTAACTTGGGGGTCCAGTCTCAGCTGATGTTCTCACGAGAGCCAACCCGCACAACACATCATGAGCTGACCAAGAGGTATAATCATTGGGCACAATAGTACAACCATTCCCTGCTAATCAGGATCTAAAAGGTTCAAAAATAGCCCAAGCTCAGTTCTTTCTCTGTAGACATTAACCTTCTGATCTAATTCCCTAAAATATCTCACTGAGTTCCACCAACCTCTCCATGTAGGGGGTGCCACCTGGCGCCAATTCTTACAGATCTCCCTCCTTGCCAAGAGGATAAGTAAAACACTAATTTATTTTGCATCCCGAAAGGCCTTCCACCCCATCGGGCACCAGGGCAATACCAAACAGAATTACTGAAGGGCTTACCTCCACTTCTTTACCCAGGATGTCCGACAGGGTCTTACCCACATTGCACCAGAACTCCTGAATCAGGGGGCAGGAAGCGAACACATGGATTTCATCCGCCATCTGAGCACCGCATCTCATGCACTTTGCTTCTCCACTGCCCTTTATTTTGGAAAGTTTAAGTGGGGTCCAGTATATCCTGTGGAGCGTAAAAAAGTGGTTTCTCCTTAGTGCAGCAGATTTGATCAACGGGTAAAGCATGTCTAAAGATACTTGCCATAAATATTTCAGCTCCTCGTTCGGCAAGTATTTCTCCCAGACCGAATAAGGATGTTCCAGCTTTCTGACGGCTGCAGCAAGGAGATGATTGTACCACTGTGCTACTTCCTTCCTTTTTGGGTTCTGATCTTGTAGCTCGTCCTCCATTAAATTGTCCTCCGGAAAATGCCACTGCTGGCTCTTACACCATGTTGAAATTTGATAGTATTTAAACCTGGAAAGTGCACCGCTGGTTAGATTCCCCCAAATATCCCAAGGTAGGCATTTGTTACCGTCTACAATATCCTTCCAGCGGGCAACACCCGCATCCTTTAGTGGCTGAACTAGAGAGTCCAAAAGATACTCTGGTGTTCCTGGGGAGTCCCACACTGGGGCTCATTCACTGTAGTAAGGCAAACCCAAACAGGTCCGACAGTCAGACCACAGCTTGGCCGCCGCATGTAAGACCTTCAGCCGAACTTTTTTAAAGAATTTGGGAGCGCCAAATTTATACATAAAACCCTCCTCGGAGGAGTCCGACAGCATAGCTTTAAACATGCTGCCAATCAGAGTACTATCTGGCCTGAGAAGTAACATCCTGCAATTCTTTAATTGGTACGCCCAACAGTACAACTGTAGATCAGGTCAGCCCATACCACCATGTGAAAGTTTACGCCTTAGTTTCTTCCAGGACAGTCTAATCCCTTTACCTGCCCATATAAAAGAAGAAATCTTGCCCTGTATTTTAAGTAAACGGCCTTTATCAAACTCAAATGGGATATTATTAAATTGGTAGGTATACTTGGGAAGAACACACATTTCAATCAAATTAACCAGCCCAAAGTGCGATAACGGGAGATTCTGCCACCTTCTCAATAGTACATCCACCTCCTTGGAGATTCTCTCCAAGTTTATTTTAGGAATATCTCTAAGGTCCTGAGTTATGGTTACTCCGAGATATCTTATCTCCTTAGAGAGCTTCAACCCCCTGAGCTGCGATGTCCAGGCCATGACTTCCATCTTATCGTCATTGACCACGTAGCCAGACAGTTTCCCAAAAGCCTGAACTTCAATAAGTAGCTCAGATAAAGTATGATTGACATTGGATGATAATACAATCAAGTCATCGGCATACAGAGCTAGCTTCCTCAGAAGCCATTTACAACAAAGGGACGATCTTTTCATTCTGCCTTAAACTTTGGGCCAAAGGCTCAATGTACAAATCAAAAAGAATGGGAGACAATGGGTGCCCCTGTTTTGTACCACGCTCTATTGAAACTGAAGCAGTGAGGCTACCATTAACCACAATCTGAGCCCGGGGAGCTTTATAGATTTTCTTAAGGACCTCCCTAAAGATCTCACCAAAACCAAAAGCCTTCAAAGCTCTACTCAAATAATGCCAGTTAACTCGATCGAAGGCTTTTGCTGCGTCTATGGTGATGATTGAAAGTGGAACGCCCTGTGCTGTTGCCAGATCTATCGAGCCAATTAAAGTATAAACCAGATCCAGCATCTGCCTTCCCGGAAGAAAGCACTTTTGATCTTCATGGATTATCGACCCCACGATCTTACAAAGACGGGCATTCAGTACCCCAGCGAAGATTTTATAATCGCAGTTTAATAATGATATTGGCCGATAAGACTGGCACTGGGCTGGATCCTTCCCAGGCTTCAGAATTAGTGAGATGACAGCCTCACTCCATGAGTCTGGTAAAGGAGAAGTGCCTCTCAGAATTTCGTTAAATAGTTTCAGCCAAATTGGGATAATTTCATCTATCAGTAAAGCGTAAATCTCATTAGGAATCGCGTCCGGCCCTGCCACTTTCCCTTTCTTTGCTTTATCAAGGGCAGTGAGGATTTCGTTCCCTGTTATATCTTGGGTAAGTAGTTTTTGGCTATCTGAGTTCAGCTTTGGAAGCTGTTTCTCCGCAAGCCATTGGTCTAAAGCGTCTTCATCAACCAATAAATCCTCCCAGTATAAATCCTGGAAGAATTCCGTGAATGCCTGTTCAATATCTCCTTTGTCCTCCACGAATTGGCTACCCACTTTAATCTTACTAATATAGTTGCAGGATCTATCTATTCTGCTCTTCATGGCGAGTAGTTTACCACAATTCTCTCGCTGGTCGAAGTCCCTCATTTTACTTACTTCCCACTTCTGTATCATGATCTCTTCAGTTTTAAGCCTAAACTTCTGCTGCAAATCTTCGACCTTCCCCAGTAAGCTTTCTTTCTCAGCGCCAGAAACCTGCCCATCCTTTAGAACTGCCTCAGCCGCCGTTAATTGCTCCTCCAAATCAGCAATCGCCCTTTGTTCAAATCTAACCCAGCCAGCAGCGGCACCCTTTAAGATCCCACTCAGCCTGGCCTTGAAAGAGTCCCATAAAATGTGTCGAGGGGCGGAATCCGAATTATGCTCAAAGAAAATAGCTATTTCCCTCTTTATCACATCTGGAATGAGTGGTTGTATGAGAAGTCTCCTATTCAGGGTCCATCTCCTCGGTGGAGGCTTTGAGGGGAGTTCTACACTCAAGGCTATTGCACCATGGTCAGAAATATGGATGGGTAGATACTCTATTATCCTTACTTTCCTTACTTCCGAAAGTTCTATAAAAACATAATCTATCCTCGAGTAGTGGCCGTTTTTCTTGCTATAAAAGGAGTAATCCCTGGCGTCACCCTTTTTCTTCCGCCAAACATCGCATAAATTTAAATTGTTTAGCATTGCAAGAAGATGAGCTTTAACCTGTGGTGCCGCAATTTGAGTACGGGGGGAGGATCTATCAAGCTTATTATTTAGAAGGACATTAAAGTCCCCACCAAGTATCAGGGGAGCATCAAAATCAGCCAGGGAGAGGCAAAGATTATTCAAAGGGGTAATATCATCTTCGTTGGGGCCATAGTGACTGGCCAACGTATAGGAAGTAACGTGATTCCTAACCTCTACTAGTACCCAAAGCCCTCTCTCATCTACTTGAGATTTGATAAGCTCTACTCCTGAATTTATTTTAAAGATTATAACAACTCCCTTAGAACAGCATTGTTGATCTGAGGCTACAATCTTATCTACCCACCTTTTCTTATCAAACAATGCCTTACATTCTGACCGTAACAGATGCGTCTCCTGAAGCATGAGAATCCTAGCTGGACTGTCCTTCAAATATTGAAGGACCAGTCGCTGTCTTCTTTTGACTCTCAGGCCATTCACGTTCCAACATAAAATTTCTAGGCAGTCCCCTCTCCCAAGGCCGGATCTAGCCCCCATCATCATCATGTTTCCATACCAAACTACATCTACAGAAAACGGTTATATCAAAAGAGGACCCTTTTACAATTTTTTTTTTCCAATGCTCCCCACCCGCACTCGTGTAAACCCCCCCCCCTCACCCCCGAACCCTCCCTGACTACCTATTGGCAATTGCCAATTTGAGCCGCGATCCACTAACGCCCAAAAAGAAAATATTTTCCAAACAACAAACACTGAACTCCCTCCGTACTGAAGTTAAATGCCTTAACTAGCTGGAGGTTTATTGGATGCCAAAAAACTGTCCACTTCCTCTGGAAATCTGAAATTATACATCTTATTAGCCCACATCACTTTCAGGAAGGCAGGAAACCTTAACTGCACTTGGGCGCCTAATTCTTTCAGATTGTCAATCCACTTGCCCAACTCCCACCTTCTATCCTCTGTTACACGTGAGATGTCTGACCTTATTCTGAATGATACATCTTGTACCTGAATACTCTTATGTTTAAGAGCTGCCCCCAGTAGTTGTTCCTTAAGAAGAAATGATTGAATAAATACCAAGATTTTCCTAGGCTTCTTCTGGCCGGGGTTAAGTTTAAAAGGATCCCTGTGTACCCGTTGAATCTCAGCTTCCCATACAGACGCAGAAGCAACATGTGGGAAAGCTTTAGTCAAGATGCCTATGATGAAGGTTTTAATATTGTCCCCTTCGAGTCCTTCTCTTAGGTCGAGGATCCTGATATTATTTCTTCTAGAGTTATTTTCAAGTCTCTCCAGTCTATCCGATAAATCCCTCTCCCTTTCCTTCAGTCTGGCCACTTCCTGGGTATTACCTCTCACGTCTAACCTCAACTCTCCTACTTTGTTCTCCAGTTCATCCATACGATGTGCTAGTACTGAAAGGTTTTCCTCTAAACTACTGCATGTGTCTTGGATTTTCTTTTGGTTAATTTCTGAAATAGAAAAACGCTCCTTGATCTCTAGAGACAACTGGCTCAACATCCCTTGTATTGGGTCCGTGCCTGGAGCGACCTTGGGAGCCGCCTCTAAAGGTGTATTTGCTGTCAGGTCTCCTTCCTTCAATCCACTAACTCCAGGTGCTGGAGCCAGGTCACTTAGGGCTGAAAATCTATTTGAAGTAGGAATGGATAGGTTTAATGATGGAGAGTCTCCTGGAAAGGGTGCTGCCTGCTTTATGGGTTCCATACTGCCCTGCAGGGTTTAATTTAAAGTAAGATCTAAGTGAGGGGTCACTTTTGTAGGTACTGGGGCAGATTTTTTCTTTCTCTCCTTTAAAGGGATAACTTTCCCTGTCTTTGCTAGAAGGTTTCTGTGTTTATGTTTACTCAATGGGACCCCCAAAGGTTGTCTGGGCTGTATATCTCGTTGGGGGGCAGGTTCCTTTCCAAGAAATGTGCTGGATCTCAATTTGTACCTTTTACCTATTAGTGCTTCACTGTCAGGGATGGAGTTAGCGGGAAGGGAAGAGAATGCTTTATGTTGTACCAAAAGTTCACTCCCCTTAGGAATCTGTTTTTCCCCCCACAATGTTGAAATACTAGCTCCATAAACCTAAAATTCGTAGCATGCCTTAAATCATCACCCTTTACCTGATTTAAGTCCTTGGCTGGGCAGGCTATTGATGGACCTTCTTCCTGGACCCCCAGAGGCAGAGGACACGACTCCACTGAGATCCCGCCAATACCCTGGGATCTCTCCAGGAAGCAACGTGTATTAACTCTGCCTGAGCCGACCCAAAAGCAAAGGGTCAGCTCAGTAGGTCGAGGCAGGGCGCGGCGTGCTGCCCGGGACTCATCGAGTGCACCGGCAGCCCTAAGAAACGCCAAGCCAGATCCCACGTACATCCAGGTAAGCCAAAAAACAAAAACGCCAAAAAGGATGTGTGCACCGACGTGCCGCCTGAACTGGTTTTATAATGCAGGTTTCTTTTCCTCAGCTACAATGGCGGCTCCTCCGCTAGCAAGCGTCTCCCCACTGCAATTTTACAGCACGCAGGGCTGGAGGAACACTGAGGGGCAGCACCGGCCGGGATCCGAGACAGACACTGACCCGGGCTCGGGAGTCAAGCAAACAAGTGTCCCCAGGCATGCGGGGATGACACGCGCCCAGAACTCAAGCCTCGCAGCTCACCGTCACAACAGCAGAACCGGGAAAACACAGAGGGGCGCCACCGGGAGGGATCCAAAACAGACACCAACCTGGGGCCCTCAAAGCAAGCAAGCCGACTGGTAACATCCGGTGTGCGGGGGCGATATGCACACAGAGCGCGACCCTCGCAAACTCGCAGCCTCACAGCCTCACCACTACCACAGCAGCGAGACGAGCAGCGGTCGGAAATGGTGGCATACACAAGGAAACGGGCAGAAGAAGACCCGGTGCCAACAAAGCGCAGGGAACCGAAGCCCTCCAAGGGCCCTAACAATCGATGGGAGTTCACGCCAGAAGGGTTAGCGGAGAGCAGCTTGTGGCCGGCTACCTAGCTGGCCGCCATGTTCCCAAGCTCTATAATGTATTCATTGTTGAATGATAGAGTTGCATTGTTGTTCTAACTGCCCACAACTATTCAATCTAAACCTAATCAATAGCTATGGACATACTTTCTATCTCTATCTCAAATGTTGTGCATTTCAGTGTCAGATTCTTCTGTGATGTTCTGCGAATAGTGAAATATATTTGAACAACAGAGGGTAATGGGGCAAGTATGTCTTGTAACTACAATTATACCTATCCACTGTCTTCCCATAACACATGCTCAATGGCATACATATTGCTATACAGAAGGAAATAAAAAAAGACATACATCTGCTATCTCTGTTGGCCTACATATTGTCTTTGTTTCAGATCTTGAGGGGGATGCTCTATTACAAAGACGTGTACCTTGTGTCCTTATTTGTAGCTTGTTGTGCTCAGCTCAGTGTTGATTTCATTCTTCTGATACATGTAGTTTTGGTTCAATCTTTCTAGATTTAAGTCAACAGCACAGTGGTGCTTCTTATAAAATCGAATATGTTAACACAGTACAATCATTTTGCAATAAATCTGGCAATGTCAGCTCTCAAATTTACTTTCTGACAGTCCATTGAATATTTGGTTTTTTAACATTCATTCTCTTCACCCAATTCTTTAGAACTTTGAATGGTCTAACAATCTGCTATTGCTTGGGGGGGGTCTTAGTACCCACAGAGTTCAAGCACAAAAACAATTGAATAAAGCAGAAAAAACACTGCATATCAATACAAAATCTCAATCGAAATACTAGATCTTATAACATCCAATTTTTTTTTAATGTTTAATTATAATGAAGTCTTGCCATACAGAACTTCTTCATTTTTAACACATTCTTAAATTTGCATGAAAAGAGTGAGTTCACATAACACTCTTGCTTTAGTCTAAGTCAACCAGTGGTTCACCCTATGTGGCTAAACCTACCTATGTCATGCTCAAGTCTTTAACGTCAGTTTAGGTATCAAGGGAACAGTCAGTCCTGAGTTTGTTTTTCTGAGAAATAGTCCAGGGAATGCTCCTGTAGCCTGTAATTGAAATCGTATTGTCTGTTTTCCCAGATACACGTTTGTTGTGTATAGATCCCCATTTGCTTTAATATTACCCACACCATCAACGAGAACCCGGCTATACATCCGTGTAGCGCCTGTTTTCATTGTTTTGATCTCTTTCATTCAACCGATATCTCATGTACCTTTCTGGTATCCATTCATACTCTACAGTTGTAGATGTGTAAAAAAAGAGAAAACAGCTTTGGAGGTTGTGAGTAATGAAGATGCATGAGGCAAACCTCATAATATAATCAAGGGGACCAGGAAGGAGATGAGGAGGTAATACATGATCCCTTTCGCCTGAAACAAGCATTGGCATAGCCAATAGGTCTCGCCTTTGGGACCTTATAAGTGTTTAGCCATGCAACAGTTGCATAACTAAATACTTATAAGGTCCCAAAGCGAGACCTATTGGCTACACCATTATAATCACGGACTCACGCTTCACTTTTAACATTAAAAGTAAAGCGCTTTAACATTAAAAGTAAGCGCGGGTGTCATGATTATAGCAAAAGTAAAGAAATAGATTATTTTTCTATTTCTTTACTTTATGCTATGATCAGTACTCAGCGCTTACTTTTAACATTAAAAGTAAAAGCACTTTAACATTAGAAAGTAAGCTGGTGCCATGATTAGTAGCAAAGTAAAGAAATAGAAAATAATCTATTTTTACTTTGCTATAGTATAGATCACGCTTTACTTTTAATGTTAAAAGTAAAGCGCGGTGCTGCGATTATAAGTAAAAGTAAAGAAATAGAAAATAATCTATTTCTTTACTTCAAAGCCACGAAAGTGAAAGTGATCGCGATCGCGATGCACTTAATGACCCGTGACGCGCGTGCACGCTCACGTGAACGCAAGCTGGTCGCCAGCAAAAGCCACTGCTGTTTGCACTTCCAAAACCCGCTTACTAAAACTCTC
Organism: Calotriton arnoldi; assembly: GCA_963921515.1. Classification (NCBI taxonomy): domain Eukaryota; kingdom Metazoa; phylum Chordata; class Amphibia; order Caudata; family Salamandridae; genus Calotriton; species Calotriton arnoldi. The sequence goes on from CAWUFW010006988.1 coordinate 836,909, forward strand.
GCCCAGAGCAGCGCTAAGCGCTGGCTCAGGCGAGACCTAAAAAAGGTGGGTGAGGGTCAAAAGTATTATGTTGTTGCCCCCCTGAAACCTTACATCCTAACCTACCAATTCACTCTGAGGGGAGAATGCTCATTCTCGTGTCTGGAGCTGCCCCTGCTGTGAAGCGGGCAGTGTACTTTGCTTCAAGAAGCGGAGGCCTTTGTTGTGGATGCATAGGCTGCCTCCGCTCCCTCCCCTTACTCTGAGAGCTTGGAGGGACAAAGCAGATTGTTAGCCTGATTCTAGGTGTGAGGGCAATGGGCGATCCCAAGAGATGAGGCTGTTATTTGAACCAAGTCCGCCATCCAAGGAAATGCAGTCATGAGATGCCTGGAATTTTAGGGGAGTTACTTAAACTCTATCCGAATATCTTGTGATTGATTCATTTTAATGGCGTTTTAAATGCTTTATAATTGTTTCTAATTCTTTAATTGTATGCTGTATTTGTGTTGCTCTCTTTATATTCTAATAGCTCCTTCAGATGAATAAGGGAAATGTTTAGCTCAGTGAGCATTCATTACTAATAAGTCAGGGAAAGACAAAGCGTCCTATCAAACACTGGTGTGGCAATCAAAAGATGTTTGGCACATCTGCCACTCTGGCACAGGGCAGTCCGCTGACGTTAAGCTTTATAGCCGTTCTAGAGAGCCCTTATCACCGGAGGCGGCTCCATCTGACATGGTGGTGGCCACCCTGTGCATGGAAACTATCACTGAATCTTCCCATCCAGATATATCCCCTTGGCGTGGCTTCCCCGTAACTCTGCTCCTTCTCTGTATCTCTGTTCTGTCCCCTCATACTCCACCGGTGACTCCACCGGTTACTCCACCGGTTACTCCACCGGTTACTCCACTGGTTACTCCACCGGTTACTCCACTGGTTACTCCAACGGTTACTCCACTGGTTACTCCACCGGTTACTCCACTGGTTACTCCACCGGTTACTCCACCGGTTACTCCACTGGTTACTCCCCTGGCTGCATCTGTCCCCTCCTTGAAACTTTTCTGGATCCTGGTAATGCACCCTTACAGAGGGAGTGCATTTCCAGTACCCTCATCTTTTAAATGTTTCTGACGTGGGGAAGTTTTGTCTCAGTGTCCGATGGGAAACTGGGGAGGGCCGGCCACCCTAAATCGAGCAGCCAACTCAAGTCTGTTTCTCATGGTCTCTTGGCCCAATGTGATTCACTGCGGCTCCCCTAAAAGATCACTACTCCCCCTGTCTCCATAATATGGTTTCTTCCCCTAAAGGATCACTACTCCCCCTGTCCCCATAATATGGTTTCTTCCCCTAAAGGATCACTACTCCCCCTGTCCCCATAATATGGTTTCTTCCCCTAAAGGATCACTACTCCCCCCCCCCCCCCCCCCCCCCTAAAGAATCACTACTTCACCTGTCCCCATAATATGGCGGGGGAATGAAGAAGAAGCTGGGGAAGGCTATTTTTGCTATAGTTCCCACTAATGCCCCCTGTAAATCAGGCTCGAAGACATTTGATTCAACAATTTCCACACATCTTAATTCGATAGGATGTTTCACCGATTTATACCCTTTGTGTATATAATGAGCCGGTCGTCCACAGTCCTTGACTTAATGTTTGTTCTTTGGAGGACTGTAAACATGTTTTGTCCAGGGACAGGATTTATGACTTTATAAACGGTATGAATTCAAAATAATGTCAACCCTCATATGGATTTTTCAGTTAAAATGCAATCTGAATACAAATCGGGGAGTCCTTCAAAAAGGCATTAAAGGAAGGTGTTTTGAATTTGTTCCAACTGCTTTGCACATCGTCAGTGAAGGACCTGACTATTCGCACTTTACTTTGATGAATCGTGTAGGGAAAAGCACCGCGTTTAAGCTTTTTAGGCGCTATCAGTGTACATTTTATTCAAACACCCACATTTTCTTTTCCTATTAAACGGGCATTACAATGCAAAGCATTCAGTGTACACGGTAAAGAAAGTCACAATTTAAGCTAATTAAAAATAACACTCCGTACTGGTGACTGGCAAATGTTTAACAGAGCAGCCACCAATTAGTAGTCTCCTCACACACTCTGTGGAGTGTACACGTCCTCATGAATTCCCTTCGGGCTATTAAACACACGTTCAAACCCATAGCATTCAACACCTGCTGAGCACCATTCGTCAAGGTGTTAAGTAAATGCTAAGAAGGTCATTTACCTTTGACCTTATCCGCTCCTCAGTTACAAAATGCCCCAAATAAACCTCAGATATGGTCTACGTCAGCAAGTAAGATGAACACGCGTTGAAAAGTTGTATGTGTGAATCACAAAGTTAAACATTCATTTGAATATTCTCGCACTCCCACCACTGATGGTGTACTAGCATATCATGTTATTGACATCAACCGACAAAAATATCGACCATGGAATTACTACTATTCATTAACTACACATCTGTGTACCTTGAAGATTAATGTATCATCAAAGTATGTAACTTGAGGAGTTATGAGCAATAAATCTATTTACCTAGGTGATAAAATAGTAGTCAATATTCTGCACTCAATGTTTTGTAGGCCAAGATTTGTGATGTTGAAATTCTGACAGACAACCACAGCTGTCAGGTGGCTCCATTTTATCACTTATGACATCTGCAGTTTATCCCTGCTTTTCAGCCAACAGTATTTTTTTTGGGGGGGGGCATTATATAGCGCAAATTAGACCCGAAGGTATCAGAGCGCTTTACATGAGCACCAGTTGCATTACAGACAGACACATTCATTTTTTTGTTAGACGGGGAGAGATTAAGTGATTTGACAAGAATCATAGGATGTTGAGGGTCCCTGCCCAGACTGGAACCTGGTTCCCCAGCTTTGAAGTTGACCACTCTAGCCGTTAGGCCACATCCTTGCTGACTGCCCATGTTTACAATACGTATAGTAAAACTACAAGTCCCAGAATTGTTACACATTGCAGCATTTGCAAAGCGCTTCATACCCTGAAGCGCTCTGGTTTGCACGGGGCTCCTGTGTGACCTTTCAGAGTGAATGGAGCTTGGTCGTCAGTAAAAGGGCGGGGCTGGCATTTGGGCCCTGATCAGAAATAGGTCAATAATTCTGTTTCAGACTCAAAAGGGAGTGCCACCAAGAATGGCAAAAGACTATGGATGCTTGAAACATCACTTTCAGTAAATATCCAAGGGTATTTTTACCCTGTAAGGAGTATCTACAAAATAAATAGAACTCCTTTTGGCTATACCCCTAGACATTCCTAACTGATCTGGACCCCTTTTTCTATCCAGTTGGAAATATCTCTGAACTCCTGAGTATGGTTGAGTCCACCCAGGTGGTATCTACCTACCTGGGTGTGGAGTGAAGCTAATGATGAAGCATGCCATGATCAGTAGTGGGTGAGGTGTCTGCGTCCAATGTCTTATGACATCCGCAAAGTCACAGGTAACAATGAAATACTTATCCCTGGGAGCAGGGGTGGGGGGGGGGGGGCTAGCAAGAAGCACCGCTGCCGCTTTTGTTACAGGGGGCCGATATTGCTGCAAAACCATCCCCCACTGACAAAACCGGCCACCACAGGCACAAAACCATTTCCCCCCCCCCCAGGCCAACTGGGGAAATGCCCGGTGTCCGCTATGGCCTGTCCGGGCCCTGTATAAAATACCTACTGACCCGGTGTGTATGGATTGAGCTCCAGAATTATCATCCCTCTTTGTTAAATGATTGGTGTACATTCCACCAACAAAGAGGTCTGCACTGTCCTTCCCAGAACCTCACAGTACTGCAAGAATAGGAAGACGTCTTGCTGCTCTTGAAGCATTTCCAGGCAGCAGGGTTTATCTTACTTCACAGGGCCCTTCAGATTCAAACTTATAGATATACAGGATTGGGTTTCCAGTAAGCAGTCCATTTGGTTCACCACAGTCTCTACATCCATTGTCTTTTTAGGTTCTCAGCACACTGCTCCTTGAGGTAGACTTTTTTCATGGGTGATTTTCCGAGAAGCGAATTGTCTGAATATCTCTATTAGGCCCATTAAGAAGAATGTCTTTCCCAGTTCAAAAAATACATCCTGGCCCAGAGATTCAGGTGAAGAATAGTAACAATCATTCCACTGTTGCAAAGTCAAGTACAATACCAACTCCATGAACGAAGCTGTCATTGAAGAAAATCATCTTCAGGACAATCCAGCAGTGCATCAACACCCTGCCTGACCATCCTATCCCACACTCCATAGACAAATGCAAGCCATCAATCTCTTCTTCAGTGCACAGACAATCAGACAGCATGTCAACAACAACCCTGCTTTGCCTCTTACACCCACCTCTTTTCATAGCATCCTGCAAGGGTCATCCTTTAGAGCACCAAGTCTCGCCATTCTTGCCAACAAACTCAGCTTCCTCCAAGCCACCACATACAGAGGTGATATCTTACCATTGTCCTTCAGCAAAGCTCTCTCGAGAAGGTTTGTCACCCCTACATAGACAGCTACCTTATAAATAGTAGATATTGCCCTCCTGACCACAGGCAAAGATAAGCCCTGCCTCTGAGTATTGCTGGACCTCTCAGCTGCTTTTGAAACTGTTGACATTTTACCCTCATTCACACCCTGAAGTCTTGAATTGAATTCATTGGTTATCTCATTTATTGGTTCACCCGCTTCCTATGCAATCAACACCAGAGTTCATATGGACACCGCCATGTCCCAGAAGATCCCTATCATCTGTTTCCCCCAAGGGTCCATGTTTTCACTCTTCCGCGGTGAGTACTGCCCTACTCAGGATAACAGCATCAAATTCCACAATGTTCTAGGTTAAATGCTTTATGTTTAAAAAATACATATGTAAAGATGCCATAGAATAAACATATATGCAGATGCACAGAGTATAATATGCCACTTATTATCATTGTTAAGGGAGGGGATTCGCATCATGACTCACTCAAGGCTTCATCTCTCTTGAAGATGGGCCCTCCCTATATTCAACAATTCAATGAATAGTATATTACACTCCGTGCACCAGCATATGAAATATATATATGTGTGTGTGTGTATTTGTTTATTTATATATATAGGGGAAAAAACAAAGGTTAAAGGGAAGTAATAGTTAGGTGAAAATGGAAGTTAAAACATACCATTTTAAACAAACAAAACCACTGAAATTCACCAGATATAGTTATCTCCAGTAACTATAACTCATGCCTAGGCTTTCCTGTTTTCAGCTTCTATTTTTGGTAAATTCTGGTGGGGTTTTTTCAGTGTTTTCAAGTGATTTCAATACCTTTAAAAACAGTGGTTATCAGTGGTTACACATTTTCGCGCCATTAAAAACAACAGAAACAGTGTTTTTCCAGTGTTTATGGAACGTTTTGCTTTTATTATTGCTTGCTTTCTACACTGATAATGCATGGTATATAGAAGGGTGCGTACAGTGTATATGAGGTCCAAATACATTTTTGCAAATCAAACCTATTGTAGTACACCATATAATACTTCTTCATTGAGTATTTGGTCAAGTGCGCTCGCAATTTCCTTCCCATGTAAACTTTTTTCTGTGAAAAGGCCCTCTCAACATTGGCACTTGAGACGGGCAACGCCAAAACAGCCAGTACACAATTTGCTAACTTTGGCCATTGACATAGCTTTCCATGCCAATACTGGTGCACTTGAAGATTGCGATTCACTGGGCAGGTTCTGCAACATTTGTGTTGAACTGGGCGCTTATACCCTCAGAGGTATTGAAGCGGTCAAAAATGAAGCAGCACTTTTGAAACTACAGAGAAAAATCTATGCATCATTGCAAGCCATTTCTCATACATTGTAAAATAAAAGTTCCTGAATTGCTCTTCAACATTGCTTTGTTTAGCAAGTGGCAAGCACTCTAACATGGAACATGTTGCAGTGCCAAAGTCACTAAAGGTGTCGCCCAGCCTACTCTCAAGGAGTTGTTTCACATCTACATCAATTATGCTGAACACTTGGCATACAAGGGTGTTTTCAGACTCTAGTTTTTTATCATGTCCACTACAACAGTTATGTTTTCCTGTAAAAATTTAAGAATGCAGTAGAGTGTACTTTTTTTCACATCACTATCAATATGCGACCAAAGATCCTCACATTTCTTGACTTTGGCATCCTCACTCAGCAAAAATTCTGTAAACGGTTGCCACATGGATAATATAGCATTCACAACCCCTTGGGCTGAAAACCATCAGCTAAGTGACACAGTTGGGATGACCCTTTCTTTGATGCCACAGAAAGCACAAAATGAGAAATATTTGTGTTCTAATTCCTGCGCATTACAAAACAGTGCACCAGAATGGGCTAAAAAGTCAATAGCATTCTTCATTAATTCTGAAGATTGTAAAGATCCTTTCAGCATACCATCTAACAAGTGGCAAGTATCTCTTACAGGGAAGCACTTCAGCTCAGGTATCGATTTTGACAGATCATCACACAACTTTTTCATATACATAGCTGAATCCCTGCAAATACAAACAATAACACACCAATCTTTGTTGAACTTGGAAAGAACCTTTTTGAGCAGCATTCCAAGTGACACTGCTTTCCATGTTCCATCCTGTCATGTTTTCACCACTATCCGAGATGCTTGGTGATAGCACTCTTTTCACATATACTTGTCACTATACCTTGCATTGAATGTTTAAAGGCTGAGGTGTTGACAAGTTAACTACTATCAATACTGACTCACTAGAAACTGGGGGCTGATATATCAAGGGTTTTTACCCACTCTCTGTGGGTAAATGTGATGGCACATATTGGGAAAGATTCTTCTGAAACCAGCCATTTTACCTATCAATGAAAGAATCAAACGCAGCCAAAATATCAAACATAATTTTGATATTTCCTGATTCTCTACAGTTTATAAAATAATTAAATAAGACATAAAACAAGCTTCTAAACCCTGCATCTTTAGACCAAAGACCACAAAACTGAAAAAGCAAAAGGAAGAAGAAACAGCATTATAGTGACGTCCCTAAACAACAAAACTCAAGCAGAATAATGTTAGCCCAGTCTTTCTTGCTGCTAGCTTGTATAATAAAGTTACATTGTATTGGCCCCTTCAGGAAGAAAAAAATGACTCTTTCACTCTCCATTTCCTTTCTTTGAATGGCATTTAGTTTGTGGTTATGCAGGTGATTTTTCAGTGTTTATATGTTTACACTGGTGAGGGCTATTTCCCTTTCGGTGGGGTTTTATCAGTTAATATAGGTTTAAACCTAAAACCGGACAGCCTACTCATGTCCTTAAGTAACAAAAATTTGCGCCCCCACCATGCACAGTATTGCCATCAATTATGTCATTTCAGATGTCACAGTGATGTTATCAATGATGTCATAGAACATATGAGTGATGTAATATGAGGCAATTAGCAGTGCATGGCAAAGGCGCGAGTTATAGTTACTTTAGGACATAAGTTATGGTTACTTGAGATAAATATAACTGGTAAATTTTTGTTATTTAGTTCATTTAAAACGGTATTTTTTAACTGACATTTTCACCTAACTGTAACGTCCCTTTAACCTTTGGTGTTTTTCCGTGAATTTCTAAGGTTTTTCTAAATGTAAAAAAATATACTATTACTATTCCTAACTTTAACGTCACTTTAACCTTTGTATTTTTCAGTAGATTTCAATGATTTTTAATATAAAGTAAGATGTCTATCACAACGGCTGGCGCATTACCTTTTACCCATGCATGGCACAGGGCTGGATGCAGGGCATGGACTGCGGCTAGGCCCTGTGCCCTAGCCCCTGCAGGCACCGGGCACCACCCCTACCCCCCGTAGTGTGCGGTTGAGCGCAGGGCCTGGTCACAGTGTGTGCAGGCTGACTATGTGATGTTACAATTTAAAAGGTGTTATTTTAAGTAAGGCAGACTTACTGACTTTGTCAAAGGCTCAAAACACCAACATATAAAAAGTTAGCCCATTGACTTTATCAAGGGGTCAGTATATGAACATATATAAAGCAGACCAATTCTCAAAAAATCACCATTAACTATAATCTAATTTATATGTCATTAATTCACACAGTGCAATGTTTAACAAAATTGATTGTCATAAAAAGGTTTTAATAAAGTTTTTTTTTTAAACTCAATATGTCTTTGAGTCTTTTTCTTTTACATTTTTCAGCCCACAAAATGTGCCATAAAAACAACCACAGGAGAGGTTTGCACCCCAGCTGAAGAGCATTGAGCTCCGGCTAGGAGGGCATGAAAAAAATATGGTAAACTCTCCTGGGGGCATTGATTTATTGACCCAGGAGACTTACTTTTTAATGTTGCTAGGGGTCTACTGCACTTCCTGCAGCCACCCAAAACATAAAAAAAGCATAGTAGTGACCTTTCTCGGGACTCCACCAGGCTCAAAAAGATCATTAAAAGCTCTCGCAGGGCTTTATGGGGCGCTCCCTGCTTGGAGCAATGAATAATAGATAAGCTGCTCCTGCCGCTCATTTATTATTCATTTTTTCTGTTTTTTAAATTGTATTTTTGGGTGTCCCGGTGCCCATTCGGGCCAGCCACAAGTTATATTTTTGTTTGGGGTCACGTGGGGAGCTCCAGGCCCACTGCAGCCGCTCCAACTCCCTGCAAGCGGGACCATGGGCCATGCAGGAGCCGGTAACCCTTTCTTTAGTTTAATTTTGTAAAACTGTGGTGACCCGGTGCCCACCCAGGGAACACAACAGCATTTTCAATGTTAGGGGCTGTGGATGGAGCCCCAAGGCACTCAAGCTCTGCCAGCTACCCTGCAAGAACTTATACTGGGTGCGGCAGGAGCCGACACTGCTCCCACCTTGCGGGAGCAGTTTTTCTTTCTGTTCCCGCTTGGTGAAAGCAATTCTATGTCTCCCTGCCCGCAAAAGCATGAGCAGGGAGAAACTTTTGTGCTCCCACCCAGTGGGAGCAGCTTCTGGATACGGTCCCCAGAACACAGTGAGTGAGCCTGCCCCGGGGGAAGGGGTCCCCTGGGCAATAGTATAGCTCGTAGAGGGGAGCAACATGCCCCCCTCCCCAAAGTTTAAAATCGCCCCAGTGGGATTGTTGGACCTGGCCCTATTTGCAGGGTTATGCCCAAACGTTTTGCCTTCCTCTTGTATTTTTTCTGACCTGTTTTTGTTGGCTTTAGGACTCTGGGCACTCTACCACTGATATTCAATGCTAAAGTGCATGTGCTCTCTCCTTTAAACTTCGTATGGTTGGCTTTCGCCTGTTTGGCATATTTAATTTACTTGTAAGTCCTTTGTACAGTGGTTTTCATAAACCCATGGCCTGTAAATTAAATGCTACTAGTAGGCCAGCAGCGCTGCTTGCGCCACCCACAGAAGTAGCCATTCAAACCCGTCTCAGCACTGGCACTGCAGGGTCTGCGTGCGCAGTTTACTACCATATTGACTTGGCATTTAAAGTTACTTGCCAAGCCTGAAACTCCTCTTTTACTACATATAGGTCACCCCTAAGGTAGGCCCTAGATAGCCCTATGGGCAGGGTGCTGTGTAGGTAAAAGGTAAGACATATGCCTTCATTGTGTGACATGTCCTAGTAGTGACAAACAGCCTATTTGGTTTCTCCCTGCTGTGAGGCCTGCTCTTCTCATTGGTTGGCATTGGGAATTCCCAGATATGTTTTTCAGTGGGAATTTCTGATCTGAAAGGAGTAGTGTTGCCATGTTTGGTATAGTGGTGATAAAACCTGCTTATCGGTGAAAGTGGATTTTCATTACTATTTTAGAAATGCCACTTTTAGAAAGTGAAGGTAACTGGTGCGCCGTCGCGCTCCAGCCTCAAGATGCACTCCCGGTATTGGCAAAACGTCTGATGGAACTTCCCCTTTTTTTATCATAGCTACCCCTGACAAAGGGCTTTCAGCCCGAAATGCATTGGGTGAATGTTCGCATGGTTACCCAGGACTAAAAGTGTATTTGAACGTGTTCCAGAAAAACGCCTGGATGGGCATTTCTTCTACATTAAAAATTTGAATTCACTTCGCCTCTGTGTGAATGTCGCAACAATTTGGACAACTGTGGATTACTTGGATTACTGATTGTTTACTGGATTTACAGTGTGATACTACCGGCTTTTGCCAATACCGGCAGTGCATCTTGAGGCTGGAGCGCGACGGCGCACCAGTTACCTTCAGTTTCAAACATGTGCCATTGGGGTTAAGCACTTCAAGTTTGCACGCCAAAATCGTTGCCTTTGAGCATTTTTGAGCCATCAATAGGAGTAACAAAGTGGAAGGAGTGCATTCGATCATTTTTTTGCCATATTATATATTTTGACCCCTCTGATTGGTTGCACCCAAATTAAGGATTGAATAAGGAGTACATTACCACCTTGGAGGCCACCTGGGAACCACACGACACATGGAGTTTCGCCAGTTTAAATCTCTTTGCATTTTTTCGTTTAAGCATATATTATTCAATGAATGACAGGACTTTATTTTTTCAGTACGGGGCTGGTTGCTTAACACACATTTTTTTTTCACATATCGATATATTCATGATCGTATTTTTTTCACAGTTTAATTTATTTGTCTCACGGATTTGCATGGTGTTCTTTTTTACAATAAGGTGTTTGTATCACGAGTAGTAGTTATGTCCCTATAGGTGCACGTTATGTAGGCTGTGTCTTTAAGTGGAGATTAGGATTTCTTCCACTACATTTAGTGCGCTGGGGTTGGTGAGCACAGTCACGGGGTCTGTTTGAATTTCATGGATATATTACACCTGTCTGAGTAGCCCATCAAGGATTCGTTCCCCCCGTACATCACACTGTGGGTTACGCGGATGTCAGTTGGAGTGACGAGACCGTGGGCCATGATCATATTTCACTCACAATTAGATCTTTCAGATTACTGCGACGTGAGTTTCTTTTTGATTTTAACTGTTTGGTTTGCATTATTTATCATTGAGTTTATCACGGGGGTAATTAGATTCAACACTTTTTTGTAATTAGTATAGTTTATGCTGGAGCGGTTCAATTGATTGTACTGTAACAAGTGCCAGTTTATACTTGCAGGCGCTTTTTGGTCATCAAGCAATGTTTTACAGCATATTACATGATGATTGTATGTTTAACGATGTAATTTTGATGATGAAATGTTTCAAAAGATGCAATTACATTATTCTGATGAAACTTCCCCTTTTTTATCATAGCTACCCCTGACGAAGGGCTTTCAGCCCGAAATGCATTGGGTGAATGTTTGCATGGTTACCCAGGACTAAAAGTGTATTTGAACATGTTCCAGAAAAATGCCTGGATGAGCATTTCTTCTACATTAAAAATTTGAATTCACTTCGCCTCTGTGTGAATATCGCAAAAATTTGGACAACTATGGATTACTTGGATTACTGATTGTTTACTGGATTTACAGTGTGATACTACCGGCTTTTGCCAATATCGGCAGTGCATCTTGAGGCTGGAGTGCGACGGCGCACCAGTTACCTTCAGTTTCAAGCATGTGCCATTGGGGTTAAGCACTTCAAGTTTGCACGCCAAAATCGTTGCCTTTTTAGCATTTTTGAGCCATCAATAGGAGTAACAAAGTGAAAGGAGTGCATTCGATCATTTTTTTGCCACTTTTAGAAAGTGGGCATTTTGTATGTGCTTATGATTCTTTATGCTTTGCAGCCTGACTCCAATCCACGTCTCGGTTAGAGTGACAGCTAGGTTTGTGCATACCTTACAGACAACACTCACACAGGAAGGGTTGGGTGTAACAGGGTTGCATCTGCATTCATCTGCATACTGAATGGTCTTCCTTGGCTGGAAGAGAGGGAGGTGGGGCACACTTACATTTGTATAGGCTGGGCTCTGCCCTCAGACAAAGGCTTGTTTACCCCCTACTGGTGTCTGGAGCCAGAGCTGGTATTGAATGGGGGTGTTGTGCACTTCTAAAGCTCTTTTGAAGTTACTCCCACATCAAAGACATTTTGAGTATAAGTACAGGGGCTTTGACCCCATGATTTTAGACACTGTGTGAACTTGTAATCAGAAGCTCCTGGCTCTACATGATGCACATTGCCAAGGGATTGCTGTGCTGCCAAGAGGAACTGCCATTAGGACTAGCTGCTTTGTTGTGCTGGCCTGCTGCCTATTGGGCTGCTGGAGTGACTGCCCCTTTGTCAAGTACCTGGATGTGCTGGCCTGCCTGCCGCCCCCTTTGTGCCCCCAGTGCTCTCCCAGGGCTCATAGTTTGCCCTGTCTCACACAAATCAACATTTGTTTCAACTCTGTCAGACCAGCATGTGCCCTGAGCTGCAGGTGACTCCTGCACGCCATGCTTGAAAGCACCCCGGGCCCGCACCTCCCTTCTCGGCTGTTCTCACTATCTGTGTGACGCTTGCAGACGCTGACTTGGCCGCTGACGAGGTGCAACATTGAGGGAAGCCCTTGTTTGAATGCAGCTAGCCCTGTTGACTGTGACCAGAAAGTGCAGGGTGAGTGCTTGTGCCTGCAGTAAGGTGCGTATCGAGCGCTTCGCTTTGCTGGAGCGCCCTGGGTTGAGAGACAGGCCCGACCAAGGGAGAAGAGCTGCAGTCAGGACTTGCGTGTCCCTGGTTTTTCCCCGATTCAGCCACAAGAAGGTAGCATGGCCGAGCGGGAAGAGAGACACCAAGCAACGGCAGCTGCAGGCAAGCATTTTTATTGTCCGTAAGGAGGAGACTCCAGGAGGTCTTCCCGTTGAGGGCTCAGTTGTCCATCGACAGTGGTCCGAGAAGCCCTGGAGAGTTCCAGACATGCTGCAGCCTCAGAGCGGTTATTCTTTGGCTGGGGAAGGCTGCAGTGATTTGCTTGGTGCGCTGGGGCTAGCGAGGTCACCCCGGTGAAGCTTGCTGTGTGGTGCCTTTCCCCCTACCCATGTTGGGAGAAGTACCTTGGGGGAGCTTCAGGGTTGTTGTCCACTGCCTGTAATTACCCTTCTGACTCCTATGGTGTGTACCTCTCCCTTTTTTGGGCACTCCTCAGGGCCCCTGGATCGTGTTGGCAGGACGGGGGAATCCTCAACGGAGGCCCCAATTTTACTTTCCCCAGAGATTGAGATTACAGTATTCACTGCAGCAGGCACGGAGGTGCCTCTGAGCCCTTCGCTTGTTCCGTAATTACCATATCTCTACTAAGACGAGGACAGGTGAACCTAGGTCTGTTTTTCCCTTCAGGGAATAGTAGGCTTTATTTACTAGTACATGTCATGCGCTAATGTTTTGTGATGTATAACGTTTTTGACTCTGGTAATACCAGGGCAATGAGTAAGGTCGCAAGACGTGTATAATGTGCCCTGTTATCATGCTTCATGTGTTTCTGGTGACATGTGATGCTTTATGTTCTTTGTCCTAAGCTGCTGAATTTTCGTGCCCTGTGAGTATAATGTATGTCGTTTTCAGTCTTGCCTTGTCAGGATAACGAATACTATTTCAGTATTTGCAGAATATGCACAGCATGTAGGATTCATGTCGTTTTGGTCTATGTTTTATGTACAATATATGGTATATTATTATATAACCCTGTGTGGAGTCTCTTTTGTGATGTATTTATTCTGTCACTAGTGTCAGTGTGTTGCTTTACACATTGCCTCTGGTATAAGCCTGACTGCTCATGCCAAGCTACCAAGGGGGTTAGCAGGGGTTATCTTGAATGTGTAACTCCCTTACCCTGACTAGAGTGGTGGGCTCTGCCTTACTTAGATGCATACCCTAGCCAACCAAAATCCCCATTTCTAACAGGGATGCTTTCCCAGGGCCCTCAAGGAGGCACCGGGAGGGGGGCCGCATGTCCCCTCCCCTTTAATTTATCTATCGGCCCCAGGGAATGGAATCCCCTGGGCCTCAAACAGGCTTGGGAAGGGTAGCTGCACACCCCCTTCCCTTTAATTTATCTATCGGCCCGGAGGATGGTGTCCCCGGGGCCTCAAAGAAGATCAGGAAGGTGGGCCACAAGTCCCCTCCCTTATTGAATAAATTGGCCCAGGGGGATGGGGTCCCTAGCCTGGAAATGGCCTTGGGAGGAGGGCAACAAGCTGCAAGAGCAGGAGAGCTCCATATTCACAGAGATATATCACTCTCCTCCCTTCTACCTAGCACCGGCACTGATTTCCGCTGCCGTGCGCCAGGCACACACCATAGTGCTAGGGTGTGTGCCTGAGTCTACCATAGGTTTTGTACAGGAAGAGTACTCTTCCTGTACAAATTACTATCCTAAACAAGTTTAAAAACTATTCCTGCTTTGTATGTGTGCTGTACAATGCAGCATGCATTCAAAGTCAGAAAAGCACGGAGAAATGAAAACATTTCTCTGTTTAACGCCTGCTTTTTGGCAGCGTTAATTTTTGGTGCTAAACCCTTTCTACCAATGTTGGGGAATAGGGTTAGAAAAAAAGGGAGTTAGGCCCACGGGGCAAGGCACAGGCAGGGCCGTTTATATATACTTGAAAAAAGAATGAGCCTGTACCTTGCTTCCCTGGTGATGTTTTTTTGGAGGGGTCTGCTTAATGCATGACAAGTCCATAACTCACTAAAGCTATCCAAAAACAGTATTTCCCAAACTACTTGTTGTGACTGCACACGTCATGACTCATTCTTGTTAATAATGATTTGTAAGAGAAAAGCACTGAACTAGAGCGTTACTTCCTTGGCGACATGGAGTTATCTGGAATTTTACCTCCGATGCTTAAGTCTCTTTTCTCTACATCTTTCCCTCAGAGGACCAACACTCTCCAATTTTGTCCTCTTATTACCCCCACTTGTACCCACAGCCCAAGCAACTAACTCCAGTGGCAACTGGTTCAGGCCACAACTGTACATAGAGAGCCAGCAAAAGGGCAGACCTAACTGGCATGCACTGCCCAGCACCAGCCTAAACAGATGGTAGACATGGCAGGTGCAAGCACATGCACTGCTTCGCAACTTGATAGAAACAAATCAAATTGTGGGCCATAGAAGGAACAGGCAGCGTTTGAAGCATTCCCAGTCCTGAAACTACCCAGTTCTTGAAGCTCTTGATTGGCTTTGGGGGCGTGCTCAAACTCCCACTCTGTGACAGGCAGGAAGAGCAGTGCTTAATTTGAGTCAGTGGTTTCCGGTGTTGGGCACCGGCACTTAATTGTCAACACCGCCGCATATGACAGTCTGCCACAAGATGGCGCTGCATGGCTAATTTAGAGATGATCACAACAACAGTTAGTTGTTAATTCAATATACATTAAAAATGACTTTTACCTGCTGCGCAAGCCATTCTTATAGATTTGGGGACCCAATCTCAGAAAAAAAACGCAAAAATGTCGCAAAACATAACATTATTCTACTTAAAAAACTTACGTTCAGGCAAATGCAAAGGCACGCTCTGAAATCTAGAGCAAAGCGCATTCTTACCATGCTTACTATCCCTCTGCAGCAAGGAATGGCTGTCTGGAGCACTGGAGTGTAACAATCTATAAATTTTTTGCAGAATTCTAACCTGCGATTTCCATTGCCGGAGAGAGGAACTGTTATATTCTGATTTGAGAAACGCTATTCTACGCGTTAGACGCACCCATTTCCTTATCTGCACCCATTATCAGAAGGTATGTTATGTTCCACATACTCTCTGGGTTCGGTTAGGTGATATTGTTTTGCTACCTACTCACGAGTATTTACCTTTAGGTATTTTTTGTTAAACCGGCAATACCTGTTCCGTGATGGTTTTTGTGACTGGTATTTTTTTTTGTCAAAATGTGAATGGTATTTTTAAACTGTTCTTATGTTTGATAAAATTAAGATCAGGTTGCAGTGATATGTATTTCTGTATTAACATAATATATCCTTTAGTTATTAAAACGATTATTTTTCTCTTCATAGTGATGATTATATATTGTGCAATACTTGTCCTGACGAAGGTGACGAATTGTTGATGTTTCACCGAAACGCCACGTCGACAGTTGTTTTTCAGTTTTTACGAATTTTTTAATTGTTTTTATTATATTGTTTTTAACTATATGAATGTTATATATAATGACTACAGTACTTATGTATATATGATGGTGTTTATATGATTTGATAATCTATGCATTTGCACTTTAATACGAGGTATTTTTATTGTATTATCCATGCTTGAAAAATTGTGGAAGTTTTGATTACTGTGTCTTTTAATAAAGAACAATATCTTCAGATGTATAATTCATATATGGTTTTGTTTTACTATCGGTTTTTAGTTTATGATTTTTAGTTTATGTTTATGATTATCACACAATTCATCAACCTTTGATGTTTTCGCTTTTGACTTGCATATTTAAGAGTATTTTTTTGTGTGAAGTTTTGAAATATCATATCAATTGTTTTTATTGGATTTGCCGCGTTGTAACACAAATTATCTTTGTCTTATTCTTTGAGGGAAAGGGAATCTTTTTGTTTGTTCTGTCTGGAGCACTATGCCACAGTACCTCCAGCCAACCCCATGCAGCAAGAATTTACCTCCAGGGACTTTGGGCACAAGCCCAGAAGCCAACCAACACTAGTTAAAGGCAGAGCACATCAGGGATTAGCCACGCTGGAGGTCGGGCGGCAGGCAAATACTTTCGGCAAGGGTGTGCGAACAACATGACTGTGAACAGCCAAATGCCATGGAAATCAGGGGTTGGGCACATTGTGGATTGGGCCTAAATCAGTCCCTGTGCCTACCCCCCCCCCCCCCCCACCCCAGAGCCCACAGGCTGTGGCTGCTGCTGGGACATTAAAGTGGTGGGGCAGCGCCGGGGGGTGGGGGCAGCACGGGAAAATAATTTAAAAAATTGCTTACCTGCCATCTGCAGCATCGGTGCTCTTCTGGCCTCTGCTCCTCGACTCCGGAAATGCCACAGGCTCCCCTACACCAATCCAGATGCTGGTCTCATGCTGGTATTACCCAGCATGAGAGCAGTGCCATGATTGGTGTGAGGGTCCAAGTTAGGTGCTCACTAAGGGACAGCACGCCTCGGGTGGAGAGATCGAAGTGCTCATGACGGTTTGGCCAGCCTTAGACGGCTGGCCAAGCTGTCATGCACACTTGAAGCAGTGCCACCACTCCTCCTCCTTCCTGCACCTGTGTCATGTAAGAATGGACGACCCCGCCTCGCCCTCGGCTCAGCTGCAGGAAGTGGGTGAGGAAAAATAAAATTATAATAACCTTTGTTATTATCATTGTATTTTTCATTTTTCACTGCTGAAAAGCAGTGGGGCGACAACCCTCCACCTTAGCGGAAGAGCCACCGCTGCCCACAGGCAAAGGCTATGTGTGTGCAGTGGCAGTTATCTGCACAAGGTGTTGGGAATAGAGGAATATCAAAATATGGGAGTTCGATGTAGTATATAAGAATAAAAAACTATTTAATAACAAAACATTGTTAAAGTTAATTTATGGTTTATTTTGTTTTAATGTATGTTTTAAAAAAAACTCAGAAATTAAATGAAAAATACTTAAAGTGAAATCATGATTATGTAACAAAACCATAAAATTCATGTTTATGGTTAGCTATGTGATAATATCTCAAATTACATAATCGATGACATCCCCAATGACACCTCAAGTGAACTCATTGTCACAGCAATCGAGCTGGGATGGTTCTAGAATGTGTGGCTTCCTGGGCTTCATTAGTTTTTATTGTATTTTTTAAAGTGAGCATCAGAAAAGTTGACATACTCACCAACTGAGAAACCCCTGCTTACATGAACCCACAACCTGCCTTATTATTATGATTATTGTTATAGTTAACACTAAAAATAATATCACTAATAATAATAATAATAATAGAAGTAGTAGTAGTGATAATACTACACGTTTCAGTATTATTATTATTAATAATAATATTTGTAAAAGCGAACTGTTAACTGGGAAGGCATCCTCGCGATGGCTAGCGTGGTGAGCAACAAATCAAAAATAAAGATATGGAACGTGTATAAAGCAGGATTTTCAGAGTTTTCCTAAAAACATTAAGTTCACTGATAGCACACAGAGTAGAAGGCCCACGATTCCACTGACCGGCAGCCTACACTGAAAAGGCTCTTGCACCTACTCGGGTCTTCTTGAATTTAGGAAACTTAAAGAGGTTGGGAATCGCTGAGTGTAAATTTCTCTGAGGGATTTTCTGGAGAAGGCGTGGTCCTACTTGGTGGAAAACTCTGTGAGCATTTCAGAGAGATTTAATCTGGACTCCATTAGCCACAAGGAGCCAGTGCAGAAAGCCCAAGGTGGCAGAGGTCCAAAAGTGGCGCAGGAGAGATTGGGGTGGGGGCTGACTGTATACGCCAGCAATTCTTAACCTGTGGTCCAGGGACTTCTGTGGGTTCATGGGCACCTACTCAGGAGGTCATTGACTGCTTAGAAAATTAATGTTAACAGATTAATAAAGTGTTTATAAATAAGGAGGCGAAATTGGAAATTGAACATTTAAAAACCGTTCTGTAAATGTAAAAAAGAATTTGAAATTGAAGGCTAAAATAGAGTTGGGATCCTCAGATTCAGTAGGAGCAGTGCAAGTGCATCAAACAGAATATAATATGCACAAAGGGTGGGTCCGCTGAATTTAGAAAAGCTCCAACCTTCACATTAAAATAAAAATTTAGATTTTGTATATTTGTTAGTGAATTGAATCAAATGTTTCATCATTTGAGTATTTGTTTGATGAATGCTTGTGTCTGTACTTTTGTGTATTGTTCTGCAGTTCAAATTATCAAAATTGCTTATACTGGGATTCTCGGCTTCCAGTAATGGGTTGTCCCCAAACTCCAATAATGGTTCAGTGAGGGGTCCCCGGATTCCAGTAACGATTAAGTAGTGGTCCACACAAGTCAAAAGATTAAGAACCACTGTTATACGGTACATGCGTTGAATGAAATAGCTGGGTGCACCCAAGAGCAATGCTTTACCATAGTCCAACCTGCTCAAGATAGCACTCTACAGTACTATGGGGCGAGAGTAGCAGGACGATTTTACGTAGGGTTCACATTAAAGCAGGACAGTTGGACAAGAGTTTGTTGACATGACTGGAGAGAGAAAGAGATCGCTGTTCAAATAGGTAAACAGTCTAAATATTGAATTTTAAATATCGAGTTGTCAAAATATCGAATTTCAAATATCGAGTTGCCAAAATATCGACTTACAAAAATATAGTGGTGCAGAATATCGAAATGCAGGTGAGAAATATCGCTTTTTATAATATCGAAGTTAGTAATATCGACAGTCATAATATAATTGTAAAAAATATCGATTTTGTTTTAGTGTTTTAAGTGTTAGTATATGTGTTAAAAGTACATATTATGTTTGTAATGTATGTTGGAATTTTTTTTAAAGTAATGATTTTTATGTTAAATTATTTTTGCGTATTTTAGTTCCGTAGCGGGTTGTGGGTTTATAGGGGAATCGGGTGGGAAGTAATTTAAATATAATATATTAATTAAGAATTTTTTTGAATTAATTACTTATATGTTAATTAATTTTTGTGTAATTTTATTCCGTAGCGGGTTGTGGGTTTATAGGGGAATAGGGTGGGAAGTAATTTAATGTAAATTAATTAATTAATTAATTAATAATTTTGTATTTAATAATTTATATTGTTCATTGTGTTAATTAATTATTAATTCATTATAAATTGATTAATAATAATCAATGAATTATTGGTGATTATGTTTAATGTGTAAACATTTTTTATCAATTAGTTATTAATTTGATATTAATTATTAATAATAAATTTGTTAATATGCTAATTGTGTATTTTTTTAGGAGTGGGTTGTGGGTTTATAGGGGAATAGGGTGGGAAGTAATTTAATTGTAATTAAGTAATTATCAAATTGTATTTATTGGTATTGATAATTAATTTATTCTTAATTATTAATTGGTAATTCATTTTTATTAATTGATTAATTGATAATTATATTAATTGTATTAATTAATATTGGAGTGTGTTGTGGGTTTATAGGGGAATAGGGTGGGAAGTAATTTAATTGTAATGAAGTAATTATTAGTTTTTATTTATTGGTATTGATAATTAATTTATTGTTAATTAATTATTAATTGGTAAATATTTTTATTAATTGATAATTATTTTAATTGTATTAATTATTATTGGAGCGCATTGTGGGTTTATAGGAGAATAGGGTGGGAAGTAATTTAATTGTAATGAAGTAATTATTAATTTTTATTTTTGGGTATTGCTAATTATTTTATTGTTAATTAATTATCTGGATTTTTTTTAATATTAATTATTTATTGGTATTGATAATTAATTTATTGCTAATTAATTATTAATTGGTAATTAATTTATATTAATTGATTAATTGATAATTATATTAAATATGAGACATTTTATGTGGAGTGGGTTGTGTGTTTATTGGGGAATAGGGTGGGAAGTAATTTAGGGGCCGATTACGATGGCGGTCGGTGTCAGTACCGCGGTGCCGGCAGTGCGGAAAAATGCCTTTACCGCCCGCCAGCAGC
This sequence comes from Calotriton arnoldi, assembly GCA_963921515.1. Taxonomy (NCBI): domain Eukaryota; kingdom Metazoa; phylum Chordata; class Amphibia; order Caudata; family Salamandridae; genus Calotriton; species Calotriton arnoldi. The sequence goes on from CAWUFW010006988.1 coordinate 857,387, forward strand.
GGTCCTCACGGCCGCCATATTATGAAGGGCAAATATGCCCCATTTCCCGACCTCCGCGGTGCAACGCCGACCGCCATGAAATTGCACCCGCCACCGCGCCGGTGGGAGCCAATGGAGACTCACCGCCGTGCGGAATGACGTCCCGTCCGCTCAACAAATTAGGATGCGCCAAACAACCCGTCGAACCGCAGGGGAGAAACCGGCCTTCCAGACACGGCGGAATCTCGACAGCGGAGCGTGAAACGAGACTTCCGGAGCTCTCCACCCGGAGCCGAACGCCATGGATCCAGCACTACACGTCCTCCCGGTGCTGTACGTGATACATCACCAGGCCAACATCGCCCGCCGCGGACGCCGCCGCAGGTACATAAAAAAAACACAATACAACACAAAACAGATCACAAATTCCACGGGCTGAAACAGGGCACCTGGCCACACCAGACACACTGGTGTGGACAGGAACACATCCATCAGTGTACCCACACATGTCTCAGCTGGCACCAATTCACACCCTGCATCAAGCCCACCAAATTACCGCGAACATAATGTAATGTGTTGCTGACGACACCGCAGCGGTGAGTATGCGGGAAATCCATCGCACAAAGCAGAATGCATGTACAGCAACGGACAGGCCAGAAAGACCACAGGCCACCACCACTACCCACCACCCACAGCTCCGCCGCACACAGCAAGAAACATGCCAATCCCCCCCCCTGTGCACCCCCATGTCCAACACCAAGCAAGCTAAATCCACACCCAGCAGCACACAACTAACACCTAGGGAGACAGACACAGCAGCATTGGGTGTAGATTAACACACAGCACAGAGGCACAGGCCTAGGGCAACACACACACACACCACAACACCACATACATGGCAAGAAAGCTGAATACAAGCACAAAATTAACATACACACACACAAGGAACATACAGACTACTGGACACACACCCTGCCAACTCACACAGACATACCCCACACCGACACACAGTCACATACACAGACTACATGCCACCAGCAATGGAGCACAACATAGAGGAAAGCAAAAATTATGTGCACACAAATGGGAGGGCAAGGAGACAACCAACAACCAGGTGAACAGACACATGCAGGACAAGGAACCCAGAACAACATCCACACCCCATCCAAGCACATGGCTGGCACAGTGAGTGAAGTCAAACAACAGTCACCTCAGTGCAACAACTCAGGGAGACAGCAAGGTAACCCATGTATAGGGACAGGGATGAAAGGAAGGACCTCAAGTCAAACAGTGAACAGCAAGTACACATGAGTATCACACAGGGCACATTGGCACACTCAATGACTGTCAAACACAAGTAGGAGTCCCCAAACATACCCCCTCATATCTGCAGCACACAACCCCAATGCCAGACACACAGAAGGGCCTACATAATGTCCAGACAAGATACAGACAAACAATCAAACCCCCTGGGGGCATCCACAAACATCACACACACACAGGGATTTCAGTACCAATGTCTGCACCAAAACAAAAATGGCAAACACAATTCAAAACAGAAACACAAACAGAACCACAAAAATAACACACATCACCTGTGCAGCCAAACTAGGGGAAGGCAATGGGAGCACACACACAACAGGAGTGCACCACCTCATCAGTCAGGAAAAATGCATAGGCTACATACCACAACACAGACAAGAAGTGCACCATCACAGAACAACACAGACACATCAAACACACAACAGATGCACAACACCACAAAGCACATAGCAAACACAGCAGTACATCAGGGGATGTACACTAGGACAGCACAAGGCAACATACACCCACAGCACTGAATGCACAACAAGCAGTGTGTGCACACAAACACACAACAGTCCCACACAGCCATGAGTCACACGCCATTAACACACACATCAACACACACGACAAAGCCACAACCAACACACCGTACAACCCTTGACCACCCAAATGCACACCATGTAAGTAACCGATGTGACTAGGATGACTGCCCATCACAACATGACTACACATCTACACTGCTAGGCATACATGAAAGCAAGAACGCACATACATGTTGAGCCTGGTCAGCCTGCCTGCAATCCCGTGTATATGACCCCTCTATGTGTTTGCAGTGCCCACATACCAGGATGCAGTAAAACATAGCCAACAGCAACAAGGAAGGAACATGAGTCTGGTATGTCACCGAAAACAACATCACTGACCCCACAAGTGTCCGAGTCATGAAGAACTGAAGTCCCCGTCACCCCTGTAAAATAAATGATAAGTCAAACAAGCCAGTGGCACAGTTGAAGTGGCACACAGAGCATGTGGCCCAGTAAATGTGAGACATACAGGAAAAGCCTTATTCAGTAAGGACAATGACACAACTGACAACATGAGCAACTGTTTTTATTCACAAATAGCACTGATAGGCAACAATATCAGACAGGACCAAGGCACAAGATGCAGAGCCTGAACATGAGAAGCTGCACAGGCAGGGTGCAAACTGCAAGGCCAGTGGCCAGTCCAAGGTGCTGACAGAGACAATGAGAAGCTGCACAGGCAGGGGGCAAACTGCAAGGGCAGTGGCCAGTCCAAGGTGCTGACAGAGACAATGAGAAGCTGCACAGGCAGGGGGCAAACTGCAAGGCCAGTGGCCAGTCCAAGGTGCTGACAGAGACAATGAGAAGCTGCACAGGCAGGGGACAAACTGCAAGGCCAGTGGCCAGTCCAAGGTGCTGACAGAGACAATGAGAAGCTACACAGGCAGGGGGCAAACTGGAAGGCCAGTGGCCAGTCCAAGGTGCTGACAGAGACAATGAGAAGCTGCACAGGCAGGGGGCAAACTGCAAGGCCAGTGGCCAGTCCAAGGTGCTGACAGAGACAATGAGAAGCTGCACAGGCAGGGGGCAAACTGCAAGGCCAGTGGCCAGTCCAAGGTGCTGACAGAGACAATGAGAAGCTGCACAGGCAGGGGGCAAACTGCAAGGCCAGTGGCCAGTCCAAGGTGCTGACAGAGTCAATGAGAAGCTGCACAGGGAATGTGTGTCACCAAACTCCGCCATGGTCAGCAACACAGTCTGGTGTGTCACGATGGGCAGCACAGGTACCAGTGTGGGAGAGACAGGTCTGTGACATTGATCAACATTCAGACTTGGCTGTCAGTCTGACTGGGAGCTGACTGTGTGTCGGGCAACTTGGACCACTTGACTGGGGAGTGAGACGCCCAGCTGAGGAAGAGCTATCAGTGGCCTTGGACGCTGGAGGGCTGCTTGGACCAGGTGGTGTAGTGGCACGTGGAGGTGAACTCAGGCCGACGTGGGACACAGTGTGGGAGGGAGACAGTGGAGGGGTGCCTTTCCACTTCTTGGGGATTCTAAATGGCTTGCCTGTCTTGGTATCAATGGGAAGTGGTGTGGACACAAACGGCACACTCATCACCAAGGCTGCCGCAGGTGCACACGCTGGACCTCCCTTTGGGGATGTGCTGGATCCAGAAGGACGCTTAGCCTGGCATTGCCTCTGCCCCTCCATCCCCTCTTTACCCTGTGTGCCCCCTACAGTGCCCTCCTGTCCCTGCTTCACTGGACTTGGAATGGGAGTAGAGGTAGTTGGTGAAACAGCCTTGGATACCTTACTATGTGTAGCCTTGCCAGGCCCCACCTTCACAGTGGGCATGGAGAGTGTCTGCATGCCTTTGCGAGACGTTTTTGGGACCACAGAGTCTGTGGCCGGGGATTGCTCTGAGGCTTGTGACCCTGAGTACTTCCTCCTTGAATCATGTGCCTTTGCAACGCCTGACGGGCTCTTCTCTTTGCGCTCTGGGGTTGTTTTCTTCTTCGTAGGGGAAGGTGTCTGTGACCTTGACCGCTTGGGCTGCTGCTGCTGTGTGCTACGTGTGCAGTATCGTGACGTTGAGGTGTGTGAAGCGTGGTCACCGTCGTCAGACGTCGCCACTGGCATGGGGATGGACAAAGGGACTGGAATTGGACTACGAGATTGAGCCAGTTGAAGTGCAGCCGCCATTGTGGAGGACATTGTCTGGACAGTGCGGTGCAGCCCACCCACGGCTGAATGGATGCCCTCCATGAAAGCTAACACCTGTGCCAATTTGCGGTCGTGGTCTGACAATGCATTGAGGAGCCCTGTCTGCCCCACACACAGCTGGCGCATAAGGTCCACACACTCTGCACTGATGGCAGCAGGGGGCACAGGGGCAGGGGCAGCGGTGCCTGGAATGAAGGACACTCTTCCCCTCTTTGTGGTGCGAACACGGGCAGCAACAGAGGAAGTGGCTGGGAGGGTGGGCACTGCACGCTGTGTGCTGGAAGATGTAGCAGACTCTCCGTTCCCTGTGTCCTCCAAGATGTCTGCACCACCGCCGTCATCAGATGATGTTGAACTTTGCGTCTCGGGCTGTGATTCCTCCAGCATACTCCTATCCCCCTCCGAGGCGCTGGTCACATCTGTGTCACTGGGATCCTGTGCAGCTGTTGTGCTTGTTTCACCACCACTGGTGTCCGTCCCCTGTCCCTCCGTGCCCACGGGAGATGCTGCATAACAGAGAGACATGTAGGGTCAGCAAAGTGACAGCAACAGGACAAACATATTCAAGCAAAGCAACACTGAGGATGACAAAGTCTACATGTTGCAGGCCACCCCGTGCAATCTCACCATGCAGACACACATCACTACCTCAAACAGTGCGTACAAACATCTAAACACGGCATAGCTGAGCCATGTGATGGGCAGTCAGCACAACATCATGCATGTTGGGGCGTACAAACACTAACACCAATGGACCAGGCCTGCAGCACACCACCCACAATGCCATTGAAATTCCCAGGATTGGAAAAACATCAGTAAGTGCATGTATGTAATATCCGTGACTGCCACACCCAGCACAGGGGCCACTTACAACCCACTGCATCACAGTAACCACATCACGTACACCAGCGCAGGTACAGGCTTGGTACACATGCAGCCACTCACAGACAAAATCAACCTTCACAGAATACTCACCCCTAGCTTGCTGTTGATGCTCCTTCAAACGTGCGTCCAGCTCAGGCTGTGTCACAGCCAAGATGCGGCACATCAGTGGTGTCAAGCTGCGTCGTGACAACCTGCCACTGCGAGGGAGTATCCCCAGTGTCATCTCGGCAACGTTCTTTGCCAGTCGTGATATGTCGTCCCACCTCTTGTGGCAGTGGGTGCGCCGGCGGTTTGACACTCCCAGAGCCCGCACCTTGGTTGCAATGGACCTCCACACGGCCTTACGCTGGTGTACCTTGAGCTGCAGGTGTGGGAGACAAGAGGGGGAAAACATCAGTGACACACTCTCATGGTAAAAGCTCTCTCTCTGAACAGTGGCATGACACAGACTCATCTCCACACGGCAGATATGGGTCATTGATGTACACTCATGCCAACCACACACGTATCACACTCTGTGCAGTCAGTGATGTGTCCTTGTCACATTGGGCGTGGACAGTCCATGCCAGGTAGAATCACACAGAGATGGACAACGAGGAGCCACACAAACAGTCACATGAACAATAACTGTCCCGAAACATGCATCACCAGATAGCTGTCACACCATATGGATGTGTACACAACACATGTCCATCCACCCTTCATGTCCATGCATTTAATGTGTGGGTTGCATACACCCCCTTAACAACTAGGAAACAGCATGTCAGCCAGTGCATTACACAACCCCACACTCTCAGGCACATACACCATCTGATCGACTACATGTGTGCCCCCTTGCACTCACACCCCCACTGTTGGAGACTTACCACAACATTTGGGCCTCCATATAGCCGTGGGTACTGTGTCAGCACCTCGTCCACCAGGACATCCAGCTCCTCGCTTGTAAATGGACTGGCACGGATCTTCTCCGTCCTAGCCATCACTGTGGACATGAGACGTCAGCGGCGGCAGTGGGCGGTGAGGGGTCCCAGGCAGCAGTCCCTGGAGGCAGCAGCAGGTGAGGGGTCTCAGGCAGCAGTCCCTGGAGGCAGCAGCAGGTGAGGGGTCTCAGGCAGCAGTCCCTGGAGGCAGCAGCAGGTGAGGGGTCCCAGGCAGCAGTCCCTGGAGGCAGCAGCAGGTGAGGGGTCCCAGGCAGCAGTCCCTGGAGGCAGCAGCAGGTGAGGGGTCTCAGGCAGCAGTCCCTGGAGGCAGCAGCAGGTGAGGGGTCTCAGGCAGCAGTCCCTGGAGGCAGCAGCAGGTGAGGGGTCCCAGGCATCAGTCCCTGGAGGCAGCAGCAGGTGAGGGGTCCCAGGCAGCAGGCTCTGTGAGCAGTGGAAATGTGGTGCTCCCTTCCACACATATATAGGGCCCTGGACTCGTTTCAGTGGTCATAGTCTTCTGCCATTGGTGTTCCAGGTCAGCCTTCTTCAAAAGCATCCAATGACCGCCTCCGCGGGGCGGAGCACGCCTACCGCGATTTTTGAATCTGCAACATGCCACCGCGATAGCGGTCCCCATTGGCTGCAAGGGCATGGTTCATGGCGGTGACACACCGCGTGGTCCTGGCCGGCGCTACCGCGGTGGTGCATCTTACAAATGCATCCTATCTCCGCATCCGCTGGGGGCGGAGCACGCCTACCGCGATTTTTGAATCTGCATCATGCCACCGCGATAGCGGTCCCCATTGGCTGCAAGGGCATGGTTCATGGCGGTGACACACCGCGGGGTCCTGGCCGGCGCTACCGCGGTGGTGCATCTTACAAATGCATCCTATCTCCGCATCCGCTGGGGGCGGAGCACGCCTACCGCGATTTTTGAATCTGCATCATGCCACCGCGATAGCGGTCCCCATTGGCTGCAAGGGCATGGTTCATGGCGGTGACACACCGCGGGGTCCTGGCCGGCGCTACCGCGGTGGTGCATCTTACATATGCATCCTATCTCCGCATCCGCTGGGGGCGGAGCACGCCTACCGCGATTTTTGAATCTGCATCATGCCACCGCGATAGCGGTCCCCATTGGCTGCAAGGGCATGGTTCATGGCGGTGACACACCGCGGGGTCTTGGCCGGCGCTACCGCGGTGGTGCATCTTACATATGCATCCTATCTCCGCATCCGCTGGGGGCGGAGCCCGCCTACCGCGATTTTTGAATCTGCATCATGCCACCGCGATAGCGGTCCCCATTGGCTGCAAGGGCATGGTTCATGGCGGTGACACACCGCGGGGTCCTGGCCGGCGCTACCGCTGTTTGATTACCATAGAGTGACATGGGTGACCGGGATGTGGCTGGTGGAGCATGACAAACGCCATCTGCAGCTATGTAGAGGGCCATCACTAACACCAATGTGTCATGTGCAGCACATGACACACTTGCGTCAGTGGTGGGCATCGACACAGGTACAAATGGTGGTTGGCATGCTCCGCCACCCAATTCACAGACAGTATGTGCGTCCGCTATGGGGAATATGCAGCATCACATTGTACACTCTGTGCGTCATTGTGTTTATGGGGCACGTTTAAGGCACCTACGGACAGTTCTTGTTGTGTGTGGATCAATGGTCATTACTGTACTACGCACAGTGGATACGTACAGTGGCACATGGCACTGGATAACATTGATATGGTCTCCTGTCACAAATGTCAGCCACTGTGTAACGTCTCACACCAAATGGAACACTGTACTCCATTATGTTGAGCAATATTTACACACAATGTCGTATCTGCCACCCATGCTGACCACTATCTCACACCTGAGCCCATGTGTTACACTGAAAACCCAGATGAACTCATTTATTCAGCATGACTGTCATCATTGGAAACAGATGTCACCCTGTTGTGTTATTGCTAAGACCAATTACATGCCGCATGTTATGTCTTTGTACACACTGGCAACTCCTGCAGTGTATGTCCACATGTACAGGGGGGCTCGACCTGCTAAAGGATGACGAGTACTTCAGCACCACACCTGGCATCCGTTGCATTATTATTGTTTGTCACTTGGGTAGACGGCCAGAGCAGATGTCTTTGCTACATGTCTGCCACCTGTAACCACAGGGACCTATGTGGTAGTGTCAGGTCTGTGCTCATGTTGTTTGGACTGTTGTATGTGAATCAGTGACATGTACATTTCAACAATGGTGCTTAGCTACACTATGTTTTTGAGTGTTGTGCTGTGTTCCGGTGCTACTCACCTGCCACCAGTGCATGTCCATTGTTCACATCAGGAATGTTGCGTTGGCAGATGGACTGCATGCACGGTTGTGGATTGTGCTAACTGTATGGAATATAGTATGCGACATTTGTCCACAGGCTATGGGTGTCCAGTTTTGCCTGTGCAATGTGTGTGCACTGATTAGCGGGAATTGTCTGCAATGTTGGATGGTCAACACAAGTGGCACACGTGTGCAGTGTGTTGCCACCAACACTAGTGTATGTGCATGCTATGGGGTGCTAGCCATCCTTGCTCACCATCTATTCCAGCACTGTGTGGGTGGATCACATCTGCTGGTGTATCAGGATGGTGTGGGCACCCAAGACAGGTGAGATGTACCTTGACTGTTGTGCCTGTGACACTCATCCAACTCCGACATTTGGTGAATGTGAGGTACCAGTGTCCCACTACTCATGCACAGCCAGCATGTTTGTTAGATGTGGGATATTGATTGTATGCTGTGTTGGGCCTGACAGCCTGTGTGGAATAAGGGTCAGGATGCATGTCCTTTGGGACATGTGGTGTAAAATTATATCCACTGGTGTCAGGTGTCTGAGCCAGTAGTCCATATGTCATGCATACAGTATGTTCATGCGTGGACTTGTTGGCATACTGGCTTGGCATTGTCCATGTAGTGTTGTATGTATGTGTTGTGGCACTGTTGTGTCTTGAAACAGCTGGATGTGTATCACCATGGTATGTGTTGTGGTGCACATGTGTCCTTGGGCAGTCCCTCCTTGATGCTGCATGTAAATGTCCAAAATGGGGGAAGATTAAGGGTGCATACAGGCCCTGCTGATCACGTCCCTCATCTATTGTTAATGTGTGCCACATTGGCTATCTGTGTGCTTGTAGAGAGTATTGGGCAGTGGGGTAATGGTGGCCTGTTACAGTGGTACACATACTCTGCACAGGCGTGATATCATCTGTCACTGTCCGACTTTGTATTCAAGTCAGCAGCAGATATGGCCTGTGTACTGATGACATTGGCACATGTATGGGTTTGGGATGTGAATGTCATTGAATTTGAGTGTGTTCGAAGTGGCACTGAGTACAAAGACAATCCCAATGATCTATCCACATTGTGTTGTTGATGTGTCCCCTGCAATTATTGGCCAAGGAGGTGTGGCAGGTACAGCAGCAACGTGGAAGCCAGCAGTGTCTCTGCTTCACACATGTCCTGTGTCATGTACACCCAAGGCTGAGTCCACCTCAGCTCGATATGTGACTCTTGGCATTCACATAGACAGTGTTCGTATTGTGTCTACTGACTGTGCACATCCATGACAGTTGTACAATTAATCTGTCTCATGTTGGGACAACACTGAATTGCACTGTGTGCTTTCAGGGATGACAGTCAATGTTAGCGCCGTGACAGGACAGACTTTATGAATTTGTGCACATCCTAATTTATGTTGCTATGACGTGTCCCCTTTCATCTCACCTAGGAGGCGACCTAATGTGTTTCGTACCTTCACCCTGCTGGCTAACATGGAGGATACCAACATCATAAGGCGATTCCGTCTGGATCGGACGAACCTCCTGGAACTTTGTGCACTATTGGAGCCACACCTGCTTCCACGCAGGACATACCCAACAGCACTCACGGCAAAGGTGATGGCATTCCTACATTTCGTGGCTACGGGATCCTTCCAGCAAACTGTGGGCATTGCAGGGGGGATGTCCCAACCAACATTCAGCATGGTGCTACGTGATGTCCTGTTGGCTATGATGCAACACAGGGACCAATTCATACATTTCCCCAGGCGGCATGAGTTGGCGGATGTGAAGGGCGAATTTTATGCACTTGGACACGTTCCTAATGTAGTTGGTGCAATAGATGGCACACATGTTTCCCTGATTCCACCCCAAGCACGGGAGCATATTTACCGAAATAGGAAACATTATCATTCCATCAATGTGCAGGTGGTGTGCCAGGCAGATATGGTCATCTCACACGTTTGTGCAAAGTTTCCAGGATCAGCCCACGATTCACACATAATGCGCAACAGCATTTTACCACAGCTGATGGCCAATCTGGCGCCGGAGCGGGCATGGATTGTGGGTGAGTACAAAGGGTCGAGTCGTGTGCTGTTTGTGTGCCATGCTGTCCTCGGACACATGTCAGACACTCAATCTGTATGTGTCTTTCACACTTAGGTGACTCTGCATATCCCAACGGACCTTGGTTGCTGAGTCCACTTCGCAATCCCAGGACACCAGCTGAAGTGCGCTACAACAATGCCCATGGGAGGACACGTCGGGTCATTGAGCGAACATTTGGACTCCTGAAATCGCGTTTTCGATGCCTCGGCAAGACCGGAGGGGCTCTGCAGTACTCACCCATCAAGGTGTGTCAGATAGTGGTAGCATGCTGCATGCTACACAACCTGGCCGTGCGGAAGGGGATCCCCTTAATCCAGGATGATGATGACCAGCCACAGCCCCCACCTGCAAACACCCAAACGTCAAGTGACGAGGATAGTGGAGAGGAGGAAGGTGTTGGACAGCGTCAGCAGCTCATCAACAACTACTTCACTTGATGGTTAGTGGCAATGTCAATACTGGCTGTTGTCTGATGATGTTGTGCTTGGTGAATATGTGTATGTGAGATTTGTGACTACAGCATGTTGCAGAGTCAGTGCTGGCTTCAGATGTGTACGGCAAGGGATCTTTTGACACAGCTACTTGATGTCTATGTTGGTACAGTTGCTCCTTGTGACATGTGCAGATTGTCGTACCTTGATGTGCTGTGTTGTGTGATGGTTGTTAGTCCACCACCTGAGTAGCAACTGATGTTCTGTTGTGTTTTCCTAGGTCCCTTCAGCCTCTACTTGCCTGCGGAGTATCCCTGCTCCTGTGACATTGTAATCATGGGTGTGAGTTAACATACTGTGATGAACATGGAACAGTGACAACTACATTGGTGCGTTATTAGTGTTTATTTACAGTGGATACATGTGATGTAGATATTGACAGATTTGTGAATGGTGAATAACAGATTTGTCAGTGATGGTAGATGAGACAATAGAGTATACACTAGATCAGTATGGCAACACAGTCCAACAGTAATTTGCCATTCCCACCCCATTGTGTGTGGGGACAGTCTGCAGGGTACACAGCAGGGTGAAGAGGGGTGCCATCATGGCTGGCTACTTGACTGGCTTTTGCCAGGTGCTTTGCCACGGGATGCTCCCAATGATTTTTTCGGGCGGCCCCTTGCTCTTTTGGCAGGGGGGACACAGGTGCATGGCCAGTGGTGTCTGATGAGTCCCCATGCTCGCTGGACGCAGGGGAGGGTGGGGGTCTGTCATCCTGCGTCACAACGGAGGGAGCTGTAGGTGTTGGCGGTGCTGCATGCCTGTCCCTGAGGACCCCCACTAGCTGGCCCAGGAGGTCCCTGATTTGGCCCATGCAGGCCACGAGTTGGCCCATGCGGTTGTCAATTGAGCGCAGCATCTGTTGTTGCTCACGGGCATCCTGCTGAGCCTGCCTCAACTGTCCCTGGGCGTGTTCATAGGCCCCCACAACTCTGTGAATGTGTGCCAGTGATTCTGTGGCAGGGTCTTCTTCCCTTTGGGTCAGCCTTGTCCTCACACCTGGCCTGCTGTCACGGCCCTGTTGCCTCCCTCCTGTGGGCACCGGCCTACTCTCCCGTACCTCCGCAGTTGTTGTGGTCTGGTTGGCCTGTGGAGCAGGGCGAGTGTTGCAGGCAGCAGTGGTAGTGGTGGTGGAGGTGGTGGTGGTGGCACAGGTCGTTGCAGCAGGGCTCTGCGTTGATGTTGTTGCTGAGGGTGGTGGGGCTGTGGGGTCCTGGGACACATTACGCCCTGCCACACCAGATGGTCCGGGTTGGTCCTCCTCCTCATCATTATCCAGGGAGTCTGCATCCGAGGGGAGATGTTCGGGAGCTGGTGACTGGCTGTGCTGGTTGAGGTTGTCGTCCTCTGCAGTCAGTTGTTGGTCACCTGTGGGACAGGAAGTAGATGGTAATTGCCTTACACACCTCAGGGTTGCTGTGTTTGATGTCTCTTATTTACATGTTATGCTACACACAGTTGCCTTTTTCACACATTGTATGTCTGCACAGTGATGTGCCTCATGCCATGAAGTGGAGTTACATTCATCATTTCACAATGGTGTGACCTGTGATTGGTTAGCATGCCACACGTCTAGTATTGGTGATTTCAATGTGAGGTTGTCATCTGACAACTGGCATGACTACAAGTTGATGTTCAGCATCTTTGCTGATCACTCTGCCTGGCAGACATTACCTGTGTGCATGGACTAGCCATTGTCATCACATGCATACCGTTGACATGTCCTGTGCTTGTATTTCTTTATACAGCAGACCATGCTAGTTTGTTTTTTCCATGGTCCTTCATGATCAGCACCCATGTACGCTACAGAGGGAAGTCTGGGTGATGCATGTCAGAGGCCCGTTTGCTTGGACATATTTGTTGAGAGTCACAGTTCTGTTTCTGTCACAGTTACGTACGCTAAGCTGTCTGCATCCTGTCAATGGCTGTGCTTTACTTTTCTATTTTTGGGTGAAGTAGAGCCTCATGTTGTCATGTCTCTCAATGCTTTTGTTGAGTGATGGTGGTGTGCATGCACTGTCTGATTACCTGTGCAGTGTCACTTTGGTTTTTACTTGCAGACACATGCTTCTGGGTGGGGTGCCCCAACCTGCTGAGGGGTGTGAGAGGGGGCCTGTTGGGAGTTGTAGTGCTGCCTCCAGATACACATTCCCCAACCCTGTGAAGATGGCTACCTACCTGTTAGGTGGTGGGGGAGCGTTCAATGGCTGACACATGCTTCTGGGTGGGGTGCTCCATCCTGCTGAGGGGTGTGAGAGGGGGGCCTGTTGGGAGTTGTAGTGCTGCCTCCAGATACACATTCCCCATCCCTGTGAAGATGGCTACCTACCTGCTTGGTGGTGGGGGAGCGTTCAATGGCTGACACATGATTCTGGGTGGGGTGCTCCATCCTGCTGAGGGGTGTGAGAGGGGGGCCTGTTGGGAGTTGTAGTGCTGCCTCCAGATACACATTCCCCATCCCTGTGAAGATGGCTACCTACCTGTTAGGTGGTGGGGGAGCGTTCAATGGCTGACACATGCTTCTGGGTGGGGTGCTCCATCCTGCTGAGGGGTGGGAGAGGGGGCCTGTTGGGAGTTGTAGTGCTGCCTCCAGATACACATTCCCCATCCCTGTGAAGATGGCTACCTACCTGTTAGGTGGTGGGGAGCGTTCAATGGCTGACACATGCTTCTGGGTGGGGTGCTCCATCCTGCTGAGGGGTGGGAGAGGGGGCCTGTTGGGAGTTGTAGTGCTGCCTCCAGATACACATTCCCCAACCCTGTGAAGATGGCTACCTACCTGTTAGGTGGTGGGGGAGCGTTCAATGGCTGACACATGCTTCTGGGTGGGGTGCTCCATCCTGCTGAGGGGTGGGAGAGGGGGCCTGTTGGGAGTTGTAGTGCTGCCTCCAGATACACATTCCCCAACCCTGTGAAGATGGCTACCTACCTGTTAGGTGGTGGGGGAGCGTTCAATGGCTGACACATGCTTCTGGGTGGGGTGCTCCATCCTGCTGAGGGGTGTGAGAGGGGGCCTGTTGGGAGTTGTAGTGCTGCCTCCAGATACACATTCCCCATCCCTGTGAAGATGGCTACCTACCTGTTTGGTGGTGGGGGAGCGTTCAATGGCTGACACATGCTTCTGGGTGGGGTGCTCCATCCTGCTGAGGGGTGTGAGAGGGGGGCCTGTTGGGAGTTGTAGTGCTGCCTCCAGATACACATTCCCCATCCCTGTGAAGATGGCTACCTACCTGTTAGGTGGTGGGGGAGCGTTCAATGGCTGACACATGCTTCTGGGTGGGGTGCTCCATCCTGCTGAGGGGTGGGAGAGGGGGCCTGTTGGGAGTTGTAGTGCTGCCTCCAGATACACATTCCCCAACCCTGTGAAGATGGCTACCTACCTGTTAGGTGGTGGGGGAGCGTTCAATGGCTGACACATGCTTCTGGGTGGGGTGCTCCATCCTCCTGAGGGGTGTGAGAGGGGGCCTGTTGGGAGTTGTAGTGCTGCCTCCAGATACACATTCCCCATCCCTGTGAAGATGGCTACCTACCTGTTTGGTGGTGGGGGAGCGTTCAATGGCTGACACATGCTTCTGGGTGGGGTGCTCCATCCTGCTGAGGGGTGGGAGAGGGGGCCTGTTGGGAGTTGTAGTGCTGCCTCCAGATACACATTCCCCATCCTTGTGAAGATGGCTACCTACCTGTTTGGTGGTGGGGGAGCGTTCAATGGCTGACACATGCTTCTGGGTGGGGTGCTCCATCCTGCTGAGGGGTGTGAGAGGGGGCCTGTTGGGAGTTGTAGTGCTGCCTCCAGATACACATTCCCCAACCCTGTGAAGATGGCTACCTACCTGTTAGGTGGTGGGGGAGCGTTCAATGGCTGACATATGCTTCTGGGTGGGGTGCTCCATCCTGCTGAGGGGTGTGAGAGGGGGGCCTGTTGGGAGTTGTAGTGCTGCCTCCAGATACACATTCCCCATCCCTGTGAAGATGGCTACCTACCTGTTTGGTGGTGGGGGAGCGTTCAATGGCTGACACATGCTTCTGGGTGGGGTGCTCCATCCTGCTGAGGGGTGGGAGAGGGGGGCCTGTTGGGAGTTGTAGTGCTGCCTCCAGATACACTTTCCCCATCCCTGTGAAGATGGCTACCTACCTGTTTGGTGGTGGGGGAGCGTTCAATGGCTGACACATGCTTCTGGGTGGGGTGCTCCATCCTGCTGAGGGGTGTGAGAGGGGGGCCTGTTGGGAGTTGTAGTGCTGCCTCCAGATACACATTCCCCAACACTGTGAAGATGGCTACCTACCTGTTAGGTGGTGGGGGAGCATTCAATGGCTGACACATGCTTCTGGGTGGGGTGCTCCATCCTGCTGAGGGGTGGGAGAGGGGGCCTGTTGGGAGTTGTAGTGCTGCCTCCAGATACACATTCCCCATCCCTGTGAAGATGGCTACCTACCTGTTAGGTGGTGGGGGAGCGTTCAATGGCTGACACATGCTTCTGGGTGTGGTGCTCCATCCTGCTGAGGGGTGGGAGATGGGGGCCTGGTGTGTGTTGTAGTGCTTTTTGTCTGTACACATGCATCCCAGTTGGTTTTGTTTAGCTTTGTGCTTTTTCAGGTTGAGTGGTGGTTACATCTGTGTGACCTGTTTTGGGTATTGTGGGTCAGACGAATGTCCTTTGGCCTAGGGGTTGTAGGTTTGAATTTGTGCAAGACGGTACATGGCAATGTGATGATATACTTTGGTTTGTACTTACCAGCTTCCAGTCCCCCGCGGATTCCTTCAAGACTCTCTGGATGTAGGATTCCAAGGACCTTCTCCTCCCACGGACTGTATGGTTTGGGTGGGATGGGAGTGCCTCCACCAGTCCCGTCAGCCAGCTGACGGTTCTTGGCCCTCTTCCTCTTCACCACGGTCTTCAGGTCATGCCACCACTTCTGTATTTCCTGCTTGTTGCGGGGGGTGGTCCCTACTGCATTGACCTTATTGACTATCCTCACCCACATTTGGGTTCTTGAGGCTAATGGGGTGTGTTGGACCATGTTGCCATAGAGTTGTGGTTCAACTCTTATTATCTCATCTACCATGACTGCAAGCTCTGCATCAGTGAATTTTGGCATTTTGTGTGGTGCCATGGTGTGTGCTGTGCAGATGTTCTGTGGTGCAGTTGTGTGGGTGTTGTGGGTGGTGTAGGTGGTGTGTGTGTTGTGGTGGTGCTGTGTGCAGGTTTGCCTCTCCTTTGTTCTCTGGGGTTGGGACCTTCAGTTGTGGAGTGTAGCAAAGGATTGTGGTCATGGAGGGGCTGGTTTTATGCTCGGCTATGGGGGGTGTGGCAAGCTGGTATGTTGCTGTCAGGTGTGTTGTGTGTGTTGTCCTGTGATTGGTTATTTTGACATTTCTGGGGCTGTTGTCATTGGGCACTTTTGGTTTGTGTTGGGACAGGTCTACTTCAGTGTGTGCATTGTTTGTTCTTTTTTTTCGTATTTTTTCTACGTCCGCCATTTTTTTTGCGGTTCCTTCGCAGCGGTTCCTCGGCAGCGGTGGCTATGCTGCAGCCCTTCCGCCGCCTATCGGATTCATCACTGTTCCCGCACGATGCGGTCGGATTCATAGGTAGGTACCATGGTGGTAGCGGGGATGTCATAATGTCACGGGCGGTTACTCCGTGTGCATGGCGGCGGTTCTTGGCTTTTCCGCTGAGTATCCGGCCGTTGCGGTCGGATTTTCAGCTGGTCCGGCGTGTGCGGGCGGTTTTTCGTTGTCTCTCGCCGCCGCGGACGGATTATTGTGCCGGTTCATCGTAATGTATCCGGCGTTTTTCCCGGTGGCCATGCGGGCGGTTTTTTGCCGCTACCATGGCGGTCGGTATGTTTTTACGACCGCCATCGTAATCGACCCCTTAATGTTATTAAAGTAATTATTAATTTTTATTTATTGGTATTTTCAATTAATTTATTGTTAATTTATTAATAATTCATTATTTAATTACAAAAATTATTTAATTTATAAGTATGTTATTTTTAACCCGTACGCTATCCAACGCTTTCCCTACTGTTGCATTCTTTGGAGTGGGAATAGTAATTTTTACCCCTACGCTATCCAACACTTTCCCTACTGTTGCACTCTCTGGAGTTGGAATAGTAAATTTTACTCCTACGCTGTCCAACACTTTCCCTACTGTTGCACTCACTGTAGTGGGAATAGTAATTTTTACCCTCCCGCTATCCAACACTTTCCCTACTGTTGCACTCACTGGAGTGGGAATAGTAATTTTTACCCTCCCGCTATCCAAAACTTTCCCTACTGTTCCACTTGCTGGAGTGGGAATAGTAATTTTTACCCTCCCGCTATCCAACACTTTCTCTACTGTTACACTTGGTGGAGTGGGAATAGTACATTATTCCCACCCGCTATCCAACACTTTCCCTCCTGTTGCACTCACTGGAGTGGGAATAGTAATTTTTACCCACGCGCTATCCAACACTTTCCCTACTGTTGCACTCACTGGAGTGGGAATAGTAATTTTTACCCTCCCGCTATCTAACACTTTCCCTACTGTTGCACTCGCTGGAGTGGGAATAGTAATTTTTAGACACCCGCTATCCAACATTTTTCCTACTGTTCCACTCGCTGGAGTGGGAATAGTAATTTTTATCCACCCCCTATCCAACACTTTCCCTACTGTACCACTCGCTGGAGTGGGAATAGTAATTTTATCCCCTACGCTATGCAACGTTTTCAGTATTGTTATATTTGATGTAGTGTCAAATATTATTTAACTTATTATATATAATTTATTTTTATATTTATATTATAGGTTTATTTATATATATATGTAATTATATTTTAAATTATGTTTTTAACATTTTATAATTAAAAATATTAATTATTTTTTCATATTACGTTAATATATATAAAAAAAATAGAAATGCATGTTTTTTTTTTTACATTACATTTATTATTTATTAATGTTAACCTTTATTAATCATTTTTAAGTATGTTTTACTTAATTATATTTATTATTTCATTAATCTTATATTACTTTCAAGACATTTAAAAAAGTCGATATTTTAGCAAACTATATTATTAACAACGATATTTAGGATTCGATATTTTTGTACTTACCTGTTTGTAGATAGGAAGTCGATATTCTGTCACTCGATATTTTTACCTCGATATTGTGGCAGGTCGATATTCTTCTCCTCGATATTCTGTCAGTGATCCGTTCAAATACACTCCCAGATTCTGTAACAATATGGCAACCACGGGGAACAACTTGTCCTCAGGGGGCCAGAAGTCCATCAGCAGTGGGTGCATGGGTTTACCCGTGAAGCAGCATATGACCTCAGTTTTGTCAATGTTCAATGTCAGGACATTTGCACTGAGCCAGTAGGAGATGTTGTGCATACATTTATGGAAGGACGACATCGATGACTGAGTTGTGCAATCCATTGTGAAAATCAACTCTCCCACTAACCCGGAAGATACACCCCAATCTTCCTCTTAGCTAATGTACAGTGCCTGCAGCATAGTGTCAAACAGACCTCATCTATATCACCAATATATGCACAGGCCATTTCCCCACATTATACAAATATTGTTGTTTTGAGGAGGCCCAGGAATCTCAACCTCCTAGGACAAGTGAGTTCTCTGTAGTCTTGGATTAGGTAGTCGAGCACTGGGTTCTTCAGTTTACTGAACTCAGTTTACTGGACACTCGTTCAAGACCCAGGGTGCTGTACATCAGTTTCTCATGGACCAATGGTGCCTGAAGTCTCTGTAGTCACATTTCAATCGCCAGTGTTCTGCTGTTAACCCATAGTGATAAGATTACTTTTTTCACTACCAGCAGTAGATGAGACAAAGCTTCCTCCAAACTGAGGGGGACAAGTCCGCCCGCCACCGTAACGGAGAATGGGACCGTCCGCCATTGGAGCGGCGGTCCCGCTGTGGGTATTAGGATGCCACCGCCACGGTGGCGGTGGCATCCCGCATATATTGAATTGCGGCGGGCGGTGCTGTAAGCAGCACCCGCCACAATGCAATATATGCAAGTTGTGCATTTGCATGCACACCGTGACAGGCACCGCGCGGTGCCTGCCACCTTGTGCATGCAAATGCAGGGGGGTACCATGGGTACCCCCTATGTGCACCCCCCACCATCTGGGGGGCCCACAACGGGCCCCCAACAGCACACACCGTATGCCTTTCCACCGCCGCCATCCTAATATGGATGGCGGTGTCTAGCAGACACCGACACCATATTAGGCCCCTTTACCACCCGGTCCGCTGTCGTACCGGTGGAAAACCGGCGGACGGTCTTTCCGTCCACCGGGGTCCCCCCCGCCATCGTAATATGGTGGGGGGAAATGGCATGCGGGCGGTGTGAAATGGCGGGCGGATCGCCCGTCATTATAATGACCCCCTGAGTGTAAGGGGTATGAAATTTGTTCTGGATGGCCCAGAATTCCCATTTTGAGGCATCTCTCTATCTCGCTTTCTGTAGCCTGCTCAATCCTATTTTGAATTTCAGTACAGTACCTCTCTAACTTCAGGCATTTGCATAATATATGCAAGAGTGTACCTGGCCTTACATGTCCCTTCCAGCAGGTCTCAGGTTTTCAAAAGTCTGTTGTGTGTAACCACGCTATTGCATGCACTCGTACAGGAGTGTGGCACCACGCAAGTCTCATCCTCAACCTACTTCTCCACACCCACATCACCACACACCTCACACCTCAAAGAACTTCACTGACCCCCCTTACACAAACACAATCGGTTTCAACTCCTCACACACACATACAAAGTATTACACAAGATAGAACCCGCATACCTCAGGAGCCACGTACATTTCCACCAACTTCCCAGACACCTTCGCTCAGCCAGACTCTCACTAGCGCATGTACCCGGCATACACAAAAACAGAGCTGGAGGTCGTGCTTTCTCGTACATCTCCCCAATGCATGGAACAACCTCCCACATCACATCAGAATCTCCTCATCACTGCTTGTGTTTCTCAAGATGCAGAAGGCCTGGCTCTTCAAATAATGTCTCCTGGGAGGCAGCCGTTGACCCACCTGCGAAAGAACCTGGATACCCTCATGGGTGAATGGCTATACAAATAGACGTAACATAGCAATGTCGTTATGGATGTCTTTGACCTGGGGTTTAAATTGAGGTGAAAAGGAAGATTTCAGAGTACTCTCAGATTTTGTTCCAAATCTTCCAAAGGACAATACAGTAGGAAAGAGATGGTTACGGTTGTTTGGTACCAATATTGATTGTTTTATACCTCGGTTCCCTATCAGACCTCCAACACAATTTTTATTAAAAATCCTTTTTTTGATGAAGTACAATACACAACAGATTACAAATAAGGAACTATTGCTTTGCGGTGTTTTTCATATCAATGCAGTGTATATTTTTGCACATTTAGGAATACGTTTAAAATACAAATATGAATATAGGCAAAACCCAAAAGAAAAATTAAAATAACGATTAATTATGTTTTTTTTGTTTAATGCAGGCATAATATGCAACACATTTTAAGTTGAGAACTATTATGTTAGACTCAGAAGTTTCAGTAAATACTTGCCCATCAAGTATCTGGAAACACATAAAATAAAAAAATGTTACACTAAAATCTTTCCTAGATCCTGTCTATCTTCATATTGAAGTTGAGCAGCTACCTTAAATGAACTGAGAACAGTTGGCAGATACAATTCTTATTCAAAAGTAGATATTTTTTACAAAATGAAACCCTTGGGGCCCCCTTTGAGAGTTTGTTTTAAAAGCTCTTCAATGCCTTGTCCAAGGTAGTACCTAGCAAGCGCTATATAAACCCACAATACAGTACAATGCAATACAAAGAGCGTTGATGCGAGACTTCCTGTGGCAGGAATAAAGAGTGCTTGAGGGGGACTAATGAGTGTGTTTGTACACACTGGTTGTATGAAGCAGTTTTAGCATGGGTTCAACTAGTCCTTGACATGTGAGTCTCTCAAGAGCCTCTGTACCCCAAATGCTGGAACTCGTTCGCATTCCTGACTTTAGTAAGCTTCATTTTCTTTGCCTACAACTGCAGCTGCTGGCACTATTGGATATTGGCCACTTCACATATTTGTTTTTAAAATCACCCGTTTGAAATAAAAGATTTCCATGGCAACCTGTTTCCGTCCCTCTACTCGCCTCTGACGTCTCAGCCAGAGCAGTGAAATGAGGACAATAGGAGCACGTTTGAGCTTGGCTGAGTGGCTCCAACAGTCTGGGTTGGGAGCTGAAGGCAACCAAGGAAAATGTTGTTATACCAGCCCCATATTGCACTGACCGAGCAAGACTAGTGAGCCCGACGCTCTTGTGGAGTTTGGCGGTAAAGTTGTCCTGGCAAGACTTTTTAATGAAAATTGTGTCTAAGTGATAATTTAGGGACAAGACAAAGGACAAGTGAACACTAACTCAGGGTTATATAAATATGGCTTTATTGTGAAAGTAGAAGAGAAATCGCAACAGGCATCTCTGGCCCCGTGGGACATACAAATCAACATGTCCCTATTGTCACACTGGTGAGCCATATCTCCCTTACCTCATAAACAAATGAGCCCCTCCCCAATCTGTCGTTAACACCCCTTCCCCTCCACTCACTCCAAGCCTATAACTTTCTTTTCCATGCACTAAATTGTCAACTATCCTGATGCCTACCAGGTCTGTTCACGGTCTCTCGGTTCCCTACCAGTCACAGGATCTCCTATTTATGAACATGACCAACCAGTCTGCCATTACATGGACCGACCTGCATTCCTGCATCTCAACCAAGGTTGGTCCTCTTCACATTCCATCTATTCTCTCTTTCTTCAAATTACCATACACAGTAAACATTCTTTCTTTTTGTTGCCCT
Source organism: Calotriton arnoldi (assembly GCA_963921515.1). NCBI lineage: Eukaryota > Metazoa > Chordata > Amphibia > Caudata > Salamandridae > Calotriton > Calotriton arnoldi. Next base: position 879,027 of record CAWUFW010006988.1, read on the forward strand.
ATAAATACATTTTTTACCACTACCAGAAAAACCTCTTCAAGAGGTGGTCTTTCGCCAACCATGACCACATTAAGTCAGGGGCTTTCGGTCCTCAACAGCCCTCTCCTCTTCTTTTACTGCCTACTTATGCTCCTTGGAAGAGCTTCACCGTCACCCACTCCACACAGACTACCACAGGTAGCTCAGATCATACTCTAATCCCATGTTTAATTTGGGAACTCCTCTCAAGACCACTGATATTTGTAGGACCCTGCTGCCACAGTACCTCACCAGCATATCTTAACACCTATGCCCTAATAGGTCACTCCATAAAACTCGCAATCCTCCTTCAAAATTCCCTTGCACTCTCGCAGTCTAGATAATAATGTCTAACCACTTTTAGTATTCAGAACATATCCTGAATAAAAACCTTACCCAATTGCCCTCTCCCATTTCCCTGTGTGCAACCAAACTCCCTGCTTCACCAAAACTTTGCACCAGTGTATGTAATTCGCTCTATGTTGAGCATTTATGCTTACATTAACGTGCATGTCTGGGACATGTTCCCTTGTTGAATGCCCATCATATACCTACTTTTGCCCCCAACAGCGCCTGTTTCTTTCCCACACCCTATGCCAATGGAGTGTCCATATTCATGTTATATGGAATGGGCAGACTGCTTCTCTTGTGTGGCACTGCAACTGATCACATGGAAACAATCCGCTGCACCCAGAAGTCATTACCAGGCAATGCCTTTACCACGCATCATTTACCACTCATTACCCTTAGAACATAATGCCTTTACCACGCATGCCTTTACAATGCAAGGTAAGTGTATTTAAGGTATGTGTGTATTGTTTGTATATGTGTTTGTGTGTATATATGTATGTGCGTGTGTATGTATATGTGTGTGTGTATATATATATATCTATATTATCTACTGGCGGTCGCCAGTAGATAGTTATAGTTAGGACCTATTTTCCATAGGAAATCCGCAACATTCTATTTGAAATAACGATGGCGCCGGTTGACGAATCTTCGCGAAAGTTTCCAACTTGTTGGGGCGCTCCGGTCCGCTCCTATCCTGAAAGTCTCGGGGTGATTCGTCAAGCGGGGGCCGAGAAAAAAGGGGGGTCCCAAAACGCGTTTTCCCCATTAATTTTTCCATAGGAACCTTTAGTCGCAGCTACAGCCCGAACTGCTGAACGGAATTACACCAAATTTGGCAAAGAGGTAGCCCTTGGTTCAGTGTCGTGCCTTTTGCTTAAATGGTGTAAATCCGTTCAGTAGTTCCTGAGAAAATCAAAAGTAAAGTCACATATATATCTATGGCCGAGTAGGGTCCGCGTACCCTCCCGATCACGAGCTGCATGCTAATTGGCTGTGAAGTGGCTGTCAACACTCCAAATCAGGAAGTGTTGGCAGCCATTTTGTCCCTTGGTAGAACCGAGGGACAGAAACAAGTGCGCAAAGCGCAAAAAGGGGGCAGGGTAGAAACACCCTGACCCCCTAGGTCTGCTCAGGGGGTCCCACAAGGACCCCCTGGGCAGAAAAAAGCATTTTTTTTTTTTTAAACGGCGGGATGCGCTTAGGGTGCGCGGATCCCGCCATATTAGCTTCGATGCTAATATGCCCCCGGGTGGCCCAAGTCCCTGGGGCATGCGGGGGGTGGGTTTAGCTTTTATGGGGGGGCCTCTAAGGCCCCCCAAGCCCCGGGGACCGCCACCCCCTGGGCTTTAATTAAAAAATGGTGCGGGAGGGCTCTCAGCCCTCCCGCAGCCCCGGGACCGCCACCCCCGGGGCTTCTTTTTTAATTTTTATGACCTGTGTGGGGGGCTCCAGTCCCCCACACACCCCGGGACCGCCACCTCCCGGGGCACTAACAAATTTAAAATGGGGGTCCGTTTTGGAGCCCCGGGGACCACCACCTCCCCGGGCTGTGCAATTCAAGGGAGGGGGCCGCGCGGCCCCCTCCTGGAGCCTGTGATGGCCCTGGGGACCGCCACCCCCAGGGCCGGCTCCTTGCAGTGTCCCGGGGTGCCTACCCCGGGACACTGTAGTTTGCTATGGCAGGACGGGAGCCTCGTGGCTCCCGTCCTGCCATAGCAAACTGCTTTGTTTTGGAAGAGAGAGCAGGAAACCTGCTCTCTCTTCCAAAACCAAAGATGATTGCTTTCTACACAGGGAGCTGCATCTTAGCAGCTCCCCATGTGGAAAGCAATGCCGGCTCCCAGGGACGCGGGAGCCGGCGGGACCGTGGGGGGATTGGGGACCCCCACAGTCCCCAACGGAGAGGGCCAGCCCCGGGGGATGGGGTCCCCGGGGCAAGTAGTGGCCCGGGAGAAGGGCCACGCGGCCCCCCTCCCCCCAAAAAAATAAATAAAGGCCTGCCCCGGGGTATGGGGTCCCCGGGGCAAAAGGAGGCCTGAGGAGGGGGGCCACGCAGCCCCCCTCCATGAAAATAAAAAAAAAAATAAGGTGGCAATGACCTGGGGGATGGGGTCCCCAGGTCGAAATTGGCCACGGGAGGGGGGCCCACGCGGTCCCCTTCCCGTACATTTTTAAAAAAATAAATAAAAGGGGGTCAGGCCCTGGGGGATGGGGTCCCCAGGGCCCAAAATAATTACAAAGAAGGGGGGCCACACAGCCCGCTTTAAAAAAAAAAATCCCCAAATAAAATCCGGCATCGCGCCGGAGGCCACGCCCCCTCCTTCTCAGCACTCTGCAAACGCGCCCCCTGGCGCGTTTGCAGAGGGGGAACGAATTCCCCTTGAATACTGGGGGTCTCTGGGGCTAACTAGCCCACCAGAAACCTCCAGTATGCGCTAGGGCTGCGTTGCAGAGAGGTGTTCTGAGGCCACGCCCCTTTTACACCTCTCTGCAACGCAGCTCTGTGGCGCTTAATGGAGGTAGCTGGTGGGCTAGTTGCACCCCAGGGACCCTCAGGATTCAAGAGGAGTTAATCCCCCGACTTAAAACGCGCCACGGGGCGACTTTGCACAGTGGTGAAGGGAGGGGGCGGGGTCTGAGGTGACATGTGTGCAAACGGGCCCCGTGGCACGTTTTAAGATGGGGAATTAAATCCCCTTCAATCCTGAGGGTCCCTGGGGCCAAATAGCCCACCAGGTACCTCCAGTAAGCGCCACGGAGCTGCGTTGCAGAGTGTTGTAAAAGGGGCGTGGCCTCTGAACACCTCTCTGCAATGCAGCTCTCTGGCGCATACTGGAGGTATCTGGTGGGCTAGTTGGCCCCTAGGGACCCTCGGGATTGAGGAGGAATTAATTCTCCAACTTAAAACGCGCCACAGGGCGTGTTTGCAGACATGTCACCTCAGGCCCCACCCCCTTCCTTCACCATTGTGCAAATATTCCTCTAAAATCAGCCGAACTACGAATTGCGATTTACTCACCTGTAATCAGGAGAGACCTCAGTGCTGCATCTTTGAGCCCAGTATTGATCCTGAAAAGTAATTTTAACCGTACTTACCAGTAACTTGAATTTCCTTCCATAGGATATCATTGCCTGCTTTTTGCTGAAAAAGTTTCTGTCGATTTTTGAAACATACAAATATTCCTCTAAAATCAGCAGAACTACGAATTCCGATTTACTCACCTGTTTTCATGAGAGACCTCAGTGCTGCATCTTTGAGCCTTGTACTGATCCTGAAAAGTAATTTTAACCGTACTTACCAGTAACTTGAATTTCCTTCCATAGGCTAACATTGACTGGTTTCACTTGGAAATTCTTCTAAGTGTGGAGTTTTGGAACTTTATAATATTCCTCTAAAATCAGCCGAACTACGAATTCCGATTTACTCACCTGTTATCAGGAGAGAACCCAGTGCTGCATCTTTTAGCCCAGCACTGACCGTGAAAAGTAATTCTAACCGTATTTACCAGTAACTTGTATTTCCTTCCATAGGAATCCATTGTCTGGTTTTCAGCAGAAAAGTTTCAAAGTGTCGATTTTCACAAACTACAAATATTCCTTAAAAATCGCCTGTATGACTTAAACGCATTCTTTCAACTGTTTACAGGAGATGCACCAGTGCTGGATCCAAGATCCACCACTGAGTAAGAAAAAGTAACGATAACACTACTTACCTGCTATGAATTTCCTCCCATAGGATAACATTGGTGATTCTATGTGAAAAAGTTTCTAAGTGTCAACTTTTAAAATACAATAATATTCCTTAAAAATCACTACTGTAACCAAAACGCTTTTACTCAACTGTTTACAGGAGATGTCCCAGGACTGAATCTAGGATCCAGTCCTGTGGTTAGAAAAGTAATCCATAAAGTAACTAATTGCATTTAACTTGAAATTCACATTGAGCTCAATGTTGCATTGTGTTTGAAATTGTGTTGCCCATTGCAACAACTGTAACTACTGTACTTAAAAGTCTATTTCCTATTTGCAAAGTATTTTAACTAAAGTAAATCATTCTGAGAAAGTATATTTTGTAATGTAATGTATAATGTAATTACAATGTATTTTAAAAAATAAAATATCTAAAAATAAATAGTTTAAAAAATGTAGTAAATCAGTATCAAAAAAATAAATATAACAATTAATACATTTAAAAATTGTCATTTACAAAACCTTTGAAATTCACTGAAAAAAACCATAGGTTTCAGACATGTTATAGTTAGGAATTAGCATTTAAAAACCTTTGAAATTCACTGAAAAAACCATAGGTTTCAGGCACGTTATAGTTAGAAATTAGCATTTAAAAACCTTACAAATTCACTGAAAAAACCATAGGTTTTAGGGACAGTTATAGTTAGTTGGACATTGCACTCGTACAAAACCCGTGAAATTCCCCGTTATAGTTAGTTCAGGTAACTATAACTCGCGCCCCGCAATGCACTGCTGATGACGTCACATATTACATCACTCATGACATGGTCAGTGACATCACTGATGACATCATCCAGTGACTGTGTGTTTCTGTAAAGTTTAAATATGTTTGATATATATAGGGAAAGGCGTATTGAAGAATGAGTGGGTGTATAAGTGTCTGAATGGATGATTTAGTAGGTGCGTGACTAACTCTATAAGTGAGTGATTAAATGTATCTTACTGAATGCATGGGTTAGTGACTAAACTGGGTGAATGTCTGTATCCGTCTGTCTGTTGCTGTGTAAGTGGCAGCATGGGTTTGTGAATAGCTACATGAGTGTCTATATGAGTTATTGATTGGTTGGCTGAGTATCTGTATGGGTGCCTGAGTGTTTGTGTGGGTGGGGTGTGTGCGACTCTGTGCATAGATGTGTGAGTGGGTGATTCACTGGGTGGATGGTTTCAAGAGTGCATCTGTGATAGACTGTATGGGTGGGTAAGTGTGTGTAAGAGTGTGTTAGTGAGTTAATGTATGTCCCAGTGGTACATGTGTGAGTAACTACGTATGTGAAAGGCAGTATATATGTGTGTTGGAGTATATAAATAGCTATAAGCGAGAGTGTGTGATTGTGAGAGTGACTGTATGGATGAGTGTGTGCTTGTATCAGAGATTGTATAAGAGCGTAAGAATGTGCTAGTATTTGTATGAGTAAGTGAGCTGGTGTGTGTATAACTGTATAGGTGAGTAAATGGGTGTGTGCTTTATTTTTGCATGACTGACTAGGTGTGTGAGTACCTCTATGGATGAGTGGCGGTGTGTGAGTGTTTATATAGGTGTATGAGTGCATATAATAGTCCTGTACTGAGTGACTATAAGTATGAGTGACTGTACGGGTGAGTGAGTAGATGTGTGTGTGTAGACCTAAGAATCAGTGAGTGTGTATATAGTAATTGGTGTTGGAGTGTCTATGGTTTTGACAATGGCAGTCTGTAATTTACAGTGGGTGTATCAAAAGTTATATTAGGGTGTGAGAAGATGCATCAAATTATCACATGGATGATGTCATCAGTTATGTCATCAGTGATGTCATTTGAGATGTCATCAGTGATGTCATCAGTGATGTCACTGACCATGTCATGAGTGATGTAATATGTGACGTCATCAGCAGTGCATTGCGGGGGCGCGAGTTATAGTTACCTGAACTAACTATAACGGGGGAATTTCACGGGTTTTGTACGAGTGCAATGTCCAACTAACTATAACTGTCCCTAAAACCTATGGTTTTTTCAGTGAATATATATATATATATACATCCATACGTATGAATGCTCCTTCCGGGAACCTCCAGCCCATGGAAGGTGGCGCGCTGACCGGCGGAGCGAGCCGGTGAATAACAATGCAACAAGAAATTAGTACAGCGCGCGCTCAGGCAATAACAGGAATACTTCAGCACAAAAAGGGGATTTATTGCTTCATAAACTCTCTGTGACGTGTTTCGACCAATATACGGTCTTGATCACACAACGAAGTGCAACAAACGAGTGTCTTTACATGCATAAAAGTAAAAACCAACAAAGGAATTCAGGCAGTGTACGAACAGTGAAAACAGTGGCCATTTTGAAACATGTTCAAACTGATGACTTACAATTGAATCATGTATAGTATAAAACATAAAAAACACATAATGCTGCAAAGTTACACATGCGTGCACAAACCAAATGCCTTTGGTGCCTATAATGCCAGCAAATAGTAACAATTCCCACATTTAAAAGTAAATACTATATTCGGGAAGGGTGTTTTAAGGGTTATGGGGTGGGTAGGAGTATAGGGTGGTAAGGGTGTTTTTAGGGTTTAGAGGTGGGTAGGTGTACAGGGTGGTAAGAGTACTTTTAGGGTTTAGTGGTGGGTAGGGGTATAGGATGGTAAGGGCATTTTTGGGATTTGGGGTTGGTAGTGTTATAGGGTGGTAAGGGTGTTTTTAGGGTTTAGGGGTGGGTAGGGGTATTGGGTGGTAAGGGCATTTTAGGGTTTAGGGGTGAGTAGGGTATTGGGTAGTAAGGGTGTGTTTAGGGTTTAGGGGTGGGTAACGATACAGAGTGGTAAGGTTAAAAAAGGGGGAATACATTTTTTTTTTTTAAAGGGGAGTTTGAGGGGTCTGGCCAAATAAAGAAAAAATTAAATTTAAAATAATTTTTAAAAAAAGAGGTGGTTATAATTAGTAACGGTATGTATATATAGATGAGTTTCACCTACGTTACCATATACTTACTTTGCGCTGCAAAAGCATACGTGGTAAAGGTATATGCGTGGTAAAGGCATGTGTGGTTGAGGCATTGCATTGTAAAGCCATTGTGTGGTAAATGATGCATGATAAAGGCATGCGTTGTATTGTCATGCGACTGGAATATACATGCCCAAGCGCCTATGTTAATGGGAGCTCATGGTCACAGAGCTAATTCAAGCTCTCCGTTTTTGAACCCTTTTTTGCACAATGTCTCTCAGTGCAGTAAAAAGGAAAAGATGGCAGTAAGGGGTGATTAAAGCCGCACTACCTAGCTATACACTGTTTTCAAAAATGCACACGTTCACTGTTGCCCACCTCCTTGGTCCACTGCCAAAGAACCACAACACTATGATACACAAAGAAAAACACAGAGAGGCAACATAAGTATAAAAAAGCACAAATGCAAAGCAAGAGAATCTATCCGGACTCTTCAGTGATGTTATATCTGATCCTTTAATGTATACTTGAACCACAAACGACGTAAGGCGATGAAAAAATGCATTTTTTCATCGCCTTATGTCGTTTGTGGTTCAAGTATCCATTAAAGGATCAGATATAACATCACTGAAGAGTCCGGATAGATTCTCTTGCTTTGCATTTGTGCTTTTTTATACTTATGTTGCCTCTCAGTGCAGTAGTTTGTAAGCGTCCCCATACTTGCCACCCTTCAGGCTTTTCCCCTTTCTTCCCCGCCCCCTGCTTATTCTCATCCTATACCCCTTTCTCCATCCCTCTCTGCTCCAGATAATTATCCCCAAAATCCCACCTGGCATTTTATACCTTACAAATGGATCTAGGAGCCCATTCTCCCTATCGCTTCAGAGCTACATCTGTCTGTCTACTGCTTCCCACCCTTTATCCCCACATTGGCTCCCCATGTTGTCCACCACAAGCCCCACATCTCCTATAGTACCTCTTCTCAACAAAGGGCACATCTTCCATGTCTCCCCCTAAAGGCACCACTTTCCAAGTGGCCAAATCCACACTGCCTCCCTCCTGGTTTTGATTGCCCTCTTCCTACACCCCCCGCCTGAAGATCCAATGCTGCCTTTTCCCTTTAGGCTCTTACCTCCGTGCTTGCTTTCTTTTTGGAGGGTGCTACACGGAATGACCACTGACGTTACCGCCACACACTCTGCCCTTTTAGGCCTATCTGACTGTACGCGTTTCATGGGGACACTTTCCTCAGGTCCTCTGCACCCCACAACTGCACACAGAACCAGACAAGCAACTACAGCTTTGTCCTCTGACATTACATAGCACCTCTCCATCTTGTTGTGCCACAGTGAAGAATAATGTGTTCCATCAGCGTGTGCCTGGATTTAGCGAGTGCTTGCTATGCACTCATGAGTCCCCCCTCGCCTGGCAATCAAGGTACCCGCGCAGAGAGGATGAAATGAAATGAAAATTTAATTTATACTGCGCACTACTACCCAGAGAGGTCTAGGCACAATGCTCTAACTAAGAGAAAGAGAAAAAGACAAAAATGGGGTGTTACTTATTGAACAGCCAGGTTTTTAAGGATTGGCGGAAAGAGAGAAGATCAGATTTTTTCTTAAGGGTAATTGACAGAGAGTTCCAAAGCCTGGCTGTACCAACTACAAAACTTCTCCCCCCAGGAGTCTGTTTTGACTTTGGGGATTACAAGATTGAAGGCGAATGCAGATCGAAGATGTCTTGTGGGGGCATACCAGAGAAATTTGTGTTTAAAATAATCGGGACCAAGACTGTGCTATACCTTGAAGGCGATGCAGAGGGACTTGAATTGAATCCGTTTTTTTATAGGGAGGCAGTGCAGTCATGGAAAAGATTGGATACTGGCTAGCATGTTGATATGGCAAGCAGCAGCCGGGCAGGTGAATTTTGAAGAACCTGAAGTTTCTTTAAAAATGTAATCTGGATGTTAAAAAACAGCGCACTACAGTAATCAATTTTTGTCAATATTAGAGCGGAAATAAGTGCTTTCCACAGATCCAAGGGAATAAAAGGTAGGACTTTTCTGAGAATTTTTTATGTTAGGAAACAGGAGGATGTTGTAGAGTTAACTTGGGAACATGCTTTCTCTGGCACTTGAGCCTCCGTTTAACAGTCGGATTTCTCAAATATATATTAACATAGAAATTAAATCTTCACCATTCAACTCCACAACATAGCATATGACTAGAATAAAAGCTTTTGGTAACCAATTAGTAAAAATTATTGTTGTATAACAGAGCATGTGCCAGAGATGCACCTCACACACTTACTTTTCAGTTCCTGGTCTAAGACCAGGAAAAACTTGCCATAAAATCATGATCGCTTAGTTATTGGTATGATTCAAACTAGGAAGATGGGACACATTCAGGAGCGGAGGAGCGTCACCCCGCCTGCTGAGAACACAGCAGGCAAACACAAATAAATAAACTTGCATGTCAATGCCATTTTATTTATTTGCCATCGCACCAGCTTGTGCTGTGTACAGCGGGAGGGTGGGGGCGGGGCTGAATCCTGCAAATGCAGGATTACACCAATAGTCTACAGTGCGCATGATGGATTGGGCAGCCCGACATGTGCACTGTAGACACAGCAATCCAAAGGCTGTAAAACGGCCTTGAGATTGCTGGCACCAGCTCCCAACCTCCAAATGAGCACTGGGTGAGCCTGCTCCAACCAATCCTGGAACTGCTTTCACAGCATGAGAGCAGCTCCAGTATTGTTTGGAGTTGCGTTCCACGAGCAGGAAGGAAGTCCTTCCTTTTCCTGCTCATGGACAGCAAACAGAAGTGCTGCGCCGGTGGAGCTCCCGAATTAATGGTGAGTTGTGCGCCTTCGCGCCCCACCATTTATTTGTTTAAGCTAGGACACATTGTAGAAAATATCCTATGAGAAATGTAAAGTGCTTCTAAGGAAAATCAGCAGACAATGGCAATTTGAGCCCGATATAAAAAAGATTTAAGAAATCTACACTGAATCAGGGGTGCAATTATCCAATATCAACACACATCGCTGGCAGTTGTCCCTATCCAGCGTCCTCTATTGAAGATCGTACAAAAACGGATTTAATGCGTCTATGTACATTACATATTACAATTTTAGAATTTGAATGTTCTTGGAGTAGAATCACTACACAAAAGCGTCTGTGCTGTCTCTGTGCTACAAGAACTGCTAAATTTGACCACTTAACCTGTCTCTTTCCAGCATTGGTAAACTGCAACAAAACATATCTGCACTTTATTTTCAGTGAGGCACTCTGCAGGACTTTAAGTGCAGCTGTAGAACTATGTTTCTCTAGGAAAAAAAACAACTGCGTTATCAGTCTCCTCACAAAGTTTTGGCTAACTCAATTTACCGTAAAATGCTGGAAATATGAGTTTTGGTTTAAATATCAGAAGGTCAAAACTGGTATTTTTCAGGGGAAAATGCCTGGTAAACACCGGAACGGGGTGATTTTGGTGTGTAAAGCTCCAAGATGTGCATGTTATTTCACCAAAACTTGTGATAGGCGGTAATTATCGCACCAGATAAATACTGAACGAGGTGTCGGTTTTATCAGGTGCCGTTGTCGCATGCGCTAATGGCCAACTCATTATGACCGCATTAGGAGTTTTAGCATTTTTGCCTTCATTTTATACTAATGAATAATGAACGATTGGACATATTTAATCTTGTGTTTGTGGTTTTATCATACACAGTAAAATACTACCTACGTACCGGCAAAGCAGTCAGATTTGCATAGTGCACGTAAAAACTGCAAGATCATCTGGCACTGTTCATAGATAACTGTCATCGGTCCCCACTAGCGTCCAACCCAAACCCCGGAGAAAACCGTTCAAGGCTTACTCACCATTTGACATCCATGAATAGACCAGTGGGAGATCTGGAACCCATACTCTTAAATCATCTGCACACATGGTTCCTTTTAGGCAGCATGAGAGGTAAAGAGAAAACTCCTTTCACTTTACTTGAATTCATTTATTTATTTATTTATTTTTGGGCCTCTGCATTCATTTATTTATTTTTTTACAAATTAAGCATCCAACCTAAACTGGTAGTACAACTAGTGTAAACAACAATAAAATATGTGCTTTGGAGTGTCAACATGCACTTGCCTTGGAAAAACGATGTTAGACATTGAATTAGTAGAAAAGATTGAGGAACTTTTAGCTAGAAATGCTAAGCTGTGGGTTAGTCAGAAAAAGAACATTTGGGGCCTCATTTATGAAAAGTGACGCATTGCTGCGTTAAAACAGTGATGCGTCACGTTTCATTGCGCCCTCCTTGAGACATGCTGGATGCGTCATATTTACAGTATGACGCATCATGTCGCAAGGAGTTACAGATACGTCAGTATTTGGGACGTATCTATAGGCGCAAAAATGACACATTGCAGGAGTGTGTCCCAAAAGTGACGCAACTCCAGCAATGGGTCATTTCACATGGGCAAGTCCCATTTCAAATGTGCCTGTGTCAGTCTTACGCCTGCTGTGAGGCAGGTGTAAGATACTGACGCATTTGCATCCTAGAAGTGGCGCAGTGAAATCTCATAGATTTCATTGCGTCACTTCTACGAGGCTTACTTGCGTCAGAACGCCCACCCTGCATACATTATACCTGGCGCAGGTATAATGTGGCGCAGGGGTTTACAAAGTGACGCATCTACCTAGATGCGTCACTTTGTAAATATGACGCAGCATGGCGCATTTTTTACGCCGCTGGTGCGTCACAAAAAGTGATGCAGCGGCGGCGCAAAAGTGACGCAAGGGCTCATAAATAAGCCCCTTGGCATTTGAAGAACAAGGTAAAGGATTTCAAAAGCAGTCATCTGCCATTGGACATGGACGGCATGACCCAAGCAAAATGTAAGTATTGCTTGCTCAACAACGGCAACACAGATATCAGGAGTGGACAGATATGCATGAGGTCTAAAGTGCCCTCCGAAATCCATGTTGTCTATGCCGAAGGGTTGTTTTAGAATGTTTAACATTATTTATTTAGCACATCATACCACTGGTGTTGCCCCAAAACCATGACAGCTCTTGTCTGATTTTCACCTACTCATCCTAATATGTATGACTGGAAGAATTAACGATGTTCAAAGTACTGGGTGTCATGTGAGGGCCAGGACACTCCTCCAGTCTTGTTGTTATATTATGTCATGAGTATTTGTGCAGCGCACAACTCACCCAGAAAGGTATCCTGTTGCTGTTTACTCGAATTTAAATTCCACGGTTCCAGGTAAGAATCCAGGTCGACAACCAAATTAAAGTTAGTTTTCTTTTTCAAATTCTGAAACAGATTAATATACACCAATCGAAGCATTATGGTGTATAAATACAAAGTAAACAGAATAAAGCGGAATATCCCAAACCGATTAAGGTGGTACAGCATAAAAAACAATTAGCTTGATTCACCGCAACATACTTTATCAAAAGACAAATATGCACTTTGGATTGCATCAAGCCTCTAATAAGAATCCTACAAATCCCTAACTATCCCTACACTACCCTAAAATGGGAACCCTAATCTAGAGAAAGTTTAAGAAAAATGGGGAAGAAAAGGTGTCATCTGTTAGAGTCTTCCTAAGAAGTACCTCTAACCAGGGTCAGGCAGCGTGAAGTCACAAAGCTAAAGATGAGGTCTATACCTCAAGGAGCCCTAAAGCAGAGTGTCAGCTGTCCCCAACTACATCACAGCATAAGTAATCTCTGAATTAAGGCACTTCCCATTGTGCCACTTGTAAATTTCCATTTCCAGCACCCTTCGGCTTCCTTTCTACACCTCCATTTTCACATGCTGAGATATTTCATATGTCCTTGGTGCCATCTCCTTCTCCCACGAGAACACGTCCTCCATACATTATCGCATTTCTCCTTCTCAGGCCTCTCTATCTACTAGGAACAATAATTCTTTCTCTCAACTAAGGAAGCCTTGTCCACCTGCAGTGGGAACACAAGAAACATGCAACATTCCACAATACAAGCAAAATACGAATTCAAACGTTAGCTGAAAAACACACTAGGAAAGCATTTCAGGCCTACAGTTAGGCTAAATTAACAACACACAGGTTACATTATGTGCACACTTCTAACGGTAGGTAAATTATCCAGTCAACATATACTTCAACAATTATAAATGGCAAGTCCCGTAAAACATTAGTGTCATGAGTATAAATTTTAAACAAAGTGAAATAATATGTTAACAGTTATTCCCTTAGCTAAATGCTAAGGCACAATGCTGTCAGTTACAATTCTAAAGTACACATGTGATTTGTCTTAATCATGAGGATACTCAAAACATTGCGTATTCCGCTCCTTCTTTTCATATATTAGTTACACAGAATATATGTGAGTGCAGACTAACTGTGATTATAAAGCACTCTTAGTGTTACTTCAAAAAGGGACCCACACTACTCTCCTCCACCAGCAAGGGCTGTATATCAAGAATGCCCAGAAATGTAAAACTTTTTCTTTTTTTTAAAGTCCAGCAAACAAATTAATTGGAAGGAACAACAGGCTCACTCAACTCAATAGTACAAATTTTATCATAGATGAAAGGTAGAGCGGACCCCCTGGGGTTTGACTGATTCGAAGATTTTAATGGCGTATTCTATGAAGAAAATCTTCAAATATTCAAGTACTCGAGGGGCAAATGTATCATATAACATTTACTTTTTTTCTCCAAGCAGCAAATTATTAATTTGCTTATAAGAAAAGAAATGGTGCTGCTCCCTCAGAGTCAGACAGGATGAAGATACCCTGCCAGTCCAGCCGGGCCAGCCTCCCTCTGCCAGGGGTTTCCTTTACGTCTTTCAAGGCTAGTCAGAATTGCTGAGTGGCATTTATTAGGCTCGGGTAGGGAAAATGAAGTCACGAACAATTGCTGCGTGTATTAATTGACTGCATACCGACTTTGTAATTTCTCTGTGCTCAGAGGAACGGTCGGAGAGTTCCCCAGCAGGGCCTCCTTTCAAAAACAAGAGTTTAAGCCGGTCAAATCCGCCAGCAGGGCCTCAGCGAACTCCAGACAAGACCCGAGGAGCCCGAAGTGCATGGAGCCCGCTGTGGGTATGACCTGAGCTTAGGCCCAGCTTCGCTGCAGTGAAATAAAGCGGTGTAAACACTCATTACAATTAATTGGGAGGAAATGTAGGTACTTTCTAACGAGGCCCAGCTTTTGAAAATAGTGAATGTCACGAGGGAAGTCTGCAATCAACTCCTCTTGCTTTACTAAACACGCATCTCCTCTCGTTATAAAGGTGTGGCGAAAATCTTTAATATTATTAAAATTATTATTATTATTACGTTTATTTATAAAACGGCAAGTCCTCATGAATGTTATAACACTACTTTTAGCATCATTTGACTTATAATTCATATTTATATTGGGGATTTGTTTTAGGGTTTTTTCAATGATTTTTGTCAATTTACATTGCATTGAATTAAAACTCCATGTTGTTTAATCACAGAAATGTTGTATGTATGTCCATGTTATACTTGGGCCAGCACTGTACTTGCACTTCTTACGCATTAAGCCTCCGTTTCAAATTGTCATTTGTACACAGGGAAAGTAGTAGCACAGTGTCTGAGAAATGTATGTAAGCTGTATATTTTCATGGTCTTTTATGTCCAGTTAATGGGAAAGCCCTGCAAAAGCTGAATCTCCCAGTGTCGGAGTTTCAGTTTCTGTCACATGTATGTTATAGTTGCCAACATTTGATTTCCGGGGACACTTTGCAGCACAGGGCTGCTGCAGATAGGAAGTTCTTGTTTGCGTACCTGTTTTATAAAGAGGAACATTTTCTGCAACAATATTACCCGGGACAGTCTCCAACTTGCCAGTACTGTCCCTGCAAAAACGGGACAGTTGGCAACTATTCTATGTTTTCCATCGCTGCTTATGGGACGAAAAGGCATAAAAAGTAGCGATCTCTGGGTGGGTTAGCATTGCATGCTCAATCTCTCAGTGATGCGAAGCAACGTCTGAATGCTTATTTTTGCCTTAATAAACATATTTTAGACTTCAGGTAGGCTTGGAGCTGTCGATTTTCTTTCATAAAATTAAATACAATCACAATTACTACAAAAATTTCGAAGTTTCCACTGATCCATTTATTCTAAGGAAGTAAAAGAGGCAGAAACCTTATAGAAATGGCTCTATAAAAAAGAGGGTACAATTGCAATATTTGAAGAAATCTGGTTGTGCTTTCTTGAAGTATATATTCTGATTAACTGGTGAATTGCCTCGAGCCACCTCATTTTCCTTTCTGGTTATTGTCATTTCCCTTTTTTGTTGTCTTTTTTTTTTTTTTAGCCCTTCTGTTTTTTATATCTGTTGGGGGCTTTCACAATAATTTCCATGTGTGCATTATGGCTAGTTGTAAAGATTCTAACACTGTGTCATAATATTGTGTTCTAAAGACAGTCTCCTTCCATATCATACCTATGTATATGATAAAACCTTATAAAAGATAAAATAAAAAGGCACTCTTAATATAATGCAGGTAAGGATCTATAATTTAAGGGGCTCAATAGATTGCTAAATGAAGCATTTATTGAATAACCTTCAGTTTTTGAGTGGAAGTGATTTCAATGATGTGAGCAGTAGAGAGGTAGTTTCAAGTATATTTTGAAAAGAAGCACAGACGTTTTAAGGCATGGGCAAAGTGGGCAATTGCCTAGGGCCCACACCTTACATGGGGCCCCTTGGTAAAGTGATTGGTGCATTCAGAAGTCCTACATGAAAACCAGATTTCACACATGAAAACCAGATTCTTTTTCAATTTTAAAGCAGGGCATGCTTATCAGAAACTTAGTTTGCATGACTCACAAAATTGTTTTCAATGTGTTACCAGTAAAATAATCTAGATCCCAAGAAAACGAACTGGCTTCACCAGTGCTCGTTGAGGCATTTCTATAATGCTGTTTAGGTGGGCAACAGACAAAATGTGACTTTTAGCTTTTTTTGCATGACCGGTATTGTTTTGTGTCACTAGAAATGGCATTAGCTGAAAAAGGGTGATTAATTCAAAGTTGGTCGTAACAGGGGCCACCAAAATATGTCTTGCCTGAAACCCAAAAAATCCTTAAGATGTCACTGAAGAGCTCTTCATCATTTTCTGAAAGATAGGAAGATGGGTTGATTTCTGCAATGAGTCTTCACTCCTTAGTCCACATTGACCACCAGAGATAGAAACCACATTGGCCAATTTTATGGCAACAATGGTTCAAAAGTGGCCAAAGAATGGTCCAAGGCAGACACAGCCTTTCACGGAAGCGAGGACCACAGCCCGCTCCTCCCTTGGTAGACTGACTCCGGCGGTCTTACCATCAAGTGACTCTTCAACGGAAGGAATTAATTATCCTCCGCAGACAACACGGCTGTGTTGTTTCTTGAATCACCTTACTAATCATAAATGGTTGAATTTAATTCAGGCGCCCTCGTTAATTGTACTGGCACCAAGCAATTTTCCGCTAGTCCCGCGCCTACAATAGTCACGCCCCGCCTGGGTACATAATACATTCGAGCTAACGCCAGCCCCAGCGCTCACCATAAAAAGATCCCTCTTTACGCCTTTATTGCAGTTACCCCTACTCTTCTTGCAACTGTCCCACCATCCGTTTTATTATTCGGATTGCTCACATATGCTATGTCCTGAAGATGATCTCTAAATAACTGAGATCGAAACACCGTCGACCCCTTACAACCTGAACTCCATACATTCTATATAAATTCTTTCATTAGGAGTTCACTTGTGTGTTGTCAATACGATGTACATATTTTAAAGTCACCCTCTCTGAGCACCTCACGCTTGTTGTCACTTTTTTATGTGAGCACCTGAACTATTATTATTCTTTGCATACTATTCAAAATAAACATATTGTTAACCTGATCGAAACGTGTCCCTGGTCACACATTCCCTTGCTCCCCCCAGCATTAACTGCCTCCCCTGGCTTAGATGCATTGTTCCCCATTCTGTCGCAACCCCTGCGTATGCCTTGGACCATTCTTTGGCCACTTTTGAACCATTGTTTCCATATACATTACTCCACATCAGGTTCAAATTTTGGGGTACCCTTATTTTCCCTCTACAATTTTATGGCAAGGCACAGAGGCTAACATTATCCAAGCTAAAAGCCTTTCTGAAACATTATTTATCATATTTTCTACAGTATTAAAATGACAACTTCGAAACTTAGTCACATTTGCCCAGTCAGAGATTGTAAAATATCTTGCAGACTTTCACACAACATAAAAGTCTTAGAAGCAGATGTTCTCTCACTGAATGTGCAACAAAATCATTACCATTGAACACAGATTAATTCATAACCTTATTCATCCATCCAGCAAGAGTTGGTGCAGACACGGGTTTATGAGGAGACCTGTATGAAATGATCAACTGTGACAATCCAAACAGGCTCAATCCAACTGTTCTCTCCTCATACTCTTTTCAACAAGCAACCACACACAATCTCACATTACCTATATAGTATGGGTTAAATATTGTTCTAGAAAGAGTTTAAGTTCTTCTTTCTGAGTAAAAACAGATTTCCCTGGGTTGAAAATCTCAGTTTGTCACATCCAAATCCCTTATTTCAGATGTTCTTCTAAAAGACAGAACATCGTAACTCTCCAGGAAACATAATTCTCAAATCCAAACCCTCATTGTGCCCCAGCTTTTCAAACTTCTTAACACCACACTAACATGGCATTAAGATAAATATTTCGCCACTGGGGTTTTGAACATTCTATCATGCGCCACATAACCATCCATGCAACTACATCCTGATCAACTGAAATACTGTTCTCCAGTCCAGAAGTTAACGCAGCACTATACCAATTAACTATTCTAAAGGTAAGTTCTGACTCAAAACGTTCTGAGAGATAATTCACATTAACTGTGCTTGTTGAAACTGAATCAAAAGTCCATTTATGCACACAAGAACCCATTAATTCTATATCAGTCTATATGCCTTGCTAGTACCTGGCACCCAAGATTCTAAAATGAGCCTAAAGGTCATCTGCAAAAGACCTGGCACTTTCCACTGTTTCCTGATATCTTTCATCAATATATTTTCTTCTTTTGAGATAACAGTCTCCCTTGTAGGCTTACTTAAAAACTCTATCTTGTAACCAAGCGAAGTTTCCAAAACCCATGGATCCTGAGCTATTTCTCAGGATCCATGGGTTCCTGAGAAATAATTGGGCTAGTCTGCTGCCCAGCCTTATAGGTAAATCTAAAGGGTCTTGATCGCCACTCATCTGTACATCTATAATGACGCCTCTCTCCTTAGGATCCTCTCCCCCGAGCTCTCTGCCTTTGAGTGAAAAAACCCTGACTTGAACTGAATCTAAATTTATTAATAAAGGGTCTAGTTTCATGGGCCATAGATCCTCTTGACCCATTATGAAATCGGCTGCGAAACTGACACTTCTTTCTCGCTGCCCTGGTAAACGCTCTGTCACTTAAGACTCTTTTCATATCTCTCTGTGAGTTTTAGATGGAGCAAAAAAATCGCACTAATTTGACCATCTCCTTAAACTCTGCTCCAAAGATACAGCCCTTTGAAGATGGTCCACCTTGTTTATTTGCCAAATCAACTAGTTTTGGATCAGTCTTGAGTAGTATAATTTTTCACCATTCGTTGGAAAGAGCAGTGTTTCCATAACTTAGTAGGCAAATTGCCTGTTGAACCCACTGTTGTAACTCATCTGTATCCAACAGTTTGCCATTATTATAAGTGTCTTGAGTCAAATCAAAATGTTTTGTCAGTGGAACAATCACATTCAGCAAACAGTCCTGACATGATTTTAAACCACTATCTAGACCCTTACATGGGTCTCTCGATCCTTTACTCATGAGTTCCAAAACCTTTGCATCCAATTACAGGGTCAAGGCTACTTTATCTCGTAGAATGGGCCTGGGACATTGAGACTTCAGATGTGATCTCACTTCTTTCGAAATCTCCCTCCTTAACCAATATCCCACATATTGTGCAACATGCAAGGGGGAGTCCGTTCACTTGACAAAGGGTGAGAAATCAAATGAAGATCAAACATATCATTCCCTAGTGGGACAACAAGATTAATCTTAGAGGCCTTGTTTACCTCATCGGGTGTCTTTTTGTGTAACTATTAGCACCTATTGGTCTGGTCAGATGAGCAAGTTAGCTAAATTTCAGCCTCATATGAGTTCTTATCCTTACTAGAGTATTGAGAACCAATTGTTTCATAACTTGCTCTCTGTGGACCAACATTTGGACCTTTTATTTGCTGTTCCTTGGTGCCAGATGCACTATTTTTATGTTTATCACCTGCCAGAGAGCTTTTGTGAAGTTTATCTTTTACCATTTACCCTTTCCTAAGGACTTCAGAAGTATCCTCCTCTGATATTCTCTTTCTCTTGCCCTACCAACCCATCCACTTCAACTTATACCTTCATTTACCTTATACTGTTGCCCCACATTTTCCACAATGAGCATCCTACTTAACCTAGGCCAAATATTCTCCTTTTTTTAATCAAACATATCTGTTGTTGAGCCTATAAATTTCCCAGGGCTCTTGAAACTATTCCTCAATTTTTTCCTCCATGCCTTTATTTGTGTCCCTTTCAGACATTCTGCCTTCCTCTACCACAGTCACTGGTTTCCAACTGTTGCATAATGTCAACAAACGATGTGTATTCTCCCAATCATTCAAAATGGCCTCCACTTAAGTGAACATTATACCATCCCATACTTGAAAGATGGCCATAGTATGTATGTGTCGTCACACGCATGTCTCTCAGATACATTTAATGTGCTTTGCTCTGAAACCCCCATTTGTAATTAGGCATTGCAGGTACACTCCTTGAACTGCTTCAATGTGAGGCAACAAAGGCATATCAACAATAAAATTAAAAAACTTTCACAGTAGGGTCGCATTCCAACAGGTAGTATATCAAGCTTGAAACCACATAAATGGTTGTTCGCCCAACGGAATGTATGCACATATTAAATCACACCATTACCATGAATAACATCAAAAGACATCTGTTAACCTGAAACCTCTAACTCACAAAATAAGTTTATGAAAACAATATCATAGCTACCTACAATGAATGTTCACTAACAAAGATTTCATTTCGACTACAAGTGACCTTGATATTTAACTGGTAGATAAAAACATAAATGTTTAATGTAATAATTGAACACTATCATATAGTATGAAAATTCTCTCCTTGGAGTACTAAAACACTTTATGTACAAATATTGATAAATCTTTATATTCCCACTTATCTAATCAAATAAATTACCAAACTGTAAGTCATAAGGTTAATCTGTCCGATACTTATCTTGTGAGCAGCAGCAACAAAAGAAGGAAGGGAGCAGCGAGGTCTGGACTGTTATTAGGTCCTATCATTTAACTGAAGTTCCAAATTCTTCCCTTCATTGCTGCTGTGAGTGGGAATAATGCATAATGTTAAGCTCCCTGTCTTGCCCAAAAGTACTTAATTAAGTATATACCACAATAAAAATGTGTATATAGTTCAACTAAGTGTAATGTTGTTCGTATGACAGTTTTAGAAAAGACACAAGAATCCTAACAACAGACCAGAGTGTTAGGATGGGGATGCTGAGGCAATGATCTGAACCAGTTTTCTGATTTTTGTTTCATAGGCCTGACCTGTATGTGGTCAGCCCCAGAGTCTAACAGTCGTGGGAGAGTGCTGGCAAAATTGTTTTTTGGAAAATAGTTCCATTCAAATGGTAGGTCACATTCAGACGCCCCTGCAAAACCAGCCCAACTTGCATTTGGATCATGAATGATTATTGATTATACCTTTATATCATTTGTAATTTAGGATGAGATTAAACATTTTCTAATCATCCACAAAACCGAAAATGCCAATTTCTCAGGAAAGATAGTTACAACAAAGATAATCTCCTGTACTAGTATGGAACCTCCTTATCCGTATATAGACGTAACTATGGAACAGCTGACTAAGAGGGAATAACTTCCATTAAATAATTAATTATGAGCACTACAGCAAAGATTTGGTAGGTAATCCACAACAGTATCTGAGGCTCAATAGTGCGCACTCTTAAAAAGGCCTGGGAGGAAACAGTGGTACACACTGAATGCCTGACGGCTAAAAGAGAGCTGCAGCAAATACACTGATGCCTTATACCAAGAAGCCTGCAAGACAACAGAAGTGAATTACAGAGACAGTATATCAAAATAAATCGTTGCATTCCAAATAATGTGGGTAATAAATTCATGTTGCTTTAAAGCGGAACAATGTGCAGTTGCTATGGAGGTTAATAGCCTAATCCATAAGGATAGGAAGCAGGCAAGAATACTACATTGTCCCTGGCCACTGGGGTCAAAGATGGGCGGATGATACGACTGCCTACTTTGTACCAGTTCTGTCTGTTGTAGCCCCATCTCTGGGATCTTCTTCATCAAACTCAAAGACGTTTATTCAGAAAGGAGCAGCACAGAGTTGTAAGCCACAAAGGGGCCTTCTTGAAAGCTACCCCGCTAGCTGTAGCAAAAGTTATACAGACAGTAAAACGATCACTGTTGGTGGAGTCCCATGGAATGAGTATTATTATGCTGAAATGTACACTACCCTACTTTCCTGGCTATTGAGCTTGTGCATATTTAGGAGGTCGATTCAAGAGACCTGGATGGGGAGTACTACTACATGCCTTCATTAAAGAGAGCCTCGGGGTGATCCAATTTCTTCTAGGTTGAATGCTGAATGAAGTTGCTACATTTCTGACGCTGTAACTTGAGAAGGTAGCTTCAACAAATGACATCATAAGTAAGGCCCAAATTGGGTTTACTGTTGGGAGCCATTGCTACTATGAGGTGGCAATAATAATTTACATGCACTACATTACACACTCAGGAGACAACAGAACCTGTGCATGTGTTTGGTAGAACTGTCATGAGATGTTTAAGGGGCCCGCTGGCTGCCTCTGTGAGAAAAACGACATAGAAGGAAAATCAGTTCCACGGTCTTGCAGCTATTGATACAGCTGCACCCTGACACCAGCACATGCATACAGTTCCAGGGAAGAGGGACATTTTCTCTTAGGATCCCTATTTTCAGTGATCTTTTCTATTCCTCCCCAATTTACTGATTTGTTTGATGCTAACAAATTTATTGCCACCAAAGATTCAGTGCGTCATACTATCTGTACTACGGTAAGCTGATGTTACGGCACTTCTCTACCGGCTAATGCAGTCAGTGCATGCCGAGTAATGCTGGTACTTAGTGCTCCAGGCAAATGGCCAGATGGGGAAAAGGATAGAGGAAGCCATTGAATTTAAGTACCTGGGTTTGCAAATGCAGAGTGCGTGTTGGTCATCGTACATAACACGGCAATGCTTGAGGGTGTTAGATGGAGAATTCCTTTTGTTAAAGATGTAAAGTGTAAATGGAAATGTACCACTAGAAGCAGTTGAAAATTCTACCCAAGGGCAAGCAGGAATTGTATAAGCTGGTAGGGAAGCTATGGAGCCATCGGACGACAGACACAGTATCCCTAGAACAGCAATACCTTTGAAACTGGGTTAGTGGAGTTTGAAAAGCAGAGCAGCTATTATGGCAATCAGTAGTAGAAAAAAACGAGCGTTTTGTAGCAGCATTTCCTTCTGCGTATATGGCCCTCTTGGAAAAACATAGCACCCAGCAAAATATTTTGTCATATTGCAAGACCGTGCTAAGAAGTATATTTTCTTCAGAATTCAAGGCAAGCGTATTCCATATGAAGATTCAGTACATAAGAGGACGTAAGAGCGAACATTAACCAGAATGGAGTATTAATTCCCTAAAAACAATGTGATCATACCAAAGAATATTACTGTCTCCCTACCACTACACTGAGGGCCTCTAAGGGTTACGCTCTCTTCTGTGGTAATAGGGAAATGAAGCAGTTCTAAAATTAATTCTTTTGTACAATATCAATTGTTTTAGGCTCAATAAGTGCATTAATAGACACAGTGAGGACCAGGCAGAGAGCATTCACTATCTGGGAATTACTTAAATGAAAAGAAAAATCATGCTGAGGACCAAAAAAGCAACAAAAAACAATTACACTAATGCACAGGGTGCTTCTGCACTGCACTTTGGGGATCATTGTATGATTTTCCTGCACTGAATCTCCTGGGGAAGGGAAATCTAGTGACAATCACCTACCCTAAATATAGTGGTGCGATAATCATAATGACCTGAAACTCTTTAGCAAAAAGGCCATGGGTTCAAGGAATTTCCCTGGTGGAGCCAGTTAAGGCTCCTTCAGTCTAAAACCCTGTGGTTCCCCCACCTCTGAATGGGACGGAGGAACCTTAAATGTCTGTTTTTCTAGAAGCATTTGTAAGGATAGTGTTAGCTTTATTGACTCCAGGCCAAACAAGAAGGGTAGCAAACACTTGTACCGCATTGCAGCAAATGGCCAAATTTACTATAACCATTGGCAAATAAAGAATGTGCACTTTGCAAATCGACTAGTTTGTGAATGGAAATGCTGATTTTACAAATATTTTATTCCCTTTTAATGGGAGCATCAGCTCCCTGAACCACTGCCTGCTCCCACCAATGCCGCCAACACGATTCGCTGTCCCAAAGACACTGTCCCAAAGGGACAGCTCCCCTTTACGAATCAGTTACCACCCCAACTCAAGGGTTGGGACAATTGGAGTCGCAACCCATTATTACACCACTTTCCAAATTACAAATAGGAAGGTCACTCCCCTCTCATGCCCCCTTCTATTTGCAATTCAGAAAGGGTCGCAAAAAGGATCAAAAATACTTTTCTGACTCATACAAGGACTAGTGTACATTGTGAAAAATCCTTTGCGGTACCAACCCAAGTGATTTTGTGAAACACAGGGTCTGCGACTGCAAAAAGCTTTGTACTTCTGGCCAAAGTCCTAAAAGACAGGAGTAGCTAGAGTGCTATCCTTGCTGGTTAGGAAATCCCTCTGGGTCACAAGGACATTTGAAGAACCAGGGCATAGTCTATTATAAAGTCTTCTTGCAACTAATGGCATTCCCTGGCAAATGTAATATTTCATCAGTTTGTCAAGACTCATTACAATTAATGAAATATAAATTGCACCTGGGTTAGCATCGGAATAGTGCATTAAGACTGCAGATTTCAATGAATTTGAAGGGTAAGATTGAAGAGAATTTGCCATTATCAAAAAAAGATTATTATGGTAGGTAAATCTCCTCCTATCAATCGGACAAATAGGAAGGCTAAATGAATGGTTGCTTAAACAGTGGTAAGAAAGTGTGTCTTGTGGGCTCCTCAACTACTGTTGCCACTTTTAGAGATTTTGCCAAATAGGAGCATCCTTCTACTTTAAAGTTGTTTAAACTTTGCAGTAAAAGTAAATAATGGCAGTGAAGAAATTACAGAGGATCATAAAGGAATTGATAGGAGGAAGAAGAAGAGAAGTTCTGGGGTATTTCATATCCCAAGTGACTGTTCTGTAAGAGCTTTAAATACTGTGTCTAATCTCCAAAGTAATAAGGTGATCATTCAAACCTCAGCTGGCATATTACAAGCTCACCGGTGTGGCAAAGGCCCTCACCTGCGCCTCCCCAGCTTAGGGTTGGCTTAGGAAAAAATATGCATCGGACTGCCCACCATTAGAAAGAAATACTTTTATTTGATTTGTTAAAATCGTAAAAGGGTGGAACATACCACCATGTGTTAAACAACAACATATAGAGTAAAACATGCACCTGTGTGCTCGACAGCATTGCACAAATGTACATGATGAGTAAAAACAAGGAGAGCGCTTTTAAATGTGCAAGATGAATAAAAACAGGAGTAGCACTTTATAAGGCGATGGCCCTCTCATTAGATGATTGGGGCCAGCAAATGACTGTTATAACAAGGATGCAGCACGCGTTAGGACTTGTGTTTGATTAAATGTGTCTGTCCCCCCTGTCTCAAATAAAGTGCTTGCAGTGTCTTAGAATAAAAGGGAAGAGGGAGGAGAGTAGGCTGTAAAGGGCATCAAGGAAGATCTGGATCCAGCTGCAAAGTGTCCATATGTCCAAGTTCCTGTTTTGCTGCTGCCTTTTTTTCGAGCTCTTGAGCTGCAAATGTCAGGAATTTTATCGTTTTACAGGAAAGTTGGATCGAAGACCCACTGAGGCATTTTATCACGGCCGCCCTGCAGGTCCTGACTTGCGTTTCTCTTAGGGTTGGCCTCAGGAGGATCTTCCTTAAATTGTGTAAGGCCGGGCAAAAACATAATAGGTGTAATAGCGACTCTTCACCCTTGTCACAGAGGCGACAATCCAGAGATGGCCAAGTCCGTAACCATTTTGGGGTAAGGTCTTTGATCGGAAACCACCCCAATCTCAATAAGCTTAGTTTCCTCTTATAGTGATCCCTGAAGCATTCTTGTAAATAGGATTGTTGTTTCAGTTGTTTATACGTTGCCATCACAATCCAGGCATGACTTTTGACAGCCACCAATGCTTTGTCTATTTGCAACGATGCTTGTTTGATGGCTTTGTTAGTAATTTGTTTAAAAGCAAGGTATGACATTAGTGAATGCCAAGCTTCTTCCAGGTTTAGCGATAGAAGCGCTTGCCTAAGAGTCTTACATGTGGAATTGGTCTGCCTAGCCTGTTTTTCGACCTCTTCCCAACAGTGATGGGCTAGCGTGTTGTCTTCAGCGGCCCTCATTCGCCAGTAATATTTGGCCAGGGCCCCTTGTCTGGCCTGTATCTGGTTCGTTAATCCGTATTCCAGGCGTATTTGCGCTTGGGAAATATGGCGCGGAATTAAGAACAGTTTGTTGAACAATCTTGATTGGGCAAGATTTAGCGTTTTAGAGTCCTTGGTGTCCATCATTTCCGAGCCATATGTGATAGAGGGCAGAAATGTTGCTGCTACAACCTTTAATAAGTGACTGGTTGAGCTTCCACTTAGTTTTTTGTATAGTTTTGAAAGCGAATTGTAGTTGTTTTGATTTAGTTTTCCCGAGGTCTAAATGATGTTTATAGTTTAATTGGCAATATAGTAGGACGCCCAAGTATTTATATTCATCCACCTGTTTTAGAGTACAAGAATTTATCCTCCAAACAAATTTTGATCGTTTTTTACGAGTGCTGGAGAAGCATAGGACATTAGATTTTTTGAGGTTTATTGTTAAATGTGCGTTAGAGATGTACTGCCCACCATTAGTGGGGTGGGCTTTCTGGTTCATGTACCCAGGGGCCCAGTGGCAAATGGGCCACCTGGTTATACATTTCCATTTAGAGAACTAGCTAAGACGGTGCAGTGTGAAAACATAACGGTTCACAACCTTTAAGGGAGGTGGGGGAACTGGTGGTCTGGCAGGGTGGGAGCAAGCCTGAAAATTAATGGCAACCTAAGTCAGTGATTAAGAGTAGTATTGAAAGCATGATTATTCCAAATGGTTTAAGGTTCTTGCACAAGGGAAGGTAGAGCTTAATACCACGGAACCGCTCTTATCTATAGCTACTATTGAGAGGTTTGAATGAGTTACATTCAATAAAATCTGGAAATACAGCTCGAAAGCCTATCTTCAGTTAGGGTAGGGGACTGTCCCGCAACCAATGTGGAGCTTAACTCCTGTAAACTGGGATTCTCTTTTCTGAAAATTAGTTGATGTACAGTTTGATGCTAGTATACGTAGTTGATTTGACCAAACTAAATGCAAGGTCACAAAAGTCAATAAGAGACATCCCTGGGTATTCCACTAGAGATGGCCCCTACTTAGTAAGGCTGGAACACTTGAGCTACCGACTGTTGATGCCTGAACTCCAATAGGCCGGCTTCAGACCACAAACTATGGTTAGGATCAGCCCTTTAACTGTCGAAATGAGATGATTCCGCATGAGCCACAAGTATTTGCCATATGGATCTATGGGAGAGACTAGGGGAGGCGGGTCGGTGGTATGAGGTGGAGAATTACAAGTTAATACAGAAGACTTCGTCTTGATGGGCTTGTGTATGACGTCAATGTTCTTATTCTTGCTGCTCTTCGCTTGACGACATTTGGAAAATCAATAAAATCTGTTTTAAAAAAAAAAGGTCACAAAAGTCAATGAAAGTCACTTATAACAAAAGAGAAAGAAGGGAATGTTCCGTACAAGTCTCGCATGGATCCCAGGGGTTAAGTGTCTACACTATGCTGTCACCTTGGATGGGGGAATCAGTCTTCTTGGTAAAGTCCCAGTCTTCTGCTTTATTTGGGGTGCTGAGTTTTTGTTCCTAACTGCACCATTAACTGCTTTTCCTGGAGCATTGCAAGACCAAGCACATTTTTTTAGCAATTGGCTTTCTAAAGGCAGTAGTATTCTTGGAGACATGGGAAGTTGCTCCTTTAGTATTATTGGACTTTGTATGTTTTGAGGCAGGACTAGAGATTCCACAGAGGCCTTCACCTGTATGAAAAAGCACATTACCAGCATATGTGGGGTGAAGAATATGGGCTCCCACTTTTTAATGGTTAGAATACCATCGCTCCCCCCTTCATGCAGTTGCTCTCACTTTTATAAACTCCTAGCTCATCTCTGGTGCATACTAAGATAATCCGTTTGAAAAGCAAGTTATTTGCATTGGTACAAGCAAATCCTGATGCCAGGAGAGTTTAAAACTAATTTATGTGCATACATTTCAACTTTTCCTGCCATCTATTAACTACAGCAAGCCCTGAGTGTTGCCGTCCATACTATATTATCAGAAATACTGATATTTGGTTTGGGACTGTGCGAATCTTTCGATAAGGGAAACTATGGCTTTGCTGGTAATGACCTTCTTATCCCTACCTTTATCACTTAAAGGGGCTTTTCTGACATTGATTTGTCACGTGTAGACCTAAATTCATGGTGCTTTGTGAATTCCTTTACAATGCTGGTATCTGACAGGAGTGACTATTTTTCCCTTTATTGATTAGTTGACAGATTGCAGAAGAGGATGTGTCTCATGCAAACCTGATCTATCACAACCTCATCGGAATTTATAGCGTAGGTGTCCTTGGATAAATACATTGGTGGAGAGGTGTGGTGCAGCGGCCAGGGCAGCTGACTTCGGAGCACAGCGTTCACGGTTCAATCCCTGGCTCTGGCGGCAGCTCAGCTCAGCACCATGTGACTCTGGGCAATAGCTCACTTAATTTCCACTACGGCCCCCAGCGCCTTGAGACCTGTAAGGGTGAGTAGCTGCGCTATATAAAAACGGACTTACATTTTTTTTTTTACATTTGCATGGCAAATCCTGAAACTGTAGCTAAAATGCCCCATGGGTCCCAAATGAGTAAGTCAAAAGATATATATTTTAATGTGGTAGATATTAGGATGAGACGAAAAGATGGGAACTGCAATAGGGCACTATAGCTATGTGTCCAGGGACTGGTTTGAAAAGAATGAAGATTAAATACAAAAAAATCCTTGCCATCTGCTACATGAGCTCCTAAAGAAGGACTTATTTGTTGAACTTAAAAAACAATTTGAAGATATCATAAATTCCTAAAAACAAAATGCAATATTTTTAACGAGGAAGGATCAAATGAGCAAAAAATGATATAGATACTTGGGGGGGAAATTCTCAATTTTTTTGTTACTTCTTTACAGTAGGTGTAAGTATGTAACTAGGTCGCCTCTTTGATCTCAAAAGAAACAGGCCCACCAAGAGTTGAGGGAGCCTACCTGTACAGTCGAAGAGTATGTAACACGTGTTCATTAGGCCTATCCTGAGCCACCAGAGGTTGGACTTTTGTGCTCGCTTGGTTCCCACTCCGCTGAGGAACTGGTAAGGCCTGGAATATGGTGGGAACATGCTTCGACAAATGAGAATTGGGCTACATACATGGATCAGCATGTTGCTACCAACACTGCGAGTTATTCGTGGCACCTCAGTAATTCACTATCCTTGCCACGGTGGGTTCTTTCCAGTTAGGACTCTCCAGTATGTAGAATGATGCCCGAGATAGTCCCACAGCTGGAATCCTGAGAGCCCACTCCTTTAGTGCATCACCTGTGTTCAGAGAAATGGATGTTAGTCATTCTCACAGCATGACCCACAGGTCTTAGGAGCGTACCGCCTACCCTGATACTGATCACTTTGGGCAGGGACGGAACTTCAAAAGAGAACTCCTTTGTACCCAGGAATTAATGGCCTGACACTAACTATGACCAGAGAAGCTAAGGTCTAAGTCAGACAATTCAGATGTACCAGGGACCATGATTACATGTGTGGCATCTAAACTTGATCTAGAAGATTCGAGGGAGCTGTCTCCCTGGAAAGAGATACCTTTAATGTCCAGCATATGGCAGAGCAATATGCACTCCTAATATGGAGCCCCAAAATTTAAGAATAATAAAATCACTTGTGGGGAACCAAGAGTTCCTGGACCAGGGGTGTAAGGGAGGCCCCGGAGCACCTGCGGTTGGGGGAGGGCATACCGTTCGCCCTTAAAGGGGCCCCCCTTGGGCTGGCCAGCTGCAAACAAATAAAACACTCAGAAGCAGCAAGGCAGTTAGGGAATGGGTAATGGGGGCCCCCTCACCTTACCTTTAGGAGCCCCCCTGAGGTTTTGTTACGCCCTGTCCTGGACTTCACACATACGAAGGGGACACCGGGATGACTAGAGATATCTTTTTTCTCCTATGGGGGAACACTGGTGATTCCATACTTATAATAACACATCACATACTATCATGTACCCCCAGACAATGGAGAACAACTTCTGTGGTTACAAAGGCCACCTGGGCCCCTGTTATAGAAAGAGGAAACTCAAGCCCAATCTTGTCGGTCTCCATTCTGCTAAGGGACTGGACGAAAGTGACGCCGACGTTGTCATATGCCTGAGTTTTAAACTGGATCCACCAGTCCATTCTGTTTTTCTGCTCCATGCCTTTTTTTTTCATTTTAGGCCAGCACTGTCTTTAACCCATCCACTGCCCGCTCAACCTTTTTCATCATATTCTGATATTATTCAGATTTTATGCTTCAACCTGCTCCAATCCCATCCTTTACTCAGCTCTACCCCCCTCCTTCAGTCTTTCTTGAAGCCCTGCTTTAACCCAGTGTACGACATACCTTTACCACGATCCAAAAGCTGCCTGTATCACAGTGCAGGCCCTGGCTTTATCCATATAAATTGCTTTTCCCGCTTTATTCCTTGCCTGTATCGCCATCTCGCCGTGCCCATATACCGCTCCACTTCTGGCTGCGGTCCCTCTCCAGACCCCGCTTTTAACCCCCTCCCTTGCCTACCTTGACCCCGTCTCGCGCCCGCCGTTTTTCCGCTCCACGCCTGCCTCCGCCGCGTGGCAGCAGTGAAGATTCTGCGTGACACAGAAGTGATCTCACGGCCTGCCTGTGAGGTCAGCCCTTTGTCCACCTGCTCCGGGAGTCTCGAGGGAACAGAGGCACCGCACTCGGGGGCCAGGAAGCGAGCTACCTGGATGGACAGCCCATGCCTGTACCTGGAAGAGGCCGCCTGCAGCAGGTTCCCACCTCACCCCAAGGCAGAAAGAAAATGGTAGCAGCGAGGGGGGAGAAGGGAAAGGGCAGCAGGGTAGTCCGAAGGAAGACCTCGGAGCATATGGTACGCCAACCCGCCACGAACTCTGCCAGTGATTCACTCATGCGTGACGCATTATTACTTCTGACTAACTCATGCCCCCTCCTCCTCTGTGCAGGTGAAACATACATTGCAACGCAGAAGGCGGTGCTTCTACACTGGGCGGCTGGAGCATGACAAAAAACACCTGAAGACAGTAAGAAGCAATGTACTCATTTACACTACCCACCGGGTGCGCAGTTATCACAAGTGCAGCAGGTGCAGTGGCACCATGGGCCTGAGGGACCCACTGAAATTCATTTACAGATGTTTTTACTACCAAACCGGGTGATAGGGGCCCATTTTCTTTGCTTGCTTTAGGGCCCATGATACCCTTGCTACGCCACTACTACCCACGAAATGCCACTTGCAGTTCTGAAGATGGAGCTCGTGAGCCACGGACGAGGGGGAGGCTGTGATTTAATTTCTGTCTATTGTGTGTTCTTGCTTGTGTGTGGCTCTTTGCAGCTCTGTGTGTCTTTTGAAGTTTATGTTTCCGTATTGTGTCTGGCAGTGTGTGTTGGCGTGTTTGCATATCACAGTCCCAACCTGTCAAAGTTACATTATTGTATCTAGTTTTGAGTGTTTGTATTTGACAGGTGTGTGCGTATGTGTTTGTATATCTCTCGACCTGCAGAAGTTGAAATGTGCATCCTTTAGAGGAATGTTTTGACGGTTTAAAGCACAGAAACAATCTTTTTGATTACAAAATAAGTTAGAATTGAGGTACCCCTCTAAATAAGGGTGCCTTGCCAGCGATTCAATCTTTTGTGGTTGTGTTCTTTTATGCAATCCATGAATTGGCACAGGTTTCAGTCCTGTCGCCTCTTTGTGCCTGTATAAAGATACAAGATGACTTCATGTGCACAAGGCCAAGGCCAAAATGCTATGCTAGGTTAATTTAGGTGGATTTTTAAAGCATGCTTATCACCCAAGGGGTATCCATGCTCTGGAGTAGATAAGTAGGTTGATCGAGCTCCTAGTTGAACAGCAAGGTCTTTATAGTTTCTTGCCGAACACGAGTAGGGATGTGGAGATCCTGATGTGATGTGGAAGGTCGTTTGAGGATCTGACAGCAATGTAGGAAAAAGAGCATCCTCCGGAATTGCTTCTGTGGATGCGGGGTGTCTGTGGAGGTAGCGCATGGCTAAGCGCAGTTGCCTGGCGGGTTGGTGGAAGTTCATTAAGGCGATGGTTGAGGTAGGCAGGTCCGGAATTGTGAATGGCTTTTTATGCATGGCTGAGTAGTTGAATTGACAGAGCTTCTAAATTGGTAGCTAGTGTAGCTCTCTGAGATGGGGCATGATGTGTGCGCTGTGGAGGATGTTGAGGATGAGTCTGGTGGCGGTGTTCTGGGTGATCTGGAATCTCTGTATGAGTTGATTTGTGCTGCCGGTGCAGAGTGTGTTGCCATAGTCTAGTCTGCTGGTGATGAGTGCCTGGGTGACCGTGCATCTGGTTTCAGTGGGGAGCCATTTGAATATCTTGCGGAGCATAAGTAGGATGAAGAAGCAGGATGAGGTAGCGGTGTTCACCTGTTTGACCATCGTGAGTCCGTTGTCCAAGATGATACTGAGGTTTTTATTGTGGTCAGTGGGGATGGGCGTGGGTCCCAGGTCGGTTGGCCACCCGGAGGACTCCCAGGGAGAGCTCTTGTACCGAAGATTAGGCCTTCTGTTTTATCAGTGTTGAGTTTTAGGCATACCGGTTTCATCCAGTTTGCTACGTTTGACATGCGGCCAGCCATCTCAGGGCAAGTCCCTGTAGTCCAGAGTTGTGGAGTCTTATGCTGAGAGTGCTGTGGGAGACTGTATCGAAGGCCATGGAGAGGTCAAGTAGTATGAGCACTACAGTTTCCCCTTTGTCCATAATGGTCTGGATGTCGTCAGTTGCTGCAATGAGGGCCGTTTCCGTGCTTTGGTTGCTGTGGAATCCAGACTGCGAGATGCCTAGGAGGTGGTGGTGTTCAAGATGATTGGAGAGTTGTTTGTTGTTAGCTCTCTGCACGACTTTGGATGGAAAGGGCAGGAGCTAGATGGGTCTGTAGTTCCTGAGCCCTTCTGGGTCTGCCAGAGGGTTTTTCAGGAGAGCTGTGATTTCTGCATGTTTACAGTAGGCCGAGAAGGTTACGCTATGAATGGAGGCGTTTATGATGGTGGTGAGGTGGGAGCTGGTCAGAGTTCTTCCTAGGCTGTAGATATGGTCGAGGCAGGGGACAGTGGGGGCCCCAGAGTGGATTGTTCTCATGATTTCGGCAGGGTCTTCTGGGCTAAGGGGTTTCCAGTTAGTGATTTGGGGGTGGTGGGCAGTTGATTGGTGAGGTCTTGTGTCTTACGTTGGGGTCAAAGTTGCAGTAGATCCTGAGAATTGTTTTGTGAAACAATTCGGAAAGGTTGTTGCAGAGGTTTTGGATGGGGTGATGGAGTTGGTGGCTGGGGGGTTGGAGAATTCTTTGACAATTTTGAAGAGCTCTTTGCAGTTGTTGGAGCTGGTTTCCGGTCTGAGAGCAAGTGCTGTTTTTCTGACCTTGTTGATTTGGGTGTGAGCGCAGATTTGTTTGTGTTTCTTACGATGGTGTCTCAGCTGATTCTTCATCTTCTCTAGAGTTGTTTGTAGTGGCGTTTGGAGTTTCTAAGGTCTTTGGTGTACTAGCTGGCTTGTGTGTTGGTTCTTGAATATCTGACAGCCTTCAGGGGTGCTAGGGTGTCTGCACAGTTTATGATCCAGTAGTTGATGGCTTTAATGTCGGAGTGCAGGTCACCAATGAGATTTGGTTGGTGGGCACTGAGGGTGTTGGTCCAGTCTGTTTCCGTTATCTTGTTCCAGCTGCGTCTGAGATTACTATTTGTTTTGGCTCTTGGGAGTTGGGGTGCGTTGATGAAGAAGTGGATGATGGAGTGGTCTGTTCAAGTGAGCAGAGTGGGGTGGCTCAATTTGATCTTTTTGCTGGCTGTGAAGATGGAGTCGAGGGTGTGTTCTCTGTTGTGGGTTGGGCCTTGGACGAGCTGGGTGAGTCCAAGATTCTCTAGGCTTTTGAGTATGGCATTGGAGTTGGGATCTTTGTGGTCATTGAGATGGAGGTTAAGTTCACCGAGTAAGATGAAGTCGTTTGAGTTGATGGCGATGGGGACGATGAAGTCGGTGAGGAGATTGCTGAAGGTGGTGCATGGTCCAGGGGGATCTGTAAGCTAGGGTGCCTTTTATGGTGGTGTGGTTGCAGGTCTGTAGTCAGAAGTGCATATGTTCCATGAAAGTCGTGTTCTCGTCAGTGGAGGTGGTGCAGGTGATGAAGTCCTTGTGGATGACTGCAAGTCCTCCTTCTGATTTGTTTGATCTGTCCTGGCGGGAGATCTTGTAAACCAGCGGTATGGCCATGGTGATGGTGTGTGCCAATGTGGGGTTGAGCCATGTCTCGGTTAGGAACAGGATTCCTGGGGAATGCCTGTCGATGGTGTTCCAGATCTCGGTTGCGTGATTGGTGAGGGATTTGGTGTTGAGGAATACATACATCTCAGGCAGGCCGAGGCATGTGTGCTGCATGGAGGGGTAGTGCTGGTGCAGTTCAGCGGCAGTGAGTGCATGAGAAAGGTCCTACCATGAAGCGGCGTAAGGCACGGGAGCAGCTGACGTGTCAGCAAACGGTGTTCAGTGCTTGCAGGTGGGAGGCTGTGTAGCAGCGGTGTTTGGATGGATCAGGGTCTGTGGCGCTGGGTGCAGTCCAGGTGTGGGCGGGATCAGACAGGCTTGCCTTTGGCGCAGTCACATAGCAGCTGCCAGTAAGTAGGTCCTGGGACAGAGGATGGACCACGAGGAGGTGGAGGGCAGGTCTAGGGAAGTGTGGGGTGCAGAAGGCAGGAGAAGGCATGTGAGGGAAATGCAGATAAGGAGCGGGGGAGGCAGGAAGGCGCGGGCGGGGGAGTGCCCCAGGAGAGAGTGGGGAGCAAAACAGAGGAAAACAGGCATGAAGGAAGAGTGGGCACAAAGGAAAGCTGGCAGAAAGGAAAGCGGGAAAAAGAGTGAGAGAGAGAGTGAAGGAAGAAAAGTGGACACGAAGGATGCAGGGAAGAGTGAGAAAGAGAGTGGAGAGTGAAAAACAGGCACAAAGGAATCAGTTCCAAAGGAAAGCAGGCACAAATGAAAGCAGGCAAAAGTTTGAAGAGTGAACAGACACAGGAACAGGGCGCAAAGAGTGAGAGAGAGTTAGAGTGAAAAAGAACAAGAGAAGGACACAAGAGTGTGAGAGATTGAACGAAGGGAGACAGGATGGGGCAGAGAGCGAGAGAGTGAGAAAGAAGAAGGAGCACAAGAATGAGGTGAGTCCTCGAGGCAATGAGGCCGGGTCCTAAGGGCCTTAGACTGGTCGGAGGACCAGTCCAGGTCAGTGGGAGCTGGGGCCTAGGTGTAGGAAGGTGGAATCTGACTGCATGGTTGCCCCCACTTTTTTCCTGGTGTTTTGCTGGTTTTCGACTTAGTCTGACTGGGATCCTGCTATTCAGGACCCCAGTCTATCTGCTTACTCCCTAAATTGGTTGCTCATGTACTTTAGGTACACTCCAGATTGGATTCTGGGGTACCCTTATAAGTCCCTAGTATATGGTATACTATGTACCCAGGGCATAGGTAGCCTCAGAGGCCTCCCAGGGGCTGCAGCATGTATTATGCCACCCTGAGAGACCATTTAAAATGACACCACAGGTCTGCTACTGCAGCCTGTGTAAGGTGGTGCATGCACCTCTTACTTAGATATAGGTTCACTATATCTATCCTAATCACTGCACATATAAGCCTATCAGTCACCCCTATGGCAGGCCTTATCAATCCTGAAGGCAGGGTGCTGGGTTTTATGTGAGAGGGTGCCCATGCATGAGCAGAGCCCCTCTGCAGCCTTCGGAACCACTATTCCGGGGTTGTCTGTGATGCAGCCAACCATATACTCTTAAGTGCATTATAACCTCGCGGTAAATGCTAACTTTAAAACGGCTGCAAGGAATTATGTCGTGTTTGGTGTCAAACACCTTGAAATCATACCTCCACACCAGTAACTGGTGTGGGAGGTATGATTCCCCCTCCTAGAGGGAGAAATATGACAGCACCGGTACACCCGGTACCAGCTTCACAGAGCCCTGGCATCACAAAATGGATGCTGCCAGCCACCGACACGAGTCTGCCCTCCTGCTGCTGGACGAAACTCCGGCAGGGGAGGCTGGACAATAGGTTTCCTGTCACAGGGAGGTGTGACCACCTCCCAGACAGGCTTTAGTGTATTGGGGCTGGGTGGGTGCACTCTCAGAGTGCTTTGATGTCTGCACTGGGGGCACATTTGGTGTCCTCGTGCATAGTCCAGCTCAAACCGGTTGCAGGGGCTAACAGCCCCTGCTCTGGCGCGAAACTGGACAAAGGACATGGGTGTAGCCACCCCTCTGTCCTGACCCTCCCATAGGTGGGTCCCCAGAGTTTGTCCCACCCCTTCCTTGGGTATAAAGTAGGAACCCTGACTACAGGACTTTAGATTTTACCTGGACTAAACTCTTCTACAGAAACCAAGTAACCTTCGACGATCTACGCTTCGCTGGACGACTGAAGAATCTCCCTCGGAGTAAAGGAGTTACTCCCCTGCAACGCAGGCACCTCAATGCATCTAACCGGTTTGCATCTACGCAGCTCCCGACGGACTCCGAAGATTTTGCAACACAGGAGGTGGGTGCCCAAGCTTCCCCTAGGCCGACTAGTGCTCTCAGCAAACCTGAGACCCGCAGCCCTCGTGGGGACCATGCAACCCGAACCCCTGGACACCGTGCACATTTGCAGCAGCATATGCTTTTAGGCGATCCCTGAGGCTGTGCTTTGGGCTACTTGTAGTCCAAGCCCCAAGCAGTGTTTCCACTGAAGATTTCCGGCCTACACTCCACGAGTGTTCTGTGGGCTGGCACTTTGTGATTCCTCTCGAGGTCCCTTTGTGATCCCTGGTCCGTTGGCCTGTGGGTCCCTGAGAAGGCAACTTTAACTTTCAGTGGGCTTCTCTGGTTGCTCCAGACGTGCCCTGACTCTCCATTGCTTGGTGAGTCCCCAGGACCTTGCTGGTCCTTGCAGAAGCATCTTTCCTCTGACTGCGTGGGTTGCAGTTGCCAAGGCTTGTTGGTGTTCAATCCAGACACTGACCCCCCAGCACTCAACATCCTTTGTGGGACAGCTCGAATCCGGTCTGTGGTCATCGCAGACGTCTCCTGGTCCCCGTGGCTGCACAGTCAAGCTTCACCTCTTCGCACCTGAAGCACCCGACATCGGTGGGCATTCGATTGCTCCGCTCCTGGTCACGTGAAGTGACCCAGACTTTGTCCCCTCTGTTTCAGGTTCTTCACATCTCCGATCCAGGCTTAGATCACACCGGACACTTTTCTTCTCCACGGCAGCAGTACTTTCTCGCATCACGCAATTGAAAACGACGAGGGTTTCCGACACTACTTGACCCCTATGCACCCGGCTCCTCTGGGATAGGTAACACGGGTACCTCGATACTCTCAAGGGTGCTGGCCTGGGTTTGCTTGAAGTCCTCTCCTAAGTGTCCTTAATCTTTAAAATTCCAACCGCGACTTTCCCATCGAGTTGTACGGAGCTCACGTCTGTGTTCCCACACTGCACCCGTCCTCCGTGGGTCCCCTGTGTCACTACCTTGGGTGGTTCTTTGTGGTCCCAGTGATTCTACGTGCTCTAGGCACTGTGTCTAGTCAAGTCGTGGTTCTTATACCACTTTCTTAGTATATGGTTCGGTCTCCCCCTGGAGCCCGCTGTGTATTGTGCTATTTGCTGTCGTTCTAGTGATTTAATATTGTGTGTATTGTTCTCTAATCTCATAAAGAGGTTAGTAGAGAGTGTTTAGTAATAAATACATATATTTTATATACACCTGGTGTGGTTCTCCTTTCATTTGGTCATTCAGGAGGTTATATACTGGTAAAACAAGCTGCTTTACATTCCTTCAAGACTTAGCCTGAAGGCTGCTCTCCACAGCTACCACTAGGATAGCTTTCTATAAAGGTTGTCTTTAACCTAATCATCAATAAGGGTCGTTTGGACTGGTGCAAGGTGCCCACTTTAATTAGTGGACAGCATATACCAGGCCAACTTCTCACACTAGGCACCTGCTCAATGGGGGTTATGCAGCAGCTGCCAGTTAATATTCCTGGGAGGGAGAGCCAGGGCGGAGGGAGGGGCTAGGGAAGGGCGGGGCGCAGAAGGCAAGAGAAGACACATGAGGGAAATGCAGGAAAGGAGCGGGGGAGGCGGGAAAGCGTGGGGTAGACGGGAGAGTCCCAAGGGATAGCGAGAAGGAAAACAGAGGAAGACGGGCACAAAGGAAGAGCGGGCACAAAGGAAAGCGTGAAAAAAGAGTGAGAGAGAGAGTGAAGAAAGGAAAAGGGGCATAAAGGATATGGGCAAAGAGTGAGAGAGAGAGTGGAGAGTGGAAAACAGACACAAAGGAATCAGTCCCAAAGGAAAGCAGGCACAAAGGAAAGCGGGCCTAGTGTGGCTAACTGAAGGAAGACACATTTCTACAGTGCGCAAACTATTCTAAACAGGTGAAAATATTATTAAACTAAAATAAACTTTCCCACATGCAGGATGTAGCTTTTGGCTTTGCTTGCTACCCAGACCTCCCACTGGGAGTGGTCTGGGTAGCAAGCTTTCCATTTGTGATCTCTGTCAGCCATCCGAGCCCAAAGGACATGATTTACAACCATACACGGAAGGTCAGAGTACAAGGTGTAGCCAGAGACGTTTTAAGGCATGGGCAAAGTGGGCTCTGGCCCTGGGCCCCAGCCTTTCAGGGGGCCCCTGATAGAGCCAACTCTGTTCTGCAGAGAGTCTTGCCCTAGTGACCTTGAATAATTCTGAAACATATTGTTTTAAATACCGTCTTTCTTAAATGTGTTTTTTGTGTCGGTGATGTGTAAGAGTCTATTACAGACATTTTACAGAGAAATGTGTTCGTTTTGTGCAACATCCATGAAAAGTTTCTTTTAGATGACAATAGGACCTCACAGATGAGAAATGGGAGGGTGTCACAGAGATTATTCGCAGTAATATTAGAGAGCTGCTGCTGTGGTACAATTTGAAAACACACATCGTTATCCCTGAATATTAGACACAAAGACATTAGAATTTGGACCAGTGTGCCTTGCACTATCAGTGAGTGACCTGGCAAAAGAGGGATGAAAGAGCTGAAATTGAATCATAAATTCAAAGCGGTTCTGAACAGGGATCCGCAAAATACATTTGGCCCAGGGCCCCCAAAATCCTTAAGATGTCCCTGGGTGTAGCCTGTGGCCAAATCCTGCACCTAGTTCTTTGCTACTAGCCCTAGAAGCCTCGAGAGAGCTGTCTTTGGTCATTCTCAGTGGAATCTAGACAAAGGTGTGACCTTTGGGATGCTTTGTGCAGATTTGCGATAAAGGCAAAGTTATAAGCAATAACAAATGTGTTTATGGGAACAAGCAACGCCAGTATGGACCAAAATCAAGTGGTCTTGGGGCAGAGAAATATCAAAGATGAAATTCTAAATTTAAATCTGAAAATACATTAGTTCAAGACCTAGATGGTCAACTGTTTCTGTGCATGCAGCCAAACTATAGAACTGTCCGCTTCAGGAACCTTGAAGACAATCTGACCACTTGTAAATTTCTGCAGACATGGTTGCTCCCACGTACCTGACTTTCTGATGCGACAAGGCACAGTACATGCTGGTACTGGTGCAAAGTTTAGGTTAAGGTAATATATCTATATAGATATATATTTATAATACAGACACAGAGATAGTTTCTAGGTACAGCTGTGCCGAGGTTTCCAAAATAAAAGCCTTTTTTGTTTTTGTTAATATCATTAACTTCATTCAAAAAATCTGCATGTAATATGGCAGTGGCTTGACTGGTCCCATTCAGGTATTTATGTTTCAAAGTTCAAATTTATGTTTATACGTTTTATAGAGTGAAGCTATCACTCGTGCATCTTGACATTATACAGGCTAGAAACTTAAGTCCTTCTGCTGTAATCATTCCTTCAAAGGACCTGAGGAAAAAGCCACATCTTCAGCTTTCTCCTAAAACTCAGGTAATCTGGATCTCTTATCAGTCTGTCTGGAAGCACATTCCATTTTTGGGCTGTGTTGGACATGCCCTTCTTAGGGGAACATCCCCAGTACCTTTTTCTTTTTTTGTCCTCCAAGTCTTCGCCTACTCTCTGTTCGTGACGCTAGAACTCAGAGCATGTTCCCACTGTACTACAGTGGGAAAGTATGAGCATCTTCCCCACATGGGTTAGGAGCGGGGTGCTCGCACGATTTTGTTGTGTCGTCCCCGGGAGTGCCCTATGAAAAGGTACACCATATACCCAGGGCAGGTACAGCATTGGCGACTAGGGGGACATGGCACTGATCATGCCCCGCGGGACTCGCCGGCCCATTATGTCTCCTATTCAGGTCGGTGTCTCTACAGGTGAGCCAACCCACAGGGGGCCTCCCCTCCTGCCAGAGCGGTCCTAGGCTATGTCCCTGGGGATAAAACTCGGGGTAGGCGAGTAGTCAGGTGGGGCCCAAGCGTGACCACTGCCCGAACACAGGAGAGCCCCTAGGTGGAGTCCCCCTACCTCGGAGGTCAGTTCTCCACCATGGGACACCTCCAGAGGTTGCCGAGGCCCCTTTGCGGCCATAGGGCCGGAGCCCTTTCCCACTGTTGGTGCAGTGTGGAAGTGCGTGCACCCTTCCTACGTCTCATAGGAAGTGGTGCTTAGTTGAGGGGGTGAAACGGCTCGTCCGCCTGTCAAATATCGGGTGCATTAGCACCAAGGCAGTGTTGGGTCTGTGTCCAGCCTCCTAGTGCCGGTCGACCTGTGCCCTTGCGCCAGTGATGTTTCTCGGTACCCACCACCAGCCTGCCAAGACAGGTTGGTATGCGCATTGGCACCAAGGAAGTGCTTAGCGTGAATCCGAACCTCCATTGTCAGCTGGATAGCCAGGCCAAACTTCTTCCAATGGTAACGGTGGGCTTGGCATATCTTGTGTGGAAATGCCACTTTTGGAAAGTGGACATT
This sequence comes from Calotriton arnoldi, assembly GCA_963921515.1. Taxonomy (NCBI): domain Eukaryota; kingdom Metazoa; phylum Chordata; class Amphibia; order Caudata; family Salamandridae; genus Calotriton; species Calotriton arnoldi. Next base: position 919,802 of record CAWUFW010006988.1, read on the forward strand.
TCTATGCATCAAACTCTTTATGTGCCATGGTGTTTGGCGCAGGTCAACACTGGAGGCAGGGGGAGAATATCTGGGCATGCGACAACCATTAACCACTGGGCGTGCAATTGAGATTGGCAACCTCTGCTATTTGTGGGTCTGGCGGAATATATGGGGGGCAGAGATTGTGGCACCTGGCCTCTGGAGCCAGATCACGGCCCCCATAAAGCTGCATTCCGCAGCCTCATGGCAGACAGAACAGAAATTTAGAGAACACATCTGTGGTTCAAAGGAATACCCTTTGAAGATTCCCCCAACTTCAAAGGCCCAATGGGGTATAACTACCCAGCATCCCCCACCAAGAGGAGAAATCCACTTGTGGGGACAAAGGACTGGAGAACCTGGTCTTCGTGGTGCACATTTCCAGAGGACTCTGTCGTGCACAGGAGGATAACTGCCCGTGGAAAGGACCGCGTGCCTTCCTGAATAGTGGCTGGCTTGGGCCAATGACCTGCTGATATGTGGCATGCTGAAGTTGGCTCCCAAGGACCAGTCAGCTGGTCTCCTGTTATCTCGGCGGTCTCAGGAATATCAAAGATCTCCTCCGCGGAGCCCACACCATCTACTAGTGACATCTGGAGAGTGGTGCCCTCTAAGTGCCCACATTGCCTGCTCAAAGCTGGACAGCGCAGTGTGAGTTTGGAGCTTGGAACTACAGAATCATGCCTGGAGACCAGAGTGCCTAGTGCGGAGCTCAAGAAGTTCCCCGCATCTGCATTGAAGTGATTCATGTACTGCAGGGACCTCAGCATGCATAAGCTTCTTGTTGATGGTAAGTGGATTCACCGGTTGCGGGATCCAAAGTGCCCGCTTCGTCGACTGTGCCGCATTTCTCTTGCGCGCCATGCCGACTGCATGCTCATTGCGTGCGGTGTCTGATTCACAGATTGCGACCCTCGGAGGTGGGGGATGCACCCATTGCAGAGTCTCATTCTACCTCGTGAGGCTTTGTGGAGCTTGTGCCTGTTTGTGACTGGAATCATCTGGTGCAACCGACATCATGGTGTGCCTGACAGAGTACCTCATTCCCAGGAAGGCACAGAATTGCAACTCTACTTCATGTAACCTGAAGTATCTGTTGTGACGCATCTTATCGTGTGCCAGACCCTGTGCCCAGATCAACATGTAACCGGCGGAGTGCCTCTTCAAGCCGAGAGGCTCACCTATGTGTTGTTCCCCATTCACTGCTTGCTCCCTCACTGGCCCATCCAGGTGGAGTAACTGCCCTCCCCCGATCTGGCCCTTCCGAAGACTTCGTGGCGCCAGGTAGGAGTGAGAGGAATTGACTGGGCCGGAGGGAGGCTTCCGAGAAGGTCCGGGAGCCGGTCAAGAGACTGCTTGACCCCTGCATTAAAGTGCCCATAGGGACCGGGCTGGTACCTGTCGTATTGCGTAGCAGTGCAAAGTGAGCATGAGCATGCAGGAGTGATCATCTGTGGACAGCCTGTGCTTCATGACACTGGTCGGCAGTGTTGGTTTATACATTGTTCTCATGTCAAAAACACTTTACCTCTCAACAATGGGTTTACCTTCATGGCCTCGTCCCGCCCTGCTGCTAAAAGTGTTATAATACTGTGTATGTACATATTACTGATATTGTTGTAGCCCAGGGTGCACCCTACCTATAGCCATGTGAAATTGCATTATTAGGATTGTGAGTGTAGGCCCGGGGCTGATAACATTCTGCACCACATAAGGGTGCTGTGTGGGAATTAATATAGGACTTTTCCCATATGTGCATATTATCGAGATCTGATCAACATGAACTGGGCCTAGTACTGCTAGCAAGATTACCAAGTGCAATGTATGCCCCCGATTCCATGATATCCATGTTGTATTGTTTAATGTGTGTGATGAATATAAACAGCATTTCTCAATGTCAAGTGTGAAGTCTCTCTTTTGTGACATGTGGAACATTTATTGTGTACGCATGATGTGCTCTTGCTTTACACATTACCCAGCAATAGGGCGTCCTGGCGCTGGTTTCAGAGAAGAGGTCCATGGCGATATACACAGGGTTAGACAGAGAATAGCCAGGTCTGCACGGCCCTTCTGAAGGCCCAGTGATTCTGGATGCTTCTAATGGACAGAGGTAAATCGTTCCAGAGGGCGGGAGCTTTGGCACAAAAAGAGCGCCCTCCTACTCTCGCTCTTCTAACTCAAGGAACACAGGCTAGAGAGAACTTAGCCGAGCGCAAGGCCCACGGGGGGACATAAGGTAGGATAGCTAGAATGGAAGGACCCTGAAAGGTAAGAATTTTATGAGCAATGTATAGAGTCTTGAAAATAATTCTCTCCTCCACAGGGAGCCAGTGCAGCATTCTCTCTCCTCTTTTCTCTCCTATTTTCTCTCTCAAAGTTGCTCTATTTTCTCTCTCATTCTCGCGTTTTTATTATCTCTCTCTGTCTTTCTTCAAATAGTTAATGAAGCAGCTGTCACTTCTCAGGCTGTTGAAAGGAAATGATGTCAGGGTCCACCACGTGCATCAGATTGCGACCAAGTGCTGGAAGGCCCTGCATCCGGGGACACCTCCAAACACCGGAAAACTGCCGTCAAGGTATGACTTTGGCGGTGCATGAGCGCCGGCATGTGTAGCGTGACAGTTAAAGTTGTGTGCAGGTGTGATCCGTGAAGATGGATTTTGAAGGACACCAACACATCATGGAAAGGTTGTGTGTGCGTGTGAGTATTACACAGACTGGTGAGTCCTGTGGAAGTGACAATCTGTAGCTTTATCTTATTCTCTCCTAATAGCTAAACCTTGTGGAAATGCTGAAGCTGAAGTAATTGTAGCAATGAATTGGATTCTGGTGCAGTTAACATAATGATTACCATCCAGAAGTATATATGTGCATTGACAACCAAGTGCAGTCTTCTGTAGTCTGAAATCCCAATAATTAGGTCTGACTAGAGACAGCTTCAGCTGTTTTGATAGACTTATTTCAAAAACACACAGAAGGGAGCAATAAAGTCAGCCCTCTCTCTGAACTGATTCTTGTGCTATTCCTAGTTTGATCGTCCTACACACAGACATACACCCATTTCCATGGTATATTAAGGGTATAAATCTGCTTATCGAGGGGCATTTGTTTTTAACCTGTGCGTGAGGTGAAGGTGCCAGTCTAGACACATGGAGAATTGTATTTTAAGATTGCATTTAGTATTCATTAATTCTACATTAACATGTGTCTTCCACGTCCTGTAAACACTGAGAGCTAGGCCAGTGCTTGCACATTCAGATGCTTGCCACCAATGCCATATTAGCAAACATTTAGTAGTGGTGCGAAGATGTGATGGCTGGATTGGGTGGGACTAGCTGGGGTAGTTCTTGTTGCTCATTGTCTGCTGGGCCTGACAGAGTAGACTGTGTTTTGGGATTGGTTGGGGGAGCACTTGCCAGTTGTTTATTGGCTCTTGTGTCCTCGTGCCTGTGCCTGACACAGAATGTAGCTACGGTACGCCCCCATGGAGGAGATGCAGGGCCCACATTTCTCCACACTCTGCCACCCGAGTAATTTCCTGCAATACCCTCTGTCCATCTCTTGCTTACACTACGGCCCAGTGCCTCTATAGTCCACGCCTCCACACACAAAGACCACCCTGGTTCCACATTTCTTTGCCCTCTACTACTGTCCACCTCCTGCCTATTTACTGGTGGCTTCCATTGACCCTCCTTCACATGGTGGCTTAGAGCTGGGGCCCACGCCTGCACTCTGTGCACTTGATACTACACCACAGTAGGATATATTGAATCCATGCATTTCTGCCCATTCCCTGCTCTCCTCCTTCCGATGAGTCACATGGAGATGGTTTCCTTAAAAGGTTGTTAGCCCTACCAGGGGCCTGCTCAAATTACAACTGTCATGCAGAACTAGACGCCCATATTTATCTGACATTGTCCACCTTGCACCAATTTTATTGTGGCATTCTATATGGTGCAGGGAGATGGTGACTTTGAATCAGATTATACTGAGAGACTGCCTCAAGATGGACTCTGCCCATAAGATAAGAGTAGCCTGAGGGCGCTTGGGCTTGAGGGACTATAGGAGGACCCACCCAGCTGCGCCATGATCTCCAAGGCTAGGATTAAATCCATCTTCCTCCAGAAAATGGCGAATGAAAGATGGGAGACTAATAGCAAAAAACGAACACAGTGAAGCTTTATTTAAGGTCCCCTCCCACTCCTATCTAGCTACAGTCTCTAATCCCCAGCACAGGTTCTTTCTAGTGAGATTTCGTTTAAACTATAATCCCTTGATGTTGGGTTACCCTAACAACGTATATTCTCAAGGCAATCTGACTTTATGCCACTGTGATGGGACGTCAACACAGACAGACCTACCTATACTACATATACCTCTCTTTTGAAGTTTTTATACTGTCCAAAGGAAAAGATTTATAATCCAATTTTGTAAAAATACAACTACAGACAATGTCGTCCCGGCCTCTAGTTTCTCCAAATGTTGGCAGATCCCTTGGTATGTTACTCTCTGGCCTCATTTTTGTGGGCTGCCTTGAAGAAAAGGAGAGCTCAGATAGCTATAGATGGGTGGCTACTGCAGGAGCCACTGTGTACATGGATTTAATGATATGACGTTTAAGAATGGTTTAGTTGGTTTAGTTTCTCTCCTCGTGATGATGTAAAGAGATTTTAGACATATTTATTGATTGTATCGCTTTTATTATAATAGTATTTTAATGGTTTCAGTTTTTAATGTTATATATACTGTAAAATGTATTTTATATGCTCTTTTGCACTTTATATTCTATGAAATTTAGCAAAATAAAGATTTTTGATTGATTAAGTCACATGGAGGACGGCAGGAGACTGATAGCTGTGGTGAACTTAGCAGTAGCAATACACTACTGCACATATGCGAGGCCCAGCTGCATGCCCATAGGGGAAGTGCTGTGGGAGCACGAAAGACAGGTAAATGATTTGCTGAGAGATCTGTTGTGTGTATATATATGTGTGTGTTTCTCGATTTGTGGGTGTGTGTGTGCCTGCTTGTAAATGTATGCAGGAATGGGTTTGTGAGTGTGTATCTCTGCTATCTATCTGCCCTTTAGCATCTGGTACCCTGCTTAGCACCCACATACCTTGGCATCTAATGGTCCCCTGATACTAAGGTGTCATCTCTAGTGAGTCACCCAGTCCTGGTATCATGGTGACCCTGGTTTAATTGTGAAATGTTTTGAGACATTTGTAAGCATTACTGATACTTTGGTGCTCACCCATAATATTCCTTCTTTTCCATGCCCTTCCTTTGTGCTAGAAGTCCTTATTCTACTTCCAAAGTGATGATGATAGAAAAAAGTTTTAAAATCATAACATAAAGATTTTACGGTTCTATGAATTGATTGGGGGTTTATATCAATAGATGTGTGATCCAGGATGGATCTCAGTACCAGACACGCTACTTTGTTGATCATCTGGTCACAGGAATCTACAGAGAGAGCTTGATATTAAGTCTGTCTGGTAGAGTCTCGTAGCTTGCTGTGTAGCAGAGCAGCGTCAGACCCACCAGGATAATGCAGCATAGATTAGTTAATTTTTCAATTAAAAAAGACAAACATTTGTGGCAAACATTTTTTATGGCTTTTTTGCAGAATTGTATGTTTTTGAAAATGCGAATCGCACTCAAACAAAGACAAGTCTCTGTGAGGCTACCCACAAGGTACCCAACCATTGGGTTTTGCATCAGCGGCAATTAAACAGGCTCTATTTCCAATCAGCGTTGCAATATCTAAACTGCAAAATACAATGGGATGTTCCAAAATGTAAAGCATGCTTGGAACAAGCATGGATGTAGGGGACTGGCCCAAACAAGCTAATGACTTAAGGAGGCTGACCCAAAGGCCACTCTTTGAGGGCTATTCTCAAAGGTAAACTTACACATGAGTCAATATATATGTGTAAGTTACTCTTAGACTTATAATTAACTTTACTACATTTGCCTATTTACATGTTAATACGTGTAAAGTTCCTCAAAATTGTAAACATACATATACATCCCTTGATACCGGTGGTGGAGGCTAATTTATAAGTGTAAAGTTACTACGGCCAAAATGGGGCAGTAGTAAGTCCAGGACCAACCACTGATACTGCAACACCTTCCCATTGAAATTAATGGAGACAGGGTCATAAAATAGAACTTCCTAGGAAATAATCCTAAATTAAAATAATTACTTTTGACTTTCCAAAAATCTATATAAATTAAGTTGAATGTTAAAAAATCTAAAAAGAAACCTTTTATTTTAATAACTTTTTCTTATTTAAACTTAATGTAACATACATTTTTTATTAAAATATAATTCAATTACTTTCATTTAATTCCATACATCTCTTTTGAGAATTATTAATGCATAGTAAAAAATAGTTTTCCTTTAGATGGGATTTTTTCATTTAAACTTGAGAAAAATAATTTTTATTTAATTTAATATGTTTAAATTAAATACATTTTTATTGCAAAATTAGGTTAATAGTGCAGTAGATTTTTTATATTTTGTTCTACATTCCAATAAATAATACACATTTTAAACTACAATATTTTTGTTTGAATTAGTATCTAACATAAAAATACTTTTACTATTTTTTCAAGTTGAGCAAGCTTTTTTATGTTTCCGTATACTTTTTTATAATTCATTTAGAATATTTATATTTTAGCTATTTTAAATAATGTAATTTAAATTAATTTTACATTATTTCCTATGGGTTTTTATTTTAAGTCCCTGCCTCCATTTTGTTCTATGGGAGGGTGTTGCAGTACTAGTGTTTTGCCATGTGTGGTTCTGGATATACTCCAGCTCTGAGCTGGAGTATGTTTACAACTGTTTTGGGTCCTTATAGTGCGTAGTATCTTTAAAAGTGCAGTTTGTGAATAGGAACGAGCGTACTCTTTTGTAGACAGGTGCATGTCCCTCCTTAAACTACTCCCTGCCTGCCCATAACCCTTCCATACTCCTCCCATAAACACCCCCCTTTAGTAGTGAGTATTCCCCATTTTTCAGTACTCTTCTTTGTCCTTCCCACATTTACTACTAAAATGTATACTTACTTGTAATCGAGTCAGAGATCTCTGCTCAGGCTTTGTTCGCCCTAAGTTGGCAGGGTATGCCCAGACGTGGGTCCCTTGCTCACTTTGCCACTGGATTCAAGATAGCCTGGCTGATGAGGGTTATGAACCCGAAACCGGTCCCAGGATGCTTGTTTCCGGTCCAGGGAAGACATGGCTTGGCAGTTCGGGCTGGACTGTTCCCATGAGGCACAGGGTCAGACTGATTTGCATATGGCCATGTCTGAACTGGGGTGGTGGAGTGAGCTAAAGAATGATGATGGATTAAACCCAGATCAGTTGACTGGGGGTGAGTGTTTGATTTGCTCTAACGCTCCGTCCATCATCCCCTTTGGTATCGCTTTGTTCGCCCTAAGTTGGCAGGGTATGCCCAGACGTGGGTCCCTTGCTCACTTTGCCACTGGATTCAAGATAGCCTGGCTGATGAGGGTTATGAACCCGAAACCGGTCCCAGGATGCTTGTTTCCGGTCCAGGGAAGACATGGCTTGGCAGTTCGGGCTGGACTGTTCCCATGAGGCACAGGGTCAGACTGATTTGCATTTGGCCATGTCTGAACTGGGGTGGTGGAGTGAGCTAAAGAATGATGATGGATTAAACCCAGATCAGTTGACTGTTGGTGAGTGTTTGATTTGCTCTAACGCTCCGTCCATCATCCCCTTTGGTATCGCTTTGTTCGCCCCTAAGTTGGCAGGGTATGCCCAGACGTGGGTCCCTTGCTCACTTTGCCACTGGATTCAAGATAGCCTGGCTGATGAGGGTTATAAACCCGAAACCGGTCCCAGGATGCTTGTTTCCGGTCCAGGGAAGACATGGCTTGGCAGTTCGGGCTGGACTGTTCCCATGAGGCACAGGGTCAGACTGATTTGCATATGGCCATGTCTGAACTGGGGTGGTGGAGTGAGCTAAAGAATGATGATGAATTAAACCCAGATCAGTTGACTGGGGTTGAGTGTTTGATTTGCTCTAACGCTCCGTCCATCATCCCCTTTGGTATGGCTTTGTTCGCCCTAAGTTGGCAGGGTATGCCCAGACGTGGGTCCCTTGCTCACTTTGCCACTGGATTCAAGATAGCCTGGCTGATGAGGGTTATGAACCCGAAACCGGTGCCAGGATGCTTGTTTCCGGTCCAGGGAAGACATGGCTTGGCAGTTCGGGCCGGACTGTTCCCATGAGGCACAGGGTCAGACTGATTTGCATATGGCCATGTCTAAACTGGGGTGGTGGAGTGAGCTAAAGAATGATGATGGATTAAACCCAGATCAGTTGACTGGGGGTGAGTGTTTGATTTGCTCTACGCTCCGTCCATCATCTCCTTTGGTATCGCTTTGTTCGCCCTAAGTTGGCAGGGTATGCCCAGACGTGGGTCCCTTGCTCACTTTGCCACTCGGTTCAAGATAGCCTGGCTGATGAGGGTTATGAACCCGAAACCGGTCCCAGGATGCTTGTTTCCGTTCCAGGGAAGACATGGCTTGGCAGTTCGGGCTGGACTGTTCCCATGAGGCACAGGGTCAGACTGATTTGCATATGGCCATGTCTGAACTGGGGTGGTGGAGTGAGCTAAAGAATGATGATGGATTAAACCCAGATCAGTTGACTGGGGGTGAGTGTTTGATTTGCTCTAACGCTCCGTCCATCATCCCCTTTGGTATCGCTTTGTTCGCCCTAAGTTGGCAGGGTATGCCCAGACGTGGGTCCCTTGCTCACTTTGCCACTGGATTCAAGATAGCCTGGCTGATGAGGGTTATGAACCCGAAACCGGTCCCAGGATGCTTGTTTCCGGTCCAGGAAGACATGGCTTGGCAGTTCGGGCTGGACTGTTCCCATGAGGCACAGGGTCAGACTGATTTGCATATGGCCATGTCTGAACTGGGGTGGTGGAGTGAGCTAAAGAATGATGATGGATTAAACCCAGATCAGTTGACTGTTGGTGAGTGTTTGATTTGCTCTAACGCTCCGTCCATCATCCCCTTTGGTATCGCTTTGTTCGCCCTAAGTTGGCAGGGTATGCCCAGACGTGGGTCCCTTGCTCACTTTGCCACTGGATTCAAGATAGCCTGGCTGATGAGGGTTATAAACCCGAAACCGGTCCCAGGATGCTTGTTTCCGGTCCAGGGAAGACATGGCTTGGCAGTTCGGGCTGGACTGTTCCCATGAGGCACAGGGTCAGACTGATTTGCATATGGCCATGTCTGAACTGGGGTGGTGGAGTGAGCTAAAGAATGATGATGAATTAAACCCAGATCAGTTGACTGGGGTTGAGTGTTTGATTTGCTCTAACGCTCCGTCCATCATCCCCTTTGGTATGGCTTTGTTCAGCCCTAAGTTGGCAGGGTATGCCCAGACGTGGGTCCCTTGCTCACTTTGCCACTGGATTCAAGATAGCCTGGCTGATGAGGGTTATGAACCCGAAACCGGTGCCAGGATGCTTGTTTCCGGTCCAGGGAAGACATGGCTTGGCAGTTCGGGCCGGACTGTTCCCATGAGGCACAGGGTCAGACTGATTTGCATATGGCCATGTCTAAACTGGGGTGGTGGAGTGAGCTAAAGAATGATGATGGATTAAACCCAGATCAGTTGACTGGGGGTGAGTGTTTGATTTGCTCTACGCTCCGTCCATCATCTCCTTTGGTATCGCTTTGTTCGCCCTAAGTTGGCAGGGTATGCCCAGACGTGGGTCCCTTGCTCACTTTGCCACTCGGTTCAAGATAGCCTGGCTGATGAGGGTTATGAACCCGAAACCGGTCCCAGGATGCTTGTTTCCGTTCCAGGGAAGACATGGCTTGGCAGCTCGGGCTGGACTGTTCCCATGAGGCACAGGGTCAGACTGATTTGCATATGGCCATGTCTGAACTGGGGTGGTGGAGTGAGCTAAAGAATGATGATGGATTAAACCCAGATCAGTTGACTGGGGGTGAGTGTTTGATTTGCTCTAACGCTCCGTCCATCATCCCCTTTGGTATCGCTTTGTTCGCCCTAAGTTGGCAGGGTATGCCCAGACGTGGGTCCCTTGCTCACTTTGCCACTGGATTCAAGATAGCCTGGCTGATGAGGGTTATGAACCCGAAACCGGTCCCAGGATGCTTGTTTCGGTCCAGGGAAGACATGGCTTGGCAGTTCGGGCCGGACTGTTCCCATGAGGCACAGGGTCAGACTGATTTGCATATGGCCATGTCTAAACTGGGGTGGTGGAGTGAGCTAAAGAATGATGATGGATTAAACCCAGATCAGTTGACTGGGGGTGAGTGTTTGATTTGCTCTACGCTCCGTCCATCATCTCCTTTGGTATCGCTTTGTTCGCCCTAAGTTGGCAGGGTATGCCCAGACGTGGGTCCCTTGCTCACTTTGCCACTGGGTTCAAGATAGCCTGGCTGATGAGGGTTATGAACCCGAAACCGGTCCCAGGATGCTTGTTTCCGGTCCAGGGAAGACATGGCTTGGCAGTTCGGGCTGGACTGTTCCCATGAGGCACAGGGTCAGACTGATTTGCATATGGCCATGTCTGAACTGGGGTGGTGGAGTGAGCTAAAGAATGATGATGGATTAAACCCAGATCAGTTGACTGGGGGTGAGTGTTTGATTTGCTCTAACGCTCCGTCCATCATCCCCTTTGGTATCGCTTTGTTCGCCCTAAGTTGGCAGGGTATGCCCAGACGTGGGTCCCTTGCTCACTTTGCCACTGGATTCAAGATAGCCTGGCTGATGAGGGTTATGAACCCGAAACCGGTCCCAGGATGCTTGTTTCCGGTCCAGGGAAGACATGGCTTGGCAGTTCGGGCTGGACTGTTCCCATGAGGCACAGGGTCAGACTGATTTGCATATGGCCATGTCTGAACTGGGGTGGTGGAGTGAGCTAAAGAATGATGATGGATTAAACCCAGATCAGTTGACTGGGGGTGAGTGTTTGATTTGCTCTAACGCTCCGTCCATCATCCCCTTTGGTACCGCAGAAAAAGATAGGAGCGGTTGAGATTGAACCTCCGTACATTGGTATGTGAATAGTGTTTTGGAGTATGTTAGTAGTATTATTATAGTACTCCCAAATGTACAACAAAATGCAGCTTTTAAATAGGCCCTCTGTATAGTGTTTATGACAGAAGGTCAATGGGCCATACTGGAAAAGAGCAGGGAACAGTGTGAGCCTGGGCCAGCAATGCTTATGTCACTATATAATTTTGGGTAGAACAAACAAATGGCATTTCCTGGAGTTCAAATTGATCTTGTTCACATGAGGCATAGAAAGAAGCAATGACAGCAACCATTGTGGCATTCCTGTTTTCCAGGTTCTTTCAAATATTATGGGGTCGATTCCGATCTCGGCCGGTAGGGCACCGAATCGGATCCGGCTTAACCGGATCCAATTCGGAGCCCTATTTCCCGACCGATTCGTACGTGCGTCCGGGCGAGCGAGTACGATGCGTGCGCTCGTGAAATCGCCGACCGACTCGTTCGCAGAACCCGACCGCTCCGACCGACTCGTTCGCAGAACCCGACCGCTCCGACCGACTCGCACGGACTCGACTCGCATCGCGCAATGGAGACGTTCCCCGGCCGGGTAAGTACGATGCGCGCCTCGAGCAGTCCGACCGACTCGCGCAGTCCGGCTCCAAAGAGCAGTCGGAGCCGTACTTCGGGGGTCCGTGTCGGACCCCCCTGTACGCGTAGCCACGCTAGTCGCACACAGGGGGACCCATGGGTCCCCCCTACCTGTGCATGTACGGCGCGAGTCGCTTCGACGCGTACCCGCTGTAGGGGGCGCCCTTGTTCGCCTCGCACCCATTGAGTCAATGGGAGCCCGCGTACGCGTTGTACGACCGGCTCCCATTGACTTCAATGGGAGTCCGACCGAATCGAGTCCGATAGCATACGTGCGCATCGTACTCGTTCGGTCGGGCTACTAGGGTCCGATTCCGTCGGAAATCCCTCCGGGTCCGGCTCGGTCGGTGAGATTTCCGGCCCGAATCGGAATCGGCCCCTATGTCTTTAGCTCAGCATTTAAAGGCATTGCTGTCCTAATGACAGATGTAAGTACGTACATGTAGTTCCCAAAACATATATTCCTTTCATTATCAGCGGTATTCTTAAAGAAGCCCAGCCCTTAAAATGAGCCATTAAAACAGTCCTGGGAAAACATTCTTCCTTATAAATAGCATCATCTTACCCATATCCCCCTGCCCCTATACCAGCTTAAGTCAGAATGGGTACATGTATGCAAACATGAGTGGCAAATTTGTTTAGGATGTTTTTCCACTCTATGCAGACCTCTAAACGAGGCCCTCTGTATCACTGTTTGAGCTCATTATGCAAGCTTGCATCAGTAAACTGTGTCGGAAGTAAGCAGTATATTGGAGCATTTTAAAACATGCCACCAAACATTTTAACCATGAGTCAGAATGAGTGAGTTTTAAGGGGAAGGCTGATGACTTCCTTTTACGTGGCTCAGTATTTCTAAAGGCACACAGGACCTTTTCACTGTACCACAGTATGACCAGATTATTTTCTGCCAGTATTATGGCTGGAGAGGTGATTTACTTGAGGCATCATCCTTTATGGTAAGGGTGCCCTAGGTGACAGGGAAGGTTGCTAAAAGTTACCAAGAATACAACAATACGAGTTACCACATTGTGAAAGCCCTTCGCAAAGGTTGACTGGTCACTTTTCAGTTGTATTTAGGTGTTAAACTGGTACTAATGAGGGGCAATCATTGCCTAGTGAGCGTTAATTTGTGGAAGAATTAACAAATAATGATGTAATATTATGACAAAATGTGGCACATTATGGAGCAAAATTTGCCTCTTGTTCCCACATAATTTAGTCAACACTGCCACATAATTTGGTCCTCCCCTGCTTCATATTTCCAGAGGCCCTGGGTATAACATGTCGGGCCTTTCGCTCCTTGCAGTACTTCAAAATATTTTGAAGCACTTACAATATGCCTGGCTCTTTACAGAGTTTGAGACAAACTTCATGAAACACTGATGACATTTTTGCATATGTTAGTAATTGTGTGGTGCTAGTCAGGACTTTAAGTTGGCTGGGTCCTGGCAGATTTCTGAACCCACAGTAATTATAAAGTGACTTTCAAATGAGTCTCTATCAGGCCCTATATTCATGCCCTTAACTTTACAAGGAAAAACACAGATCGATTTTTCAAGAATAACTTAAACACCCTTAAGATAATCAGTGTCAGCAATGGAGTCCCTGTTGATATGTCACATGCTTTACTTCAGCTTACGTTCCCAAAGATTATTAGCTTTTTCTCTAGTTTTATTTCAAACAGCTGTTGTGTAGTGCATACTGTGAAATGAGTCGTTTCCAGGTGCCTGGGCGAGTTTAGGTTGTTGGTGTATGTAAGATAACAGGGCCTTACAGATATCCCCCCACTTTTTGCCCCCATGTGGACTACTAGATGCTGGTTTTCGACTCTGACAGTGCACTGAAGCCTGCTAATCAGGTTCTAGTGCCAGTGCTCCCTCCCTAAAAGTGACATGTGTAATTGACATCCCTAATTGACAGAGACCATACCTCCCTTGTATGTCCCTGGTAAGTGGTACTGTGGTACCCAGGGCATGGGTGGTAACGGGGTACTCAGGGCCCGTAGCACTGGTTGTGCCACCCTGAGTGACCCAGGTAAATAGATGACATCAGCTCTGCCATTGTAGACTACAGGAACAGTGTTCATTGCTCCATGTCGACTATGACCCCACCATGTGTGGCAGGGTCCCAGAACTGCTTTTAAGTATATGTCAGTCACCCCTAGAGAAGGTCTCTTGTGCCCAGGAGGCAGGGTGCAGTATATTAAAAGTGTAGACATGTAAGTGCAAGCTTATATGTCCCTAGAGTGACTTTACCATTAAAGTACACTCTAAGTGATAGGCGGTCCATTGGATATCATGGACCTTGTACCAAGGAAGATCCGGGTTGCTAGGTCCCTTATGGTTCCACCTAAATATGTTGAGTTTGGTGTCAAACAACGTGCCTTCTCTCCCCTTACACGAATCTGGTGTCAAGGGAAGGCTGGCATGCACTCAGGTGGCTACCTAGTGAATGCCCACCTGGTTACTCTAGCTGGACATGTGTTTTGGCTGGCGGGCCCGGGTTTTTCCGCCCCAGCTGACAGGCTTGTGACCTCCTGCAAGGCAGTGTGAGCAATCTCAGGAGTCGTAACAAAGGCTTGGGCAGGAAGAAGGTCACACCTCCCTCCTCCCAAGTGGGCTAGTGAAGTGACACATCAGAGCGGTGAGCTTCAAAGGCTGCTCCGCCTCTAAAATGCATCTGGGCTGTCCCCCTGAGGAGGACCCAGCCCTACCCTTGCCCCAAGCCTGCTTGAAACCAGGCAAGGTGGGAAATTAGGTATGCAGGAGGTTTACACCTACAGGAAGGATGCCTACACCTCCAGGGTGAGCAGCCTGATCTGTACACCTAAAGTTGATTTCTGCCTTCTTTAGGAGGGCAGAAATAGTGGCCTGTGGATAGAAAAGGTGACCTACACCATTGGATGTGGTCACCTCGGGGGCGGATTAGCTGTAGGAACTAGCTGCCCATTGGCTACTAGCTCCCACACACCTAACTCCCCTAAATCCAAGATTTAAGGGACTTCCAACACCAAAGCCTCAGTTCTGATTGACTTTTTTATTTTTTTTACGGAGTTTTATATAGCGCGAACTTGACCCGAAGGTATCAGAGTGCTTTACATGAGCACCAGTTGCGTTACATGAGGACACATTCATTTTTGTTAGGCACTTCAAAGAATGTGCAAGTGGAGACCTGTGTCACCAACAACAGGACTTGTCCACCAGCACAAAGCAAAAGAGGGATATTGTGTCCCTGAGGCAACAGACTTGGAACTGAGTGAACGACCCTTGTCCTTGGCTAAAACTTGACACTCCTGAAGAGAGGGACCCTTGTGGAAGCCAGAAGGCATCCTCAGACTCCCCTGGACTGCTGAGACCAATCTCCTTCAAAGTGCAGGTAAACGACGCTCAGGATTCAAAGAATCGATGGCCATCTGGCCCTCTGAGAGATCGCCCAAAGTTAAATGGTGTAGTGCATTCTGGGAGTTATAGTCTGGCTTTCACAGAAGTTTCAAGTCGCTACCGCACACCCCTGGACCTCCAGATGTCGAAGTTCCTTAAAGTTACTGTTACCGCTATCAAAGCTTGTTGGTCACCAGTACGTTAACCAACCCCTTAACTCAACGCTGCATTAAGAAGGCATTCCACAACACTTGCGACCAACGTCAGCAATGACCCCGCTCTAGTTGTGATTTTGCATCCTCTTTCTTTTCCTCTAGCAGCACCGTCTCTGTGGGAAAAGGAGCTTTACCGCTGGTCCAGTTTAGGACCACTGACAGCCAGGACAACCACTGCACCCAGGCTTCACTGGCCATGTAAAACTGAACTGGCTGTTGTGGCCTGGGACCCCCACCACATCTACCCTGCGTGGGTGGAACGCAAATCGACCCCTAAGTGACAGATTTCGCTAGAAGTTTTTGGCCATTACCCACAATGTTAAATGACAGCTGTATTTACTGCACATATTTTTCTTTTCTTTGAAAATCCATAACTCCACTTATATGTATGCTAAAAAGTTCGTTTTGGTGTCTATTTTTTTAAATTGGTGTCGTATTTCTATCAAGCCATCTCAATTACTTATGAACCACAGTGGTACTGTAAAATGCTTAACCCATGTTCCTCCAGTAAAGTCGGACTGCTCTTTCCCACACTACCAGGACTGAGCTGAGGATTTATTGTAGGTTGCTCAACCATACCACATAATATTCCACTTTCCTACAGTGTGTGTTTATGACGAGCCATGATTGAGAGCTCTGCACTTGAGGCTGAAGGCCGTGCAAGTTTCTCTCAGTGCCTGTCAGTGGGTCGGATCACTGTTTAAATATCAATAACAAAAACACCGACGTACAAAAATATCGATGTAAAAATATTGTATACAAAAATATCGCAATCCTATACTTAAACAAGATTTTACACAAATATCGATATTTAAATATTGCCGTAATAAATATTGTGAACAAAAATATCAACTACAAACATATCGATAACAAAAATATCGTAAAATTAAAATTATAAAGAGATACAACAAAAATATAGATAACACTCATATCGACTTACAAATATAATTATAACTTATACAAAAAATATCGATAATACTATTCAACATTAAATAAACACTCCTTACAACTATATAATAATTTAATATATTAAAACTAATAATATTAAATAATACCAACATATATAAAATTAATATATATTTAAAACAATTATAAAACAATTATAAAAACCCTAATAAATATATCAATTCACAAAAAACAATAAATATACTCACTAACACATAATTATTCACATATATATATAATATACAACAATTATTAACGTTATAAAGTAAAAGTATTAACAAATATCTTTAATTAACTACAACAAATAATATATTATAAACATCAAACAACACATATATTTAACTAATTAAAAAGTAACTACTACAAAATTCAAAAAACGTATCTCAACCAATGATTTTAAACTAAAAGAGCACAAACCAATTAAAATTGAGAAGTAATTAACTAAACACTATAAAAACTAAAAATTAACTTTAAAAAAATTACCGTTTATCGGCCAAACACGGAGGGAGAGCGTTACTTTGCTGGAGAGAGAGAGAAAGAAGATCTACAAAAACTACTATAACAGATTATACTACAACACAGGTAAGAAAAAGCATTTTTTATTATTATAAATGCCTCAACCTCTTTAACTTAACTACCTAAATTAATTAAATGTTCTCCTCTTTTTAAATCAAAACTAAACTTGCTAACAATTACAGCAAAAAAATAAAATCCAAATGTGATTAAGAACCTTATCTAACTCTACATGATAAAAAACATGAACTATTAACAAAGCAACTTTACCTAGAAATAAAAGAAAATTGTCTCATTTTGTTACATGCTTAAAATGAGAAAACAAAACTAATAAATACATTTTTCTTCACAGCTTTGACAAACTGCATCTACAAAACAACATCCACCAAATTAAATTCATCTACTACAAAAAGTAAGTATACTTTCAGTGTAAAAAAATGATTAAGACAAAGAAACTAAAAATAATCTCTAATATAATTAACATAAACAATTTTCTACCCCATCTACAGAAATTACAACTGTGAAAATCAAAAAGCAGCAAATAAAGCCATCAACAAAACAGAAAGAACAATAATGTAAGTATTTTCTTTAAATTACTACTAAAACTACCATATTTATAATTCACAAAAGCATATTTACTCAACACATATGTATATTTCTTCACAGATATACCCTAGAAATGGCTGAAGGAGCAAGCTTTATTTATTACATCGCAAAAGGGAAAATTAATGCTTTGCTACATGGGTTATACCTACACCCAAGAAAAGGTGAAAGATAATAAGACACATTGGAAATGTAGCAAATACTATTCAACTGCATGTTATGGTCGAGCTACAACTATAGATAACAATGTTGTGAATGTTAAAGAGCACAACCATCCACCCAATGTGACAGAATTAGAAGTAAGTGAAGCCTTAGAAACAATTCGAGAAGCAAGCACAGGCTCCCAACAGACAAGCACTGAAATCTTGAAGAATGTGTTGACAAAAGTACCGGAACATGTCACAGGACAATTGCCCTCTATCCCCAACCTGAAACGATTAATCGCTAAAACTAAAAGAGCTTCCGATCCAACTCCACCCACACCCCCAAACCTTTGAAGAAATTGAAATACTGCCTGAATATACTATCACCCACAAAGAGGACAAATTCTTGATATATGACAACAAAAGTAAAGATAAAAGAATTCTTGTTTTTGCAACAAATAATAACTTGCAAAAATTGAAACACTGTGAAACATGGATGATGGACGGAACTTTTAAAGTGTGTCCAAAACCATTTTACCAACTTTACACCATTCATGGGGAATTTCAGGAAACCAATATTCCCTTCATTTATGCATTGCTGCCAAATAAAAATAATCCCACGTATATTGAACTATTAACAACAATAAAAGAATTAACGGATAATTATTATCCTCAAAGGATAATAATAGATTTTGAACTGGCTATGATTCAAGCTATTCTTAAAATATACCCACATACTGCAATTCAAGGGTGTTACTACCATTTTAATCAAAGTATGTGGAGACACCTCCAAAAATCTACCTTAAGTATAGAGTACTCTACTAACAGCAACTTTGCATATCAAATAAAAATTGATTGCACTAGCATACGTGCAAACAACAGAAGTAGCAAATTATTATAACTTGTTAATAGATAGTCCTTTCTACCGCAGTAATGAAACAAAATTAAGAGGGTCATTACGATGGCGGGCGGACAAAGTCCGCCCGCCACCGTAACGGAGAATGGGACCGTCCGCCATAGGAGCGGCGGTCCCGCCATTGGGATTAGGATGCCACCGCCACGGTGGCGGTGGCATTCCGCATATATTGAATTGCGGCGGGCGGTGCTGTAAGCAGCACCCGCCACAATGCAATATATGCAAGTTGTGCTTTTGCATGCACACCGTGACAGGCACCGCGCGGTGCCTGCCACCTTGTGCATGCAAATGCAGGGGGGTACCATAGGTACCCCCCATGTGCACCCCCCAACATCTGGGGGGGCCCACAACGGGCCCCCAACAGCAACCCCCGTATGCCTTTCCATGGCGGCAACGCCGCCATGGAAAGGCTGCTCTCCGCCGCCATACTAATATGGATGGCGGTGTCTAGCAGACACCGCCACCATATTAGGCCCCTTTACCGCCCGGTCCGCTGTCGGACCGGCAGAAAACCGGCGGACGGTCTTTCCGTCCGCCGGGGTCCCCCCCGCCATCGTAATATGGCAGGGGGAACTGGCATGCGGGCGGTGAGAAATGGCGGGCGGATCGCCACCACCATACGGGCGGTGGCGATCCGCCCGTCATTATAATGACCCCCTAAGTCCCTTGTTGGATTACTTTGAGGACACCTGGGTGGGGAGGTTGCATCGTTCAGGTCACCGTAGACAACCAAAATTTCTAATTCCCTGGTGGAATGTCTACGCCAGCACTATTGCACAAAAAGCAAAAACTAATAACGCAGTAGAAGGACGGCATAATGCCTTCCAGGCCACAATAGGGAGAGGGCAACCAACACTCCACAAACTTATACAATCAATAAAAAAAGAACAAAGTTACCAAGAGCTCAGAGTGGAACAATCTCTGAGCAAAAGAGGACCAAAACTGAGTAAACAAACAAGTAATATGTACGAATACCTCCAACAAAAAACGAGAATGTATCCAGATATCCAAGGTCTACAATACATAGACATGATTGCAAAATCTATTCTTTAATGTAAAACAAATAGCAAACATTCAAAACATATCAAACACACAAAGTATTTTTATTTTTATATTAGTTAAATTATGTCATAAAATTTTCTATATAACTCAATATCATATGACATAATATAACTAATAAAAAAATGAAAATCACAAATAGACATTGCCCACCCTCAATAATATTAAAAACAACTTACAGTTGTGTAGCTGCAGAATATCCTCGAAATAGATGAAATAAAAAACAATCCAAGGCAAAAATAATCCATGTAGTAACGAAACACCCCAAAAAATGGAAAAATACAACTGTAGATAAAAATCCAACGCAGCAATCCTCTCGATAAAAAAACCATAAAAACCCGAAAATATTTAGCTATAAAAAACGCTCCAACAACCCCATCAAAAAAGGAAATGTATAGCAACTTGTTTTAAAACAAGAAACAACAATTTCCTTTATTAAAAAAAAAAAAAAAAACGCGTGAACAACTCCATCTGTTCACCAAAGCCCGAACCTGTAAATATAAGCAAACAACACCCACCCATAACAAATATATAAACCCACAAATCGAAATAACAACATATAATAAATATAAACACACATAGGGGCCGATTCCGATCTCGGCCGGTAGGGCTCCGAATCGGATTTGGCTTTACCGGATCCGATTCGGAGCCCTGTTTCCCGACCGAACCGTACGCGGGTCCGGCCGAGCGAGTACGATGCGAAATCGCCGACCGACTCGTCCGGGCGTCCCGACCGCTCCGACCGACTCGCTCCCGGCTCGAACCGCTCCGACCGACTCGCTCGGACTCGACTCGCACCGCGCAATGGAGACGTTTCCCGGCCGGGTAAGTACGATGCGCGCCGCGAGCAGTCCGACCGAGCCGCGCACTCCGGCTCGTAAGAGCTGTCGGAGCCGTACTTTGGGGGTCCGTGTCGGACCCCCTGTACGCGTAGCCGCGCGAGTCGCACACAGGGGGACCCATGGGTCCCCCTACCTGTGCGTGTACGGCGCGAATCGCTTCGCCGCGTACCCGCTTTAGGGGGCGCCCTTGTCCGACTCGCACCCATTGAGTCAATGGGAGCCCGCGTACGCGTTGTACGTCCGGCTCCCATTGACTTCAATGGGAGTCCGACCGACTCCAGTCCGATAACATACGGACGCATCGTACTCGTTCGGTCGGACTGCACGGGTCCAATTCGGTCGGAAATCTCTCCGGGTCCGGCTCGGTCGGAGAAATTTCCGGCCCGAATCGGAATCGACCCCATAGTAAAGTAATAAGTAAAATTACATTGCATTCTAATAGCATTCGATAGTAAATAAAACAAGAAATCACTAACCTACGTAAACAACACGTAACTTTCGTAAAAAAGTTTAAATAACACTTTTACAAATACATTGACACTAACTTAGCACTACCTTAAAACTAACTTAAAAGTAAACTTACAGGAACGGAGACGAAGCAGCTCCCAACCGCGAGGTTCCGTCTTCATAAATGACCCAAACAACGAAGGAGATAGGTCAAAAAGTGAATAAAGGAAAATAAAATGGCGGCATAATTAAAACAAAAATAGGACTAACTCCCCATATGAATGAATGGAAAATAATAAAAAATGCTTTAAAAATGTTTAAAAATGTATAAAATTGTATATATATATTTTTTAAACAATGTTTAAAATAAACATATAAAAAATGTAAAATAAACATTAAGGGGCCCATTACGATGGCGGGCGGAAGCACAACCGCCGTGCTGGCGGATGCAAAAACCACCAGTTACCGCCGGCACGCAGCAGTCCACACGCCCGCCCAATTACGATGCGAAAAGTAGGCCAAACACCGCCGGCAAGCCAGCAACACCGTCCGCCATCAAAGTGCGCCCGTACACGTAGCGGCGCAGCTAACTGACACACACCGTCCGACGAAAACACGTCCCGCCCGGCGCATAAATTACGATGCCGCAAACAAACGGCTCCCACGGCCAAGAGATACCGTACGACAAACCGAAGCGGTAACACGGACGCCGAGCACGGACAACGAAGAAGCGGCTCACCCGAGCATGAATCCAGCACTGCAGGCCCTCCCCATGCTCCTGCTGATGCACCACCAAGGACGCAACATACCGCGGAGACGCAGGTAGGCACACACACAACAAGTGCACGCAAACAGCGCACACAGTGCAAGGGCGGAAAAAGCGGACAACCCCCCACCAGCGCGTGTACACTACACATCCACCATTGCATCCACATATGACACACAGGCCAAATCGTAACATCGCGTAACACATGTGTACACACCACCTGGGACTAGGAACCAACGACCCCGTCACGGCCCCAAAGCGGCGATGACGCCGCCACACATGCGCACAACGCAGAGGCCAACCGCAGCGCCATGCATGCGTCGCACACAGACACAGGGACACAACCAAGCAGCACACACATCAGCCCCACCCCGAACGCACATGACACGTGACAGGCCTGCCACAGACATGTCCCCAACGCCCAATTCACGGACAACACCCAACGCCACACAACCGACGCACACATGTCAGTGAAGTCACGCAACAGCAGGACACACCCCAGTGTAACAAACATGGCGTAGCACACAGCGGCGGCAACACCAACTAGGAGAAGCAGGGCCCCTTCGGGAAGAGGAACGCCAGTACCACACTGAAACACCCATACCACCCTGCACATATGAACAAGACACATAAAACGGAACACCAAAGAGCCCGGGGACCGACAACAGGTGGCCCAAGAATAACATTCACACACAAGGCCCAACGCAGAGCGGAAAGGCAGCCTGCCGCCCACACAAGGGAGAGCAGACAGCACTGAATGACCTTCCATTCCAACTCCGAAACCACAGCCCTACGACAGAAGCCGGTGAATACAGCCATTGTCCAAGAATAGACCAACACAGGCATGCCGAGGAGACCGACCACAGGGCAGATAGCGCATATCACAGAAGCACACAACGGACGGGGAAGAAAGAAGAAAACACTCCCCCATGTCAGCCACATGCAAGTTAATTGGAAGGAGTCACACATCACTGACCTTGAACTGTCTGAGAAGCATGTGGGATGAGGGCCCGTGTCCTCCAAACAAGCCAACAGAACACAAGTCCTGTCTCCCTACGACTACACAGAGCTCACAGCAACCTCGGAGCGTGCACATTGCAGACTGCACACACATCCGGAGCACGCCACCACAACGCACCGCTGCGAAATGGCAACCGCAACACACCTACCCAACTACGCCGGACAGCTCAAGCTGTACAAAACCAACCTGTTACATATATTGGGATGCGATCTCCTGTCCCTGCTGAACGTAAGTTACCGACTGACTTACCGCATCACATTGTTCAGCTGCGTCATGCCCGTCTTCTACTGTCGGAGGTGTCCCTACCAGCATCCCGTGGAGATATGCCTCTCCAACCCGGCATGTCTAAAGGCGGACCTGCTACCACTACTCCTCCCTCTGGACGCACACGACAGGGCCTGCTCTGCCTATGGGGGCATGGCGTATGTGGCCAACATCGCACCCGCACTGAAATGGGACCACTGTGCCTCCACACGACGGATCATCGAGAACAGCTACATCGAATGTCACCCAGCAAGCCCCATCATGGTCCTCCAAGGGACAACTTACGAACAACACCTTGACAGCCACCATCCGCTACATTGGCTGGCAAACATGTACACCACCAATGACATGGAAGCCCTGCTGGGCGGCATCGCATACCTGACAACCTGTAAATTCGTCGGACCACAACGCAGGTTCCCCGATTGACCTATGATGTCCAACCCCGCACCCATGCTTAGCTTCCGCACGGACTGGCCAGTCACCACCACAACAGCCATACCAAACGACCGGCAACTGTAACCACACCATCAACGACATCGCCATGACATCGGATATGACCGGGACATGCACACTGTTCCCCATCACATCCAGGAACACCGCATGCATCGTGGGAGGCAGTGGCATGGGGTCTGTGTATCGCACCCACATGGACGGAACTGCACGAACAACCAGGACACGACATGGATCCAGCGCCCATGGACACACACACCGCTCAGTGGACATGAATAGGTCGCCTGGAGTCTGTGGGTGCTGCACCCCTCCCACCCCCGCCCCGGGAATCCCATACCAGGACCTTTGCATGGACGACAAGTGCATACAACAACAACACGACCCCAGTGACTGTGACATGTCCAGTAACCACCACAGTGCAACAACAAGTGGCACGCCGCTGCATGCACGCAAGCACATGCCCTGATGTCATCACACATGCACGCGTGCATGAGGAACAACCGCAGCAAACCTGTCACATGGAACTGAGATGGACTGTGCCCATGATGCCAAGCGGTCTGGTAGGCTACATGTATACCGTCTGTGTCAAAGTCCGCAGCTCCGCAGCTATACGTAAATGTACATTAGCACAGCCTTGGCCAAGCAGATGTAACTCTGAAGCCCACATCCCACATGCAACAGCCAATCACATGTAACCCCACACCCTATCCCATTTGCAATCATGCTCAGTATATCCTCAACATGTATTCCGCTGCCAGTAGTGTCCACTATACTGCATCACAGAGGACAGAAGACTCAATATAATGTTTGAAACCAAAACTGTCTCCGCTGACTCATTTCACAAGTACGAATGAGAGAGGATGAGAGTATGTGAAGTACACGGCAGTCGTGACATGACCATGTAGTCCACTGGTATTGGATGTCAACGCAAATGAGTAGCACAACTGTGGAAGACACACATGTGTCGTGTGAAGTCGTATGGACGCAGTGCTCAGGTGGGTGGGTGTGACGGGTAGATGCGCACATGCCAAGTTGGAGCACGCCGTGTCGGGAGGGGTCATGAACAGTACACCACCGCTTCCCTGGGCATTGTGAGAGGACACCTGTCGGGGGGAGTGAACACGTGTGTGCACAGCAGCCGGGCACACGTACAAAGCGGTACCAGGCGCACCTCAGCCCACCCTCTGTGGACAAGCTGGATCCTGTTGTGCGCCCGCCATGCCCCTTGACAAGGCACACACAGCCCCAGTCGACCAGGTGTAACCCCAACATAGTCAATCCGCACAGGCGATACAGGGCACGGGATGGCAGTGGAGCATGGTGTGTGAGAGGTCTCCTCGCGCTCCTCCTGGTCATATCACGCAGGCAATAGAACCTCAACGTCTAGCATGGCACAAGTCAAATGGAAGTGTAGGGGGACGCACCTCAGCACGAGCAGCACTGACGTCACGGGAGGTGGCTCGCACCATCCCATCCATTGCCCATTATACCAACCACGCCACATGCCATTGCGACTAAGTGCAAGCGCGTGCGCCACCACCCCGAGCCCTCCCCAGAGAGGCCAAAGAGTGAATGTGTGGGCCATCAGTCACAGACGGACGCGGCCTGGCCGCAAGGGCAGCCACAGCCACTGGGTGTCGCAGGTGGCGGATCCGGAAGGCGAAGACTGTGATGCATAGTCCATGCAGGCCGGGTCTCCATTTGGGGCACCACGCAGGTGGACGGCGTCCCGCAACACATCATACCCTGAGACAGCCCACTCGTGCAACTGGACCCACACATACACTCCTTGCCCTCTCTGGTGCGAGCTTGGGGCTGCCTGTGCAAGCGCTAGCCTCGCAGGTGCACATGCATATTGGGGGAGCGAGGGGAGGACATGAGGGCTGGGGCGAAGATGACTGTATCACTGTCAGTGAGTACAAGGGATGACCCAGATGTGGAAAGGAAGAGACGTGTCCCGTGTGTACTGCAACTAGTCGCCAATCCAACTACCCCCATGTCCGGAATGTAAGCCCGCACCTAGGCCCGCCCATCCGCCACATCGAACATACCACCAGCACGACAACCTTCCCATTCGAAACACTGACTGGGGGTGGCGACCAGTGAACAATCATGTGTAGCCTACCCACGCGTACATGTGGGCCCTCCATGATCCATGTCACCTGCGGCAAAGTCATGACATGCGCAATGAGGGAAGTGAGGAGAGCTGTCCGCCCCACGCACAGAAGGTGCATCAGCTCCACAGACCCAGCAGCGAGTCCAGCAGGGGTCACATGTGCAGGGGCAGCTGTGCCTGGTGTGAAGGCACATGCATATAGACAGCACATCGACCAATGTGTAGTCTGCCCACATCTACAGTCCATCATCATGCGGACATAGGAATTGAACACAGGGCAACACATCTTAGTGGGTGCACCCACCGTGACCAACAATGCGCAATCATCGACGTACCCGCCCTGTGCATGGCCCCCCACCCAACGGAGGCACATCCAGTGCCACCATCCCACACACACAAGCCTTCCACGGAACATGCTGTGTCCAATGGTCAGTACAGAGTCAGCGCCCATCTGGTGGATCCTGAACAGGAGACACATGCACACACATGCCAGCTCCCACTATGTACGTCTGCCACCTGGCACGTGCAATGTAACCTCTCACCTGTGACGTGTGACTGCAAGCACACAGCCGTCTTGGCATGGGGCTGTCAATGTGGACACCTGTCAATGTTTCGGGAGGTGTGATCCGTACAGTGCTGTACATAGGGTGCAGTGCTGACACCTACTACTGTCTCATATCCCCTCGTGCCACAGGTCCCACTTGTTTTGGCCGCTCAGCCTGTGCCCACATCGTCGTCGTCGTGTGCCATACTCATCCAGCCTCGGAAGCAGTTCCATGCTCAGCAGACATTCATGTTGCCGTGGCGTTGCCGCTTGACGAATATGCAGTCAGTCCCCATCAGCACGCCCCGCAAGTCATTGGGGCCTAGATCCCCATGTGCATGCACATGGCAGTGGTTTGTATCACTAGCCATTGCCATTGTTGGGAGACCTGTGTAAGTGTATTGTGGCCGTGCCGTCCCAGCTTGACAGCTGGGCTGTGGCTCATGTGCTTGCTCAGTCATGTCAGTGATGTGTATGCAAAATTGCTATGTGTTGTGTTGCTTTGACATGTGTCCACTGCCAATTTCCCTAGGCGGAGACCGAACATTGACCGCCCATACCAATTGCTGGCGGACATGGACGATACAGAGGTCATTAGGAAGTTTCGGCTGGACAGGCCAACCCTGCATCGACTGTGTGCCATGTTGGAACCCCATCTCCGTCCCCGCAGGGTGTATCCGACAGCTGTCACCCCCACGGCTAAGGTGATGGCCGCCATGCATTTCTTCGCCACTGGGTCATTCCAGCACACAGTGGGCAGTGGAGGAGGGATGTCCCAGCCCATGTTCAGCAAGGTGCTGAGGGATGTACTGGCAGCCATGATGCTGTGCCGAAACAGGTACATCCGCTTCCCCAGGACTCGTGAATTGGCGGCAGTGAAGGGTGCATTCTATGCCCTTGGCAGAATCCCACACGTCGTTGGAGCCATTGACTGCACACATGTTGGCCTTGTTCCACCACAGGCCACTGAGCACCTGTACCGCAACAGGAAGCACACGCACTCCCTGAATGTGCAAGTGGTGTGCCTTGCGGACATGGTGATCACCCACGTGTGTGCAAAGTTCCCAGGCTCGGCCCATGACGCACACATAATGCGCAACAGCATCTTGCCACGACTGATGTCCAATCTGCAACAGGATCGTGGCTGTATTGTCGGTGAGTATGTGGAGTGGTGTAGCGTGCTGGTTGTGCGATGCTGTCCCCTGTCCAGTTGGAATAGCAACGGTTCTCTGTGTCCCTCACACCCAGGTGACTCTGCGTACCCGAATGGGGCATGGCTGCTCAGTCCATTGAGGAATCCTCGCACCCCAGCAGACGATCGCTACAATGAGGCACATGGGAGGACCAGACAACCTCAAGTCCAGGTTCAGGTGGCTGGACCACACCGGGGGTGCGCTGGCGTACTCCCCACAGAAGGTGTGCCAGATAGTGGTGGCGTGCTGCATGCTGCACAATCTGGCCATTCGGAAGCAGATCCCACTCATCGTGGATGACGGAGATCAACCAGGGCCCCAGCCCGCAGACCAGGACAGCTCGAGTGAGGAGGACAGCGGAGAGGAGGAAGCTGGTAATGTGCGGCAGCAGCTCATCGCCCACTACTTCACTTGACGGTGAGTGTCCATGTACGACGGCTGATGTGGCTGTATCTGTGCAGGTGTGTGTGTGCTGTGTCAGGGTGGCCGTTTGTTCACTGCGTGCTGTGTGTCAACGCTCCATGGCCAGGGTTGTATGCCACTGTTGGTGGCTGTGGCATTGTGCCCTATTGCTCTGTGGGATGTGTGTACATTGCTTGTAGTTGTTGACATGTACTGTGTGATGGGTGTGTGACACACTCATTGAATGTGCTCCTGTTCTGTCTCCCACCCCTAGGTCCCTACAGGTCCCTCCGGTTCCATTGCCATGCCACGCATCAGGTGCCTTTCCGCCCAAGGTGGCCGTTGTATTCCGTACAAATAAAACACAGGGCACAAACAGCAGTTTGTGTAAGAGGTGCATTTATTTCAAACTGTGACATGTGATTGTGTGTAAGGTGATGACAAAAGTGGTGCGTGCAGTGACAATGAGCTGTCGGTCATGGCTGCGTGATGCTCAGGGTGTACCCACTGGTTCTATGTCCATAGTCCAACACACACATGCCATCCAGATGGCTGTGTGGAGTGGGATCGTAGTCCAAGTCAATGCAGTGGGTGGTCAAGGAAGGCTGGCTGGCTGCCTCACTTGCGTCTGGAGCGTGCGAAGTCCTCCCGGGAGATCTGTTTCCACTTCGGACGGCCCCTTCCACGTTTGCGAGGGGGGTGCCTGCTTGCGACATGCTGGTGGTTGAGGTGTGCTCACTGGCTGTGGACGCAGGGGAACTGGACACTGCTGCTCGACCCTGCGCCCCGGCAGGTGGTGGCGGAGGGGAGCTGCTGTCCCTGGCTGTGACCTCACCGCCACCACCAGCTGGCCCATGAGGTCCACGAGTTGGCCCATACGGGCGTCCATGGACCTCAGCACCCCCAGCACCTCACGCGTGTCTGTAGCTGACCTGGCCCATTGTCCTTGGGCCTCT
Source organism: Calotriton arnoldi (assembly GCA_963921515.1). Taxonomy (NCBI): domain Eukaryota; kingdom Metazoa; phylum Chordata; class Amphibia; order Caudata; family Salamandridae; genus Calotriton; species Calotriton arnoldi. Next base: position 948,287 of record CAWUFW010006988.1, read on the forward strand.
TCATAGGCCCCAAGGACTCTGGCCATTTGAGGCAGGGCATGGCTCCCAGGGGAGGCTGGCGTTTCCCTGACCCTGCTCCTCCTACCAGTCCTGCTGCCACCGGCCTGCCCACTAGCCACATTGCTCACCACGGTCCTCGCTGTGGCTCCCAGGGTGGATCCAGTCGGCCGGGCCACCACCTGCGCTGGGGCTGGTGCCAGCGAAGACGTGGTGGTGGTGGCGGCGGTGGTGCTCGGTGCGGCGATGGTGGCGGTTGCGGCAGTGGTAGTGGCCGCAATGACCGTGGGTGTGGCCACAATGACCGTGGGTGTGGCCGCAATGACAGTGGCAGCAGGGGGCTGGGAATGTTCAGCAGCCCTGGATGATGGGTTGGTGGGTAGGAGGGGTCCTGGGGAGCGGCTGGGCCCTGCCACACCAGATGGGCCTGCTTGGTGGTCCGTGTCCGAAGAGGTGGACAGATCCTCCACATCCGTGTGTCCTCGTTGGGGGCTTGTAGGCTGGCTGTGCTGGCTGCTGTCTCCATCCCCAGCATCCAGCAGTTCGTCACCTGTGGAGAGAATGAGATTTGTTATTGTGTTGCACCTGGCGAAGTATGTATTTGTCGTCTGACATTTACAGTTCGTGCAATCTCGTACATGGGTTTCCCGGAGGCGTGTGTGTGGCTGTACCATTTGTAGTTGTGTGTGCTTGGCAATGGGACTGTGTGCTGTGCACATGTGGCATGGGACGGATTGGCCATGCCGATGGGTGTGTTGCTGTGCCCCTACTTATTGTGACTCTGGTGTATGCGGGCTCCTGGCCCATCCTGGGTCTGGTTTGTACTTTGCTTTTGGGGTTCAAATGGGACGCTTAGGAACGCATATGGCAACATGGGGGCCATGCCCCAGATTCGCATTTGGGAGGGAATATGCTTTTGGGGTTCAAATGGAACGCTTAGGAACGCATATGGAAACATGGGGGCCATGCCCCAGATTCGCATTTGGGAGGGAATATGCTTTTGGGGTACATGCTGTGAGCCATGGGTGCCGAACGTGACATGTGTTGTGGCAGCATGACAGTGCATGGTCTGAGGTGTGTGCATGCCTGACATGGCCTGCATATTTGCTGTCTGTTGTGATTACTGGACATGGCATTGGACGCATCGTTATGAGTGAGTGATGGTTGTGTGCCAGCCAACGTATTGCAGTTGTCCCATCTCCTTGGTGTGCGTGCTGCCCTGTGCCATGTGCATCACTGCAGTGCTCGTGGGGGGGTGTGGCCCATGTTGTGTGTTGTTGCTCACAGTGTGTCGTGCGCTTCATTGACTTCTGGCACATGGTTGGTCATGGGCATGTATCTTAGCGTGACTGCTGTATGTGTGGCAGCTGTGCGGATGACATGCCTTTCATGAGACTGGGGCTGACGGATGGGATGGATGGTATGTTGTATGTGCATGGTGTGTCTGTGTGTTTGATGGGTTCAGTGGTGTTCGTGTGCATTTATGTTGTTCCGCTCTGTTGCGTCTAGTGTTGTTTGTCTTACATAGGCGTAGTTGTGGGGTGCGTGGTTGACAGGCAGTAGGGGCTACATGGACAGGACTTCAATGGTGTTTCGGTTGTGTGTGATGAGTTGCACAGTGGCTGCCGTGTGGTACTATATTCAGTGTGGCTTGTGCATGCAGACGTGGCTCCTTGGGTGTTGCTGTGTCTGTGATGGGTCATGTGAGGTGTGAGTCTGTGGTTCATGTCCGTGTGCACATTGTTCACTTGTTCGTGACGGTGGGCGGTGCTGCGTGTTCGTCTGCTACGTGACATGTCCCATGTGTTGGTCGTGTTACGGTCCTCATGCCTCCAGTAATCCAGCCCTGTCCAGTTTCCCACCTGCAGGTTGTTCGTGCGTGCACTGTACTGGATGCCACATGGTTCTAAGCGGGGGTGCTCCATGTTGCAGGTCTGTGGGGGTGGGGGGTGTTGTGGGTCGTGGTGGTGGCTGGACACCCACTGACACCGATTGCTGTGGACCGTGATGTCTACCTTTCGGCTGTCGTTGTGCACTGCGGTGGCTGACACGTGGCTGTGGGGTGTGGGGGATGCTCCTCCTTGCTGTGCTGTGGGACTAGGGGCCTGGTGTGTTTTGTACTTGGGCTGTCCACCCTCCCACCCACTGCACTTTGTGTTCCTGCCACTTACCTGTTACTTGTCGGTTAGTGCAGCTATGGCGGACACATGGGTGTGGTGGGTGCTCGTTGTGGCGCTTCTGGCATATTTGGGGACCTGTTGGTGGTTACGTGGCTGGCTGAGTGTACACATGTCCCCACGCATCTTACAGTTGTTCTGTTTGGGCTGTGTGTGGTGGTGTCTGTTGCATGTGTGTGTGATGTGTTGTGTATTGTGTGCTGGATATGGGGGTGTTTGTCCCTGGGAGCTGTGGCATGGTGGTAGTGCATGTGAGTACATAGCGGTGTGCTGGTATACATTAGTTTGTACTTACCAGCCTCCACTCCCCCTGCTAATCCGGCGAGGATCTCGGGATGTATGATGACTCGCACCTTCTCCTCCCACGCTTTGAAGGTCTTGAAGAGCGCGGGATTCCCTCCGCCAGCGACGGCTGCCAGCTCTCTGTTCTTGGTCTCCTTCTTCTTGACCAGGCTCTTGACGTCATTCCACCGTTTGTTAATTTCTACTCTGTTCCTGGGCAGGGTCCCGACTGCATTGACCTGGTCTACGATCCGGTTCCACATTCTGTTTCTGGTGGCTAGTGGTGTGTGCTGGACCAGGTTCCCATAGATTTGTGGGTGCACCTTAATGATCTCGTCGACCATGACCGTCAGCTCAATGGGCGTGAACTTGGGCATTCTTTGTGGTGCCATGGTGTTTGTGGTGCTGGTGCGGTGTGTGTTGTGTAATGTGCAGGGGGTTTGTGGTGCCGGTGTTTTGGTGGTGGTGGTGGTTGTGATGTGTGCGTTTCTGTGGTGTGCTGCTGTCCTTGCTGTGTCACTGTGTCCTCTCCTCTCCTCTCTAGTTTGCAATGTTGCAAGGGGTTGTGGTCTGTGGGAGTGCTGCTTTTGTACTTACCTATGTGGGTGTGTCCTCATGGTCTGTTGTTTTCAGGTGTGTTGTGTCTGGGGTTCTGGCCTTTGTAGTTTTTGTTTGTCCAGGGGGTGTTTTCGGGATGTGTACTGTGCTTGTGTATTTGTGCGTGCCTTGCTGTGTGGACTTGTTGGCCATGTTGTGTGCGATTGTTTTTGTCAGCGGATGGTTTCTGTGCAGGGACGTGGGCGCCATGGCTTCTGCCGTGTCGATTCTCATCGGCGTTGTTTGCGCAGGCGGGCGGTGTATTTGTAGTTTTCCCGCGCTCATGGCGGTGCGATCGTAATCTCACGTGCGGTGTGTCGGCCGTGAGGGCGGGCGGTTTTGTGTTGTCGTGCGTGTTTCCGTCCGTGGCGGGCGGTTTGACTCCGACTCGGACGATGGCGGGCGGTATCTTGTGTGGTTTTCCGCCGATGGCGGTTTTCGGTTTGTGTAATCGTAATGGCGTGGTCGGTGTTCAGACGGTGTGTGCGGGCGGATTTTTGCCGCTTCCATGCCTGGCGGATTCTTTTACGCCGGGTATCGTAATGGGCCCCTAATTATTTTATTATAAAAAATTATAATATAATAATTAATGTATATTAAAATATATGTTTATTACATACACTTTTAATTTCTAAATATTATACAAATGTTCAAAAATATATATGGACTTTTCAAAATATCAATGGAAAAAAGTTGTAAATTATTTAACATACTAAATTTTATTTTATTAAAATAATATTTAATATGCTATATAATAAAACATAATGTAATAAAATGTACAATGTTTATATATTCCAACTCCTGAACTTTTGTAAATAATGATATAAAAATGACAAAAAAGTTAACGACAAATATTTAGAAATTTGAATTAAAAATTATTAAACAATACAAAAGATACTGTATATTAATGTAAAAATTATACTGTTTTACTTTACCATTATATATGTATACCAAAAAAATATAAAATATTAAACTGTCAAATACATTTGTACATCAATGTAATACAATATAATTTGGTGAACATATCAAAATAAATGTTACAATCTCCTAATAAAATGTGAAAAAACATAAGCTGTATTATTTTTTGCAATATTGTATTAAATTGTAAAAATAAATTAAATATCATAATTTACTATTCTAACTGCAACTCCAAAAAAACATATGGGAAAGTGCTGGATGGTAAACCATAATAATTTACTATTCTAACTCCAAATCCAATGAAACTCAGGGAAAGTGCTGGATAGTAAACCATAATAAATTACTATTCTAACTCCAAATCCAAAAAAACTCAGGGAAAGTGCTGGATAGTAAACCATAATAATTTACTATTCTAACTCCAAATCCAATTAAACTATGGGAAAGTGCTGGATGGTAAACCATAATAATTTACTATTCTAACTCCAAATCCAATGAAACTCAGGGAAAGTGCTGGATAGTAAACCATAATAAATTACTATTCTAACTCCAAATCCAAAAAAACTCAGGGAAAGTGCTGGATAGTAAACCATAATAATTTACTATTGTAACTCCAAATCCAATGAAACTCAGGGAAAGTGCTGGATGTTAAACAATAATAATTTACTATTCTAACTCCAAATCCAATTAAACTCTGGGAAAGTGCTGGATGGTAAACCATAATAATTTACTATTCTAACTCCAAATCCAAATAAACTCAGGGTAAGTGCTGGATGTTAAACAATAATTATTTACTATTCTAACTCCAAATCCAATTAAACTCAGGGAAAGTGCTGGATAGTAAACCATAATAATTTACTCTATTAACTCCAAATAAATATAAACTGTAAACAATAAATATTTAATATCCACCCTTTCATTTACAGTATGAATAAATATATATCCTTAAAACTATATATAAGAAATTACTAGATTTTTCTTTCTACATTTAAAAATAAAAAACTTAAATGATAAAAAAATCAAAAATTCTTTTATTATTAGTATTTTTACAAATTTGAAATATAAATAAATATTTTTTTATATTAAACTATTTCATTATTAATTAAATAAATATTAAAAAATTATAATTACAAAACACATCCAAATGTAATTTAAATATTATAAAAATATAATATTTATCTACATTTACATTAAGATTTCTATCAAATTCACTTTAAAATTTAAATTAATATATTTTCACTTCTAACAAATATATTATTTTCATATATTTTATAATTAAATTTGTAACATTCAAATATAAAATTAATTAATTTCGAAAATATTCAATATTTTATGATTTAAAAAAAATATATATATTGAAATTTATTAAACACAATTTATAGATTTGATAATTTATTTATAATGACAAATTATCATTTATAATTTAAAAACATAATTTCGCAAAATTTCTAATTTCTAATTTTAAATTAGAAATTTCTAATTTCAAAATAATTTTTTCTAAATTTAAAATATTAATATTAAAATTGTGATACAACATTTTTAAATTACTACCCACCCTTATCCCGTATAAACCCAACATCCCACTCCTAAAATATATACAAATTTAAAATATTTAATATTTTTAATACAACATTTTTAAATTACTACCCACCCTTATCCCCTATAAACCCAACATCCAGCTCCTAAAATGAATATGAAAATTAGAAAGAAAAAAAAATTCACATGTATTCTTTTCATATAAACATTAGAAATTTGAAAAAATAACATAATAACTATTAAACCACTAAATAAAAAGTTACATCATAAACATAACATCGATATTACTTACATCAATATTTTTACATCTATATTTTTAACATCGATATTTAACACTCGATATTTTTACACAACTAACAAATCGATATTTTTTACATAGATATTACTTACATCGATATTTAACACCAACAATATTCTTACCTCGATATTTATGTATGTCAATATTTTGCCGTCGATATTCTTGCTCTGCACACAGTGGGTCATAAGGGTGGACAGGCTGCAAGCACATCTGGTTCTTGGTTGTAGTGAGCCACCCGGCCCACACGCATACATTGTTGCACACAACTCCCTGGGCCGGGCTCGGACCAGGGAGGTATAAATAAAGCGTGACATCACCGCTCGAGGTTGGCGCCACAGACTATAGCCCCGAGTGGTCGTGTCCCTTTTCTGTGAGCAGCGTAAGCGTAAGGCCCCCAAGCCCCTGTGCCCACCAGCCCCCTGGTATAGCCCCCTTACCTCCCAGATCAAACTCTCCGGTGTGCGTGCCCCCCAGTGCACACCATCACTTTGGCGACGAGGCGGGTATTCGTCCCGTGCGCGCACGCCGCAGGTCGCAACGCTGATCGGTGTTGGTGGCGTGTGCGGGCGCGAGCCGCCTGAGGAGCGTTGGGCTGGGACAGTTCATGGCAGGAGTGAAGGCCCGAGAACAGCCCAGCGGTAGAAGGAGCACCCGCAAAGGACCGCGGTAAGGCGGCCGCTGGTGGGAAAGGTCCAGTGAGCAGCGGCACGCGGGGAACGCGTGTCCCGCGAGGCGCAGAAGGCTTTGAAGTAAGGGCGGCCCCGCGAGATAAGTGCGCGTGCGCACTGAACACGGAAACAAAGCCCGGCCCTACCGTGTGTGCAGAGAAGGCGCACACGGCTGTGGAGGTGCCGGTGAAGACCCTGGGGTAAGGAGCGGCCCGTGCATCTGGCAGAGCAGGGCCAGCACAGCATAAGGAGCTACCACTCCCTGACAGAGTGAGGACAGTGGGGGGAACTCAAGGCCTCAGGGATCGTAGTGGCAGGAGGGCAGCCACTGGAGCATACCTGGTGGGAGCAAGAGGGTGCAGCAGACGCAGCGAGACTGCCAGGAAGGAGGGAGAGGACACATACACACCCCAACAATGAGCAATCTTCCGGGGCAGGCGGATGCGCAAGAGGCAGGCGCAGCAGGAGGCATGGCTGGTTCAAGGATGGCGGTGAGGGCGCTTAATCCATTCAGTCAGTTGGCGGACCCGGCTACGGCAGCTCCCCGGTGGCGGAAATGGCTGGGCCAGCTGGAGAACTACTTTGTGGCAACCAGAGAGTCGGACAATGCAGTGAAGCGGTCCACGTTGTTGCTCATGGGGGGTGATGAGCTCTATGACCTGTTCCAAGATCTCCCGGACACAGGAGACGGCAACGACTATGAGAAGGCAGTGAGGGCACTGAATCGGTATTTTGACCCGCAGGTCAATCCCGACTTCGAACACTTCAAACTACGCCAGGCAAGACAGAAGGAGGAGGAGTCCATCGACATGTTCTTCGCGCGCCTGCAGAAGTTGGCAAGTTCATGCGTAGGGATTGACCGGGGATTTGAAACCAGAGCACAGCTGATAGTAGGGTGTAAGTCACTGGAGCTGCGCAAGATGATATTGCGCCAACCAGGAATATCATTGGAGGACATCCTAATCCTAGGAAGATCCCATGAGCTGGCTGATGTGAGGGCGGGGAGATGGAGTCCGCGCTAGCGAGACGACCGGCAAGTCTGCAACCATTGTACCCGAGCCCTATCAAGGAAGAATGCGTCGATGCCGTCAGGAAGACCCATGGTCGAGGGGATGGCTACACCGGAGGTGCCCGTGATCGCCAAGGAAAACAAGGGTGCAGGAACTGCGGGTTAGCAACACATTCCCAGAAAGGGTGCCCGGCGCAAGGAAAGCAGTGCTTGCGATGCAATAAGTTCGGAAACTTTGCGAAGGTGTGCATGAGCGGAACAAGAACAGGAGCAGGGCGCAACAGAGGGCTAAAACAACAGCCTAGTGTGAAGGCGGTGCAGGAGATCAAAGACATGGACAGTCGATGCCAAAAGATGCACATCACTGAGGAGGAGGAAGACGATGAAGTCTTCGTAGTAGCCAACATCCGAGGGGTCAACACAAGCAAACGACCGCCGCCGGTGTGTCAGATATGTATTGGGGACAATAGGGTCAAGGCACTTATTGTCACAGGAGCATCAGTGAACATCATCGATGCTGCTCAGTACGGAAATCTCGTGCCCAAGCCGTTCCTATTACCCACGAAGGCCAAAATCTTCACCTATGGAGGCGACGCTCCCATCCCTCTTCAAGGGGTGATTGAGGCGGAAGTTAGACATGGAGACAGAGCGATCTGCACACGATTTCACGTAACCTGTGACCGAGCCGGGTCGATCCTGGGCTGCCATTCGGCGGAAGACCTGGGGCTCGTGATGTTCGCAAGACATATCCATCAGTCGCAGGCGGAAGGAATTCTGGCAGAGTTCCCTGAACTGTTCCGTGGGCTGGGATGCCTGAAAGGGGTGGAGTGCAACTCCATATCGATGACACAGTCAAGCCGGTGGCGCTGAGGCATCGCAGGGTGCCTTTTCACCTCCGTCCACTCGTGGAAGCAGAGTTGGAGCGCCTGGAACAGGACGGAGTCATAGAGAAGGTGTCAGGGCCCACGCCGTGGGTATCGCCGCTGGTGATCGCCCCAAAGCCCAAACAACCGGGGGCGATCCGCCTTTGTGTGGACATGAGGCTGCCGAACAAAGCAATCCGGAGGGAACGGCACATCACGCCCACCATTGATGAGATCGTGGCCGACATTAACGGTGCCCAATGGTTCTCGAAGGTGGACCTGAATTCGGGGTACCACCAACTGGTGTTGGCAGAGAAGAGTCGGTATATAACTACATTCTCGACACACGTGGGACTCCGCCGGTTCAAACGCCTCAGTTTCGGGGTTTCCTCAGCAGCGGAGGTGTTTCAGGATGTGGTGAGAGGCACTGTCAGGACTTGTGGGCGTGCTCAATGTCAGCGATGACATTTTAATCTTCTCTAAATCCTTAGAGGATCACCATGTGCGACTACGAGCGACATTAAGGAGGTTGGTGGAGCAAGGATTGACCCTACATAAAGCCAAATGTGAATTCTATGCAAACAAAGTCGAATTCTTTGGATACCGGTTCTCAGCGAAGGGGTTGCAAGTGGATCCGGCCAAGGTAGAAGCAATCCGAGCAGCGGCGGTTCCTCAGACACAATCCGAAGTCCGGAGTTTCTTGGGTATGGTGAATTACTGCGGCAGGTTTATACCCCACCTGGCCACTCTCTCTGAGCCGCTCAGGAACCTCATGAAGAAGGATGTGCGGTGGCAATGGACCAGCGCAGAGGCCCGGGCGTTCAATGAGATCAAGAGAGCGTTGTTGCAAGGCGCAACAGTGGCCTATTTCAGGCCAGGGCAGGAGACGGAGCTTGTCGAGGACGCCAGGCCGGTGGGATTGGGTGCTGTACTCCTCTAGAAGGATCAACGAGATGAATGGGTGCCCATTGCCTACGCCACCCGGGCACTAACTGCAGTGGAGACCAGATATGCTCAGATTGAGCGGGAGGCACTGGCCATTCGGTGGGCCTGCCAGCATTTCGACATTTATTTGTGTGGACACAGTTTTACAGTGGTTACAGATCACAAACCGTTGGTACCATTGTTCGCAGGCACGGCACAGAGTGGACCGCCTCGAATAGAGCGGTGGGCGGTGCAAATCCAACACTACAAGTTTGAAGTGGTATACAGGCCAGCAGTCAACAACCCGGCAGATTACTTGTCAAGGCACCCGCTGGCTGTTGGTCCAGGGATGAGAGGAGAGGTTGATGAGGGCACGGAGTCGTTTGTGAAGCTCCTTGTGGAGGCAGCGTGCCCGCATGAGTTGTCGGTGGAGGAAATCCAAGAAGCAACCAAGGAAGATGGATGCCTGCAAGCAGTCAAGATGACGCTACTCAACCATCAGTGGAAGCTGTTCCTTCAAGGTTCCAGTGGTCTAACAGACGAGGAGAGAGAGTACAGGCTGGGGCTATGGAGATGTCGTGATGAGTTGAGCGAAGGCTGTGAGGGAGTGATCCTGAGGGACACGCGCATGGTAATACCAGCCAAGCTATGGAAAAGGACCGTGGACCTGGCCCACCAAGGACATCAAGGGGTTGAGAAGACCAAGGCTCGGTTGAGGGCCAAGGTTTGGTTCCCGGGGGTGACCGCATGGTGGAAGAGAAAGTCAGAAGTTGCCATGCGTGTCTGATAACTGGGGCTGAACCCCCCACGCCACCCATCATCACCGAGGCACCCAGCAATGTGCCATGGGCCAAGGTAAGCCTGGATTTTGGCAGTTTCCCGGACGGGAGGCATACTGTGGTCATGGTGGACAGTCACTCCAAATTCCCGGTGGTGGAGGTTGTGGCGTCAACAGCGTTTGAAGGAATACGACCTGTCCTGGAAAAGACGTTTGCTCTCTTGGTCATGCCCACCGAAATCCGCACGGACAATGGACCGCCTTTCCAAGGACAGGAGTTCCGGGAATACCTGAACCTGCACAATATCCGACATCGCCGAGTAACACCCCAGTGGCCCCAAGCCAACGGGGATGTGGAGAGATTGATGAGAACTCTAAACAAAGCCTTACGGATTGGGGTTGACCAGGCCGAGGACTTGGAAGGCTGCCTACAGCGTTTCTTAAGGGCCTACCGCCAGACCCCACACTGCACCACAAGGTGCGCCCCGAGTGACCTACTCATGCGGCGAGCTGTGAGGGACGTGATACCCACAAGTGAAGGGTGGGTGCCAGCCGCATTGGACCCGGTGCGCACTCAGGCTACGAGACAACGCAATAATGACAAGGCTAGTCGGCGCAGAGGGGCCAAGCCATCAGAGATCAGCCAGGGGGACTGTGTGGCAGTCAAGGATAGACACCCCGGATCAAAGTTTCGGACCCCTTTCGAGCGAGAGCCATGGGAGGTGGTACAGGTGAAAGGGTCGATGGTCACGGCCAAGAGAGGGACTCACCAAATAACCCGGAATGTATCTTGGTTCAAGAAGGCAGCGATCCCCGTCGCGGCCCAGGAGGAGGAAGAGGTCGTAGGGCCGGGGGAAGTCAGGAGGCCGCGAACGGAGGCGGTGGGGGCCCCGGGGTTACCGCTGGACGTGGAGTGCCGCGAAGACGTGGATAACTCGTCTAGGGATGCGACGGAAGAAGATACTCCCGGACAGGAAGAATCCCATACTCCCCGAGGAGGACGGAGGTATCGGCTCCGAACCAACCCACAGCCCAGCACGCGATTGAAAGACTTTGGGGTCGATTCCGATGTCGGCCGGAAGCGCACCTAACAGTATTCGTCCGGAAAAAATACCAGCCGAACGCGTGTTTTCCGACCGACTCGAACACTCTACCGAACGAACAAGTACGATGAGCATAACAGCCCAGATTCCGAGCGAGCCGTACTTACCCATTCCAGCTCCTGTTCCCCGCCCGAGCCGGATCCGTAAACACCGAATCGAGTCGCACGGAACCAAATACACAGCACCTTCCGGCCGGACTAGTACGATGCGTCTTCCGTACGCGCCGAACTCGTCGCTACGTCCGGCACGTTTGAGCATCCGGGAGAGCTGCACATAAGCTCCGATTCGCGCCACAAGGCGATCCACGGCGACGAGGCGAACAAGCCAGCGGCGAGTATAAGTCGAAGCCACGAGAAACCCGAGCGAGACGACCCAAACATGAATCCCATCGCGCAGGTCCTACCAATACTCTACATCTATTACCGGGACCGGTACGGACGCGTACGGCGCAGACGGTAAGTCAAACACCCACAACACAAACAAACGACACGTACCCGAAATATGTCACACACACATAGGGATGCACAAATGACGTACACTAGAAACAGCAGAACCATAGGGGTGGGATGGCCATCACCAATGCCATACACACCCATAGGGGGATGGATGCCTACCACTAACACCACCCTACCACCACCCTCACTCATGGGGGCTAGATGCCTGCCACTCCCACCACCCCTACTCAGGGGGCCTGGATGCCTGTCACTACTACCATCCCCACCCATAGGGGGATGGATGCCTACCACTACTACCATCCCCACTCATGGGGGCTGGATGCCTGCCACTACTGCCATCCCCACCCATAGGGGGCTGGATGGCTGTCACTACTACCATCCCCACTCATGGGGGGCTGGATGCCTGCCACTACTGCCATCCCCACCCATAGGGGATGGATGCCTACCACTAACACCACCCCCACTCAGGGTGGGCTGGATGCCTACCACTACTACCATCCCCACTCAGGGTGGGCTGGATGCCTGTCACTACTACCATCCCCACTCATGGGGGCTGGATGCCTACCACTACTACCATCCCCACTCATGGGGGCTGGATGCCTGTCACTACTGCCATCCCCATTCATGGGGGGCTGGATGCCTGCCACTACTGCCATCCCCACCCATAGGGGGCTGGATGGCTGTCACTACTACCATCCCCACTCAGGGTGGGCTGGATGCCTGTCACTACTGCCATCCCCACCCATAGGGGGCTGGATGCCTACCACTAACACCACCCCTACTCAGGGTGGGCTGGATGTCTGTCACTACTGCCATCCCCACCCATAGGGGGCTGGATGTCTGTCACTACTACCATCCCCACTCATGGGGGTCTGGATGCCTACCACTACTACCATCCCCACTCATGGAGGGCTGGATGCCTACCACTACTACCATCCCCACTCATGGGGGGCTGGATGCCTACCACTACTACCATCTCCACTCATGGGGGGCTGGATGCCTGCCACTACTGCCATCCCCACCCATAGGGGGATGGATGCCTACCACTAACACCACCCCCACTCAGGGTGGGCTGGATGCCTGCCACTACTGCCATCCCCACCCATAGGGGGATGGATGCCTACCACTAACACCACCCCTGCTCAGGGTGGGCTGGATGCATGTCACTACTGCCATCCCCACCCATAGGGGGCTGGATGGCTGTCACTACTACCATCCCCACTCATGGGGGTCTGGATGCCCTACCACTACTACCATCCCCACTCATGGGGGCTGGATGCCTACCACTACTACCATCCCCACTCATGGGGGGCTGGATGCCTGTCACTACTGCCATCCCCACCCATAGGGGGCTGGATAGCTGTCACTACTACCATCCCCACTCATGGGGGTCTGGATGCCTACCACTACTACCATCCCCACTCATGGGGGATGGATGCCTACCACTAACACCACCCCTACTCAGGGTGGGCTGGATGCCTGTCACTACTGCCATCCCCACCCATAGGGGGCTGGATGGCTGTCACTACTACCATCCCCACTCATGGGGGTCTGGATGCCTACCAGTACTACCATCCCCACTCATGGGGGCTGGATGCCTGCCACTACTGCCATCCCCACCCATAGGGGATGGATGCCTACCACTAACACCACCCCTACTCAGGGTGGGCTGGATGCCTGTCACTACTGCCATCCCCACCCATAGGGAGCTGGATGGCTGTCACTACTACCATCCCCACTCATGGGGGTCTGGATGCCTACCACTACTACCATCCCCCCTCATGGGGGGCTGGATGCCTACCACTACTAGGATCCCCACTCATGGGGGGCTGGATGCCTGCCACTACTGCCATCCCCACCCATAGGGGGATGGATGCCTACCACTAACACCACCCCTACTCAGGTTGGGCTGGATGCCTGTCACTACTGCCATCCCCACCCATAGGGGGATGGATGGCTGTCACTACTACCATCCCCACTCATGGGGGTCTGGATGCCTACCACTACTACCATCCCCACTCATGTGGGGCTGGATGCCTACCACTTCTACCATCCCCACTCATGGGGGGCTGGATGCCTGCCACTACTGCCATCCCCACCCATAGGGGGCTGGATGGCTGTCACTACTACCATCCCCACTCATGGGGGGCTGGATGCCTGCCACTACTGCCATCCCCACCCATAGGGGGATGGATGCCTACCACTAACACCACCCCCACTCAGGGTGGGCTGGATGCCTACCACTACTACCATCCCCACTCAGGGTGGGCTGGATGCCTGTCACTACTACCATCCCCACTCATGGGGGGCTGGATGCCTACCACTACTACCATCCCCACTCATGGGGGGCTGGATGCCTACCACTACTACCATCCCCACTCATGGGGGGCTGGATGCCTGTCACTACTGCCATCCCCATTCATGGGGGGCTGGATGCCTGCCACTACTGCCATCCCCACCCATAGGGGCTGGATGGCTGTCACTACTACCATCCCCACTCAGGGTGGGCTGGATGCCTACCACTACTGCCATCCCCACCCATAGGGGCTGGATGCCTACCACTAACACCACCCCTACTCAGGGTGGGCTGGATGTCTGTCACTACTGCCATCCCCACCCATAGGGGGCTGGATGGCTGTCACTACTACCATCCCCACTCATGGGGGTCTGGATGCCTACCACTACTACCATCCCCACTCATGGAGGGCTGGATGCCTACCACTACTACCATCCCCACTCATGGGGGGCTGGATGCCTACCACTACTACCATCTCCACTCATGGGGGCTGGATGCCTGCCACTACTGCCATCCCCACCCATAGGGGGATGGATGCCTACCACTAACACCACCCCCACTCAGGGTGGGCTGGATGCCTGCCACTACTGCCATCCCCACCCATAGGGGGATGGATGCCTACCACTAACACCACCCCTACTCAGGGTGGGCTGGATGCCTGTCACTACTGCCATCCCCACCCATAGGGGGCTGGATGGCTGTCACTACTACCATCCCCACTCATGGGGGTCTGGATGCCTACCACTACTACCATCCCCACTCATGGGGGGCTGGATGCCTACCACTACTACCATCCCCACTCATGGGGGGCTGGATGCCTGTCACTACTGCCATCCCCACCCATAGGGGCTGGATGGCTGTCACTACTACCATCCCCACTCATGGGGGTCTGGATGCCTACCACTACTACCATCCCCACTCATGGGGGGATGGATGCCTACCACTAACACCACCCCTACTCAGGGTGGGCTGGATGCCTGTCACTACTGCCATCCCCACCCATAGGGGGCTGGATGGCTGTCACTACTACCATCCCCACTCATGGGGGTCTGGATGCCTACCAGTACTACCATCCCCACTCATGGGGGGCTGGATGCCTGCCACTACTGCCATCCCCACCCATAGGGGGATGGATGCCTACCACTAACACCACCCCTACTCAGGGTGGGCTGGATGCCTGTCACTACTGCCATCCCCACCCATAGGGGGCTGGATGGCTGTCACTACTACCATCCCCACTCATGGGGTCTGGATGCCTACCACTACTACCATCCCCCCTCATGGGGGGCTGGATGCCTACCACTACTACCATCCCCACTCATGGGGGCTGGATGCCTGCCACTACTGCCATCCCCACCCATAGGGGGATGGATGCCTACCACTAACACCACCCCTACTCAGGTTGGGCTGGATGCCTGTCACTACTGCCATCCCCACCCATAGGGGGCTGGATGGCTGTCACTACTACCATCCCCACTCATGGGGGTCTGGATGCCTACCACTACTACCATCCCCACTCATGTGGGGCTGGATGCCTACCACTACTACCATCCCCACTCATGGGGGGCTGGATGCCTGTCACTACAACCACCCCTACTCATAGGACGGCTAATGCATGACACAACTAGCATACTCCCACATAAGGACTGTCTGTAAATTACATCCCACCCCCAACACCATGACAACCGTGTGTGGTCTGTGTCAAATGCATACTGATTGAACATACAATGTGACCCCCTAACACATGTGTCACACATAATTGTGTGTGTGGCCTACACAATGCAAGCAGACCATGACCACTGTGGCAATGTGGCCCAAAGCCCCATCACCACAGTGCCCAAAAGGTAAGTGTGTGCTCCATAGCTGAAGCACATTTTGAACAGTGTGGCAATGGGGCCCAAAGCCCCATCACCACAGTGCCCAAAAGGTAAGTGTAGTCCTGGTAAAAGCTGCAAAAACAAAACTGCAGGGATTATTCCTGGCCACACAACACCAAACACTACAGTGGCATTGTAGTGCTTGTGTCCCTTAGCAACATAGATTGTGTGAGGCAAGCAGTGCAGTGCCAATGACACATCGTTCTGGCCATGTGCACACAAACATCAGCCATGGGGGCCCACATTGTCTACATTCACAAATAACACAATGACAGAAGTGAGCATCATAATGCAGACCCACATATCTGCACCAATGGACACACAAATGTAGATATCCTGTGGAGACTGTAGATGTCAGGTGAACAAATACCATACCATGGCAGCAATGGGACATACTAACCATGATCAATGTGCTGACTGATGACCTAGCAGTCCCAGGGCCAGCAGGGGAAAGCCAACAAACAACATACAGCCAATGGCAAACTAAAGATATGCCAATGCAGTGGTGCAAATGCACAAACACAAACAGGCAGACTCACACTGCATATCATACACAACAGGTGAGGGGGTTGTGTGCCAGTGTCCCCAGGCAAACACACAACACATGAGGAGGCCAGATTCACTAATACACAGATGTCAACACAGTCACATACAAAAGTAACTCATGGATTGGATTCCCCTATGTGGGCAAACAGGCATTGTGAGATGAGAGGGAGCCCAAATTACACATGTCACACAAGCTTGTAGGAACAGCAACAAACACATCAAGAGACAGAACCACCACAGCACTCCCCCAGGGACCCCACATTGTGGTGACACTAGCCTGCATGACAATCACACTGTGATGACAAAGGTAGATGTCATCCACACTGTGAACCACAGCCATGTGTCCTGAGCAACAAACTACCATCACACCTATACAAGCACAAAGCACTCAGCATGGCCTGCCAGCCAAGGACAATATGGAGGTAGTGCCCCAGCCGTGCAACAACTCACATTTGCACACACTCAACGCCACACACCTTGAACTCCACCAATGTGCAGCAGTGAAGCTCACATGGACTGCTGACATTGCACATGCACCCATGACAATCCCAGGGGTGGTGGGGGAAATAAGGTGCAGAAACCCATCACACATGGCCAGTCAACAATACTTGTGAATGTCTGACACACTGCACAGTATGCCGTACATGGGCATGACGTGAAATCCACCCAAACAATGGGATCCTGGCCATAGTCACACACCAATGAAGAAGCCAAGCTGACCCACAAAGGACACACATAGACAACTTCCAACATTGCAGCTCTGACCCTGAGGAGTGGCAGCAGTCACACACACAACGTGTCACAATCACTGAAGGCATACACAAACAGAAAATCACATTACTTGTGTAACCAACAAGTGTCAAGAGGAATCCTGACTGTGTCCCATCTGCGTTTGCCCACATCCCCAGCCCTGACAACCAAGACAACTAGGGATGACAACCTCATGAACATTAGTTTGCCATGCACCCACATCCCGGAGAAACCAGGTCCAAGATGCTGGATGAACACAGAACAACTCAGCAAGCATCACAAACAGGAACACCCGTAGGGACACAGCCTGTGTAGGAAAAGGAGAAGGGAACACACACAGACATGCCTACACAACACACAACACGGGCACAGCCTATATCACGGAATCACGCACTGCCATGAGGGCACTCCACTCCTGTGGAAGGTCAGCTGTGCCAAACCTTGTCTGTGCACGACTCAAACATGTCAGCAGAACACTCGGTCAGTGAGTCAACAACTACAACACACTGAAGGCTCTGCTCATATCAGCCTGCGCACGGGAGTGTCACATCAGTCATCTGCATACACCCAAAACACGTGTCAAGCAACTTGCACTGTGTACACAGATGAGTCCTCCAAATTTGATGTGCTAAACTGCATGTCCATTGGAGACGGGCACACAGTCAGGGTACTAGGAACATTGGACAGTGGTAAGCCCACCAGATGTGCATCAGTGTAGGACAAAGATGGTAATCTACAAATGCTAAATGTACATCCCTGTGTCAAATGCTGAACATTACACCCTCAGACTGCAGCAAAGGATGCTATAGATCCAGACTAGATTAGGACACATATCCCATGGACCACATGGAGCCCATCACAGCAAAACTTCATTTACCTGATCTGAACACTATTACAACAGCAAATGCATGATTCTACACATCTACATCATGTACCTCCAAAGATTAACCACAAATAAACAAAAAGAGGCTTTATTCAGCAAGTGTGCAACTCAAATCAAAAGTCCAAAATAAACTAAGGCCAATGGCCAGTCCAAATATACAGTCCCAACAGGGTGATGTGTGACAACTTGTCAACAATTGCTTGCCTGCACAGGTACAGACAGGGGACATCCCCTTGGAGGGGCATACGAGGGGCAGGCCAGGCACCGCAGGGACAGGATCAGGGGATGCCAGAAGGAGGCAGTGAAGGGGAGGTGGGTGCAGGAGTGTCACCGGCAACTGCAGTGGAGGTGTCTGACTCAGGGGGCTGGCACCACCGCAGGGCTCAAGTCAGATGGTGTTGGTGCTGCAACCACTGCAGTGGGCTGGTCAGATGGAGTGGACTGGGTCCCCAATGCAGTGCCCGAGTCAGACGGGGTGGTTGTGGACTCCACCGCAGTGCATGACTCCAAGGTAGTGGAAGGGGGGCAGAAGAGCTGGGCAGGACAGAGGAGGGGACACGGTCTCCACACCAGTGGCACAAACAGGCAGAGCGTCTGGTTTTGGGGTGGAAGAGCAAGTGGCAGGGGGGAGGGCCTAAGCAGTTTGGGGATGCGGTATCGGTGTGTGGGGGAACCTGGGGCAGGGTGTGGCGGTGGAACCTGTGGAGTGGTGGCCTGGGGGATAGAGGTGAGAGACTGGGTGGTTGACTTGCAGGGCGGTGGCGGGGTCTTGCTCTTCCGGGACCGGGGGACTTGCGGGTGGGGGCTCACTCTGCCTGCGCCTGGGGGAGGGTGTCCGGGGGCGAGGGCACTCCCCTCTGTGTGGGTGGACTTCCTCTTCCCCCGGTATGCTGGATCAGCGGGATTGGAGGGGAAGAGGCCGAGGTCACAGAGGAAGAGCTGCTTATCAGGTGGGGTTGCAGGTGAGGTAAGGGAAGGGGTCTTGGAGGGAGAGGATCTTGAGGATTGCGGAGTGTTAGACCTGTCAGCCCTAGGGTGGTCTTGCCCTGTTTTTTTCCCTTTTGCGCCTCATTTTTGCCACCGTATTTTTACTGGACCTAGGTCTCCGGGCACCTTACCACTGCCAACCAGTGCTGAGGTGCAGGTGCTCTCTCACCCAAGATGGCTGCCACAGGCCCCTGCTACTGCAGAGTGGCCTTGCACACATACACATACTAGTAGCCAGGGTCAGGCTGGGACATAGGGATACAGTATCCATCCCGTCCCGCCTCTGGGCCACATAGCCAGACATGGTGGAAGGTTCCAGAACCTTCCGGGCTGTGGGAGGAGTTATGTTTTGCCGCCTTTAGGAGGGTCACCTGACCTAGGGGTATAAGAGGTTTGGAGGAAATCTTTTAGTCAGTTGGGGCACCACTGATCCTGGGAGAACCTCTGCCGGAGTACAGGCTTTAGGGCCTAGGGGAGACCTACACTACTGCTACTGACAGGGCTAAGGCACTGCTGTAATAAGTTAGCTGAGGAACGCCCACCACCCACTGACCTTGCCCAGCGTGAGGGGACCCAGGGAACCATCTTCAGCGTGCTGGGAAGTACCATCCAGCACCCCAAGAACCACCAATTCATTCCCTCCTCCATACGGAGAAACCCCAAGAAGCAACCAACAAAGAACTGCCGCAAGTAACCTGAAATTGCAAGGCCTGACAGACCAGCAAGACCAGAAACCTGAACTGCCAAACTGGGGATCACCAGGTAAAGCGCTGTGCCTTGAAGCGCTAGACCTTCACCCCATCTACTCCTAACTGACGCAGTGCTGCCCTGCTGCTGAGCTGCCCAAAGCCCCTCTGTATCCGCCCCCTGCCAACTTGCTCCAAGCGCGCCCCCGCGCTGTGCCTCCACGTGGGAGGAATCGCCCCTTCAGCCACTGACCTCATGGCTGGAATCTGCTGTTGCGGCCGTCGCCGTGTGTGAGGAACTGCGGAGGTAGCGAGGCCTCCCCCGAGGCCGGGGTGGTGAGGTGCGCCGTCCGCGCCCCCACCGAAGGTCCGAAGTGCCGCAAATCACCGCCGGGCCCAGGGGCTCGCACGACAGAAGTTGAGGCCTGGAAATCACCGCCGCGGCCCAGGAGCAAGAACGAGGCCTTCAGCCCCCGCCGACGCCGTTGCTACGCGACCGGGGACGCCGACCGCGTCATCGGCCGCGCCCCCGGGAAGGCCGCGCAGTGATTGGGCGCCGGAGAAGAGTCGCCATGTAAGCAGAGGGAGGCGGGAAGCCGGCCGGAGAGGACTGCCGGCTCCCGCTCCCTTCCCCGCATACAGCGCTAACTACGGGGGCCGGAGGAGAGCGATACCGGCCCCCGACGACCTCCATTGCCAGCGCTGACTACGGGGGCCGGAGGAGAGTGATACCGGCCCCCAACGTCCCGCAATTCCGGCCGGAAGGCCGTAGAACCCAGTCCGGGCCCAGCCCTGCCAAACACGGGCCGGCCCGGAAGAAGCCAGTCGCTTCGAAGAGCGACCAACAAAACGACCGCAGGTGAGCCCGGGAGGCCCCTAGGGCATGCAGAGACGCCACTGGGGGCCGGGGGCCATCATTAGCCTGTGGAGTAAAGGGGGAAGCCAACAGACACTATCCCCACGAGGCGAGGCCCCAGAGAGGAGTGGGCCTGGCCTACATTAACCCCTATGGTACCCCTGAGAGACACAGAAGCCCTAATTAACAGGGAAGCCCCAGAGAGAAGGACATGTTGAGGGGTTCCCTAAGCTATTCACTAGCCTAATTGTTACGCCTGCTTTAATTACTGTTTAGGCCTGATGCAGATCCGCACTAATGAAATGTCTTTGCCTAGTGTAAAGGTGCTTAACTGAATTGAGCTGAAGTGTACACCGCCAAGAGTTGAAGTGTTTTATGTTGCAGGTGTGCAGTTTGCGACGCCCACTGTACTGAATGTGGGTGCGCCTAGATTACCGCAGAGCCCTGTTTTAAATGTAGTGTGAAATGCCTATTTACAAGTGATTGAATACTCATGAGGTGAACTGCATGTTTTAGGCCCATGTTTTATTCCTGCACCCTGTGATCCTTATTGGTGCTACGTTTAGGAGATGATTCCTGCGGCCTTTTAGTGGCCTACAGTGTTGATGAGCTATGGTGCTTTAATGAAATTACGCACTAGTTGAGTACTGCAATGAGTTTAAATGTTGCCCTGAATTGATCTGCCTCATCTGATGCTGCATTGATTTATATAAAAGAACTTGTTTTTAATACACAAGCCTGGTGTGGTGTCCCCCTTTATTGTTGCGCATTATTGAGTCAGTGTGAGAGTGTGCTGCACAAGTGCTTAACACATTGCCTTCGGGTGCCTTCCTACCTCGCGCCAAGCTACCGTGCCGGAATCGGTAACCCCGTTTCCAACACGGAGTGACTGTGGTTGCCTGTGTGTGTGTGTGTTCCCCATCCCCTGTGTCTGTGGTATCAGTCCCCTGAGGATGTTGTGTGCACGTCTTGCCTTTCTCTTGGGTGTGTCTGTGCTGCTCATGTCTGTGTGTTTGGGTGACTGTGCAGGTGTGCATGTGCTTTGGACAGGTAGGGGGGCAGGAAGTGTGGATGGGGCAGAGGTGGGAGGGGTGAGGGACTGTTGGAGGAGGGACACTGTTGCCATCAGGGAGGAGTCCATGGACTTATTGCTCCTCTGTAGGGCAGACATACCCGTCGAGATGCCCTCCATGAACGACACCAGCTGTGTCAACAGAGTGGTGTGTGCATATAGGACACTCAGCATTGCTGTCTACCCTACATGGAGCTGCCGAAGGAGGTACACAGACTCCTCACTCAGGGCAGCAGGGGACACAGGGGCAGGGGGTGCGGTGCCTAGCACGAAGGAGACACGCTCCCGAGTACGGGAGCCTCCATGGACCTCAGGAATGGGAGCCAATGGGAGGGCGGTGGTGGTGGTGGTGGTGGCGGGGCCAGACAGACTAGCTGGCCCTTGGTGGCTGCTGAGACCCGCCTCCACAAGGGAGTCATCCTCCGAGCTGCTGTGGTCCTCAGCTGAGGTGGATGGTGCTGAGGACTCCTCGGTGTGGCTCCCCTCGCCCTCCGTGCCACTGGGTCCCTCTGACCACTCGTCCGATGCTGACCCAGTCTGGCTCCGCTGCTCCTCCTGGTCCATGGAGCTGTCCCCTCCTGTGGCCGTGGATGTATCTGCAAACAATTAGGGAAACAGACAAACATCAGTCACCTGCACTGACCGCACACACCACAGTAAGTACAGCACATTACAGAGCAAGCCCTGGCATCCTTAGTTGAACATTGCCTAAAGTCCTCACACAGATTCGGGAAGCCAATTGTCAGTCTGATGGTCAACCATGGGACTCACACCCCTCCTGCCCTTGCACCCATCTGTCTGGTGCCTGTCTGATGGTAAGACCCCAGTGTGGACACATGCACCACCTACACAGTTGTTGGACATTGCAGGGAACACGGTGAAGTATGTGAACATGCACACATCACATCTCTTGCCACTGAGTCAGTGCAGGTGTCCGGATAAAGGGATGGCCAGAGTCTAAATAGAAATGCATGTGATGCATACCAGCACCAGACACCATGATGCACCCATGTCCGGATAGTCAATGCCACAATGGGGTGCATGTTGCACATGTCACTCCCCTGCAGGATCAGTCTCAGGAAGTTTAATGCCATGACACAGGAATGCGTGCAAAGTCATACATTACTGTCTCAAGTCACATGGCCATGGCAGCCAGCCAACAACAGTCTGCACTGTGTCACAATCCGAGGGCATGGGGAATGCAAGTTATGTGACTGACAAGTGCACATGTCCATCCCCGAATACCACATCATCTGTACTACTATTTGTCCACGTCATACCAACTGGACATATGGGGGACATGAAACACAACTCTCTGAACATGAGCACCTCACAGTGTGCTGTGAATGACAATACAGCTGCCTGAAAGTCGCAAACACCTGTGTGCACAGTCAAGTGATCAGACACCTATAAGTCACAGAAGTATCGTCTATCATGGTCACATCTCAGATGGCATGCTGAGCCCTAACCGATAAACATACCAGTAGTCCTGACAACGAAGACACAGCACAATGAGACAGAGGCAGACATCTGAGGGTACATTTCACTGATCACAACATGCCAGATGATACACCGGAGTGGGAGTACAGAGTGTATTGCATGCCCTGGAGTAGGCATGACTGTCCAGCTCCACCTGTAAGAGGGATGAGTCCTGGACAGTAGGCAGGTGGCTAAGCATGTGTGACACACTGGATACACATACTCCTGAGGCCCAAACATTGTTCCCACAAGCAGCATGGGTGTGTGCCAAATTCCCGAGGGACATGTGGTGAGACAGAGCAGCAAGCGGACCACATATCAAAGTTACACCCAGATTACATGTCAGAACTTAGGCATTGTGTAAGCAATTGACCCACCCATGAATCGCACAACATAGTCACGGGAACAAATGCTGTCCCCCACCTTGAGCAAAGCTAAATGCAATGACACAGTCCCCAAATGACACAATTTCCTGACTATAAGGGCCACACATATGCGTATCAGAGGAGAAGTGGGCATGTCACAAATGAGGGACATGGGTCCTGGACCACATGACTGATGTACTGTGGAAGTTTAACCAGGCCAGAGGAGGGCACATAGCATGTCAGACAAAGTGCACAGTGCAGTCATGGACTCACCCCCTCCTTGCTGCTGTCTGGCCTTCAGCTGCCCATCCAGGTCAGGGAAGACCACCGCCAGGATCCGGAGCATGTGGGGGGTCAGGGTCCGGTGTCCGCCCCTCCTGCGAGGAGGCAACAGCTTCAGCTGGACCCTTGCGATCCTCCGTGTCCAGCCACGAAGGTCCTCCCACCTCTTCTGGCAGTTGCGGATCCTGCGCCTGTAGACCCCCACGGATCTTACTTTCCGGGCGATGGTCAGCCAGATTTCCTGCTTCTGGTGGGCATCAACCTGTGAGGATGACAAAGTGAAAAGGCCATTACTACACATGCAACATATACGTGCATCACACAGTTGGATATACATGTCTCAATCACAGGAGCATATGATGTACACAGGCAGTGCAACAATGGCTATGAACAGTTTGCCAGCAGTCACTACATGGTATCATTGCACGGGAAGTAAACCTAGTTGGAATGCACTGTTACTGCACTGTACCAGTTCAGTGCATGTAACTACACACTTTGGGGTGTGACAATTACTCAGTGGGCATGCTAGCCAGTGGTGTGCACACTGAAAGTCCTGCTAGTCAGACAACATGCTGCTATTCCATGGAATAGCAGCACACTCACCTGCTCCCCTGGTTTCCCATACAGCTTGCTGTACTGTGGAAGGAGGCTGTCCAGCAGGGCCTGGTTCTCCTCAAGGCTGAAGGCTGGGGCTCTCTCCACAGTACGTGCCATTGTAGGAGCCAGAGGATGCATAAACAGCAGCAGTGTTGGTGGCAGATGTCGTCCTGGAGCATGTAGTGCAGGCAAGTGAGCTCTCAGGGGAACAGCCAGCATTATATGTGTGCTGCAGAGGCAGATACTGTCCCATGTGTCCAAAGTGATAGGTCCAAGTCGTTTGCATCTTCTGAATCTGACCAATCCATGGAATAGCAGCACTAATACACGCCCACAGCATCCTTCAAATCTTCAACTTCATGACACCCATGATTTTGCAACATTGTTGTGGCTGGCCAACTGAATTCACTGCATCAGACTCGTTGGAGCTTCGAAAACGCGTTTGTTGCCATGCCAGGCCCCAGCCAATGTGTGCGCACCGTTCGGTCCACTGCTGTACAACGCGTATTTCGGCGTACCCGCACACATCATATGCAATGGGCCGGCCGGGCACACCGATCGGTCCATTGCTTGTCAGCGCGTACCCGCTCACATCCAATGCAATGGGCCGTGCGGGCACACCGATCGGTCCATTGCTCTACAACGCGTACCCGGGATACAACGCGTACCCGCTCACATCCAATGCAATGGGCCGTGCGGGCACACCGATCGGTCCATTGCTCTACACCGCGTACCCGGGATACAACGCGTACCCGCTCACATCCAATGCAATGGGCCGTGCGGACACACCGATCGGTCCATTGCTGTACAATGCGTACCCGGGATACAACGCGTACCCGCTCACATCCAATGCAATGGGCCGTGCGGGCACACCGATCGGTCCATTGCTCTACAACGCGTACCCGGGATACAACGCGTACCCGCTCACATCCAATGCAATGGGCCGTGCGGGCACACCGATCGGTCCATTGCTCTACAACGCGTACCCGGGATACAACGCGTACCCGCTCACATCCAATGCAATGGGCCGTGCGGGCACACCGATCGGTCCATTGCTCTACAACGCGTCCCTGGACAGGTCACACGCATATGTCACCATGCTGGTCACTGGTGAACCTATGCCAGCCACATATACTTTCCAGGGACTCAGGGGCACACTTACAACACCACACCCAGTCCACACTGTATCTAAGGCATGTGTGGCAGCATAACCTTATCTGTGTATGTGGGTGAACATGTGGTTTTGGGGTGGCACTTGGGGGCAGACACACCCAGGCTGTGCACGTGTTCATGGGGACAGGGTCCTTTGTGTGTTGTGCACCTGACCACTGTGGTGTGCAACTTTTCATTTTGGAGCATGTGTCATGGTCACATTTCCAGGTTGTGTATGTGTATGACATGTCACATACCCCCAGGCTCACATGTGGGAAGGCATGTACGTCACAGGGTGGCCCATTGCCACAATAGTGATGTCCCTCCGCAGTCTGTGTGCATGTTGTGTTTCACATGTCTCTGACTCCATGTGCACAATGGGAGACAGTCTCCACATCCACGTGGTTTGTGCATGAACTTTGATGTTGTGTGTGTGTGTGTGTGTCACAGACGTCCATGTCTGTCCTGCAGAGGCTACAGGGGCCACTACCTGTGGGTGTCATGTTTGTTTTTCTGACGTGTACATGATACGCCATGTCATGCCAGTGTCCATGTGGCAAGACAGGGTCCCTGGGAATCTACCTGTCAATGAGCTGTGATGCCTGTGGAGCATCTGTCCAGACATGTCACTGTGGTATGTGTGTGGAACGTGAGAGCAGTAAATGGGTACTGTGACACAGCCTAATGGTTTCCCATAGCACACCCTGGAACCTGTTGTCAACACTTGTTGAACAGAGATGTTAGATGATGTCCATGTAGGTGCCATATATGTCCAAACAGAACGACACACACATCAAGTACTTGTGTTTGTTAATGATGTATCATGTGAAATTGAGTATGGTGAACGGCACATAGGTGGGGTGACTGACAATCTTGCTTTCTTCACCTATGCACTGCAGGGCTCCTGCTGTCCATCGACCATTCCCAGACCTGGCAACGATGGTGGAACGTGACAGCATCCGACGGTACCGCTTCACCAGGCAGCTGATTGAGGATTTGGCAGTGCGGTTGGACCCACATTTGCAGCCTGGCCGTCCGTATCCTACAGCGCTGACCCCCAAGGTGAAGGTGAAGGTGATGGCAGCCCTACACTTCTTTGCCACCGGTACCTTTCAACACACTGTGGCGACTGCCGGTGGGATGTCACAGACTATGTTCAGCCGTGTGCTACGCAATGTTTTGGGGGCAATGTTGAGATACCTGAACCAGTACATCTATTTCCCAACACGTCAACGACTCACTGACGTCAAGAGTGACTTCTATGCCCTGGGGAGGATGCCACATGTAATTGGCTCCATTGATGGGACACATGTGGCTTTGATACCACCACAGGCACATGAGCAGGCATACCGGAACCGTAAACATTACCATTCGATCAATGCTCTGGTGGTATGTCTTGCAGATATGACCATCACCCATGTGTGTGCCCGTTTCCCCGGTTCAGCACACGATGCCTACGTGATGAGGAGTAGTCGCATCCCGAGGATGATGTCACAGATGCCGAACCAGCGTGCCTGGCTTGTTGGTGTGTACTGACTTTGTACCATTGTGTGTGTTCTGCTATGTTGTTTTCCGCACACATTTTCAAATCGGCTAATGTGCAATTGTCTGTCTGTAGGTGACTCGGGATACCCCAACATGCTGTGGTTGCTGACGCCCCTCAGGAACCCTGTGACACCAGCCCAGATGCGCTACAATAAGGCACATGGTCGGACGAGGAGGGTGATTGAGCGAACCTTTGGTCTCCTGAAGAGCCGCTTCCGCTGCCTGGACAAGACAGGAGGGGCCCTCCCATATGCCCCAGCAAAGGTGTGCACAACCTGGCAGTGCGGAAGGAGTTGCCTCTCATCCTGGATGACGATGACCAACGTCCGCCACCTGTAGAAGATCCTGGCCTGGGTCACGATGCCAGTGAAGATGATGATGATGATGATGGTGATGTCCGCACACAGCTCATCACCAACTTCTTCAGCTGAATGTGAGTCTCCAGAGGGTTGTAATGTCAATGATTTGAGTTTGCATGATATGTGTGTGTGGTGCTCTGGTGCTGTTTGAGTGTGGCCATGTGCTACTTGACTGGATGCGTGCAGCGATGTGTCCTTGCAGGTGGTCTGTACTGCCCAACAGTGTTGACATGCTAACTTGGTTTTGTGTAGTTATCTCATGACATGTATTAGACATGAGTATTGCCGTTCTGTACTGTTCTTCAGTGGTTTTGACTGTGTGTCATGTCTGTCCTTCACAGGGTGCTGCCGGAGTTGTTTGATCAACTTGGATCCCACGAATCCATGATTCAACTTCCAAGGTGGAAGCAGTCGTTTCCCTACAGGTGATGTGCCACACACCCCTGGACTTTCTATCTTCTGCACTTTTTGACTTTGTGGCCACAGCCAGGTTGGATTAGCTAGCATTTGTAGTGGAAACAACATGTTGCAAATGTGTAATAAACCTGTGCTTCACTTTGGGATGTGCGTTGTCTGTAGTCACACATCTGACTAACATTTGCTTACTGCACCTGTAGTCTAGTTGACACAGACTGTGAATAGGTGGCGTGTCTGTGCATTCCACTGTATTTAGTTGCAACATCAGTATAGGTGATGAGTCTGATGGCCCTGGTGTGTATGTGTTGTGTGGCCCTAGTGGTGTGTCTCCCTCATATGTGTCACGTCGCCATGACTGACATGACGGTGTTGGACTTGCTGTAGCAGTTAGCATGCACAGTGTCATTTTTCTGATCACCATCTCCATGACAGGGAGCACGTTGGAATCACAACAGAGGCAGATATGGTGTATTGGTGAGTTTATTTACATACAGGTGTGAGGATGGTGCACAGGATGGTGGGTGCTGTACATAGAAATTGGAATCCAAAGTTCCCATGTGATTCGGAAGTCTTGGTAGCTGAAATGTCCAGAGTAAAGTCCACAGTCATCTGATAAATTTGGCCAACTATAGCTCCCCATGTCATGTGGGAGAGTTGGGTTGGCTTCGACAGGGCGTGCAGTTTGCACACAGTGGAATAGTTCCAGAACAGGTGTTGGCTTCCTGGGGGATGTAGATGGCCATCGGCCTCTCAGTTTGGGCTCCTCGGATGGCCCCTCTTCTTGGGGGGGGGACCCTCAGGTGCAGGCTGCGGCGGTGCAGGGGACTCTCTGCCAGAGTCCTCCTCCCTCCCTGTGGCATTTGCAGTTGTTTCAGCAGCAGATGTTGTGGGCACACAGGGAGGTGAGGCCATGTTGGTGCTGATCTGGCGGAGGCATGTCAGTATGTCCCTATGCACCGCTGTCAGTTGTTCCAATGTGTCCCACTTGGACTCCATGCCAGACATGTGTGTCTCGACATGTGACATGTGTGTCTCGACATGTGACATGTGTGTCTCGACACGGGACATGTGGGAGTCCAAGCGGGCATGATGGGCAGCCTGCTGCTATTGTATGTCTTTGAGGATCCCCACTACCTGGCTGACCTCTCCGGTGCTAGTCTGGTACGCATCCGCGATGCGAGCCAGTTGTGGGTCATCATGCAGTCCAGACCCCTCTGCAAAGAGCGACCTATGTCTACCACCCCTCCCACCACCCCTGGCGACACGTGCAGGACCTGCGGTGGCACGCACAGGTGACCGTGGGCCCACTTGGGTGTTGTTCCTGGGCTCGTTGTCACCAGCTCCAGTTTGGGTCTGGGTCCCTGCGCTGTTGTCATCTGTGGTCCTTGGTCTGTCCGTGTTGGCAGGGGTGGCCTGTGTGTTGGCAGTTGTTGGAGGGGTGGGTGCAGGGGGTGCAGATCTTGGTCCTGCTGGTGCTGCATGATGACTCACACCGGAGGGTCCAGCTGGTTCTACGCCATCCGAGGAGTGCAGAGGCTGATCCACACCAGTGAGCTCAGTGTTCACCGGAGCCTGGGACAGGGACTCCTCCTCGTCTGCTGCTGTGTCCCCATCATCACCTGTTTTGGGGAGAGACACAGATTGTATGTTATGTTTCTACTGGCATCAATTGTTCAAACACCTGACAGTTGTGACTGTACCTCTGGATGTGGGCCTGGACATTGCATTCTCCTAAATTGTGACAGTCAGAGAGTGATATTGGTGTAGCACATTGTCCTGCCAACCTGTGGCATGTCAATGTGAATGTTGAGGTGTGTGCATGACCAGCATTGGTGGTATTTGCTTGCCATCCGGGCCTCCTTCTCCCCCAGCCCAGTTATCCCACCATGAAGCGTGCTTCCATTGCAGGGAGTGCAAGTTGTCTTTCAGGATGTCAGTCAGTGGTGTCCTGCTGTTGGTTGTTGCACAGTTCCCAGCAGGGCCTTGTGCTCCCCCAGCAGTACCCAGTGTCAGCCATCTTGTGAGTCCTTTTCCACTCCCTGTGATGTGAGCATGGTTCAGGGTAGTGTTGATGGGCCAATTGTGAGGCTGACCAATATCTGTGACTACCATTCCCATCATGCTATTGCCTCCACCCCCTTCCCAGCATGCCCATCCTTCCTTCCTTTTGACTCTGCTTCCCTGTGGGGTGGGGTGCCTGTGCTGACAGGATGGCTGGGAGTGTTGTCCTGGCAGTTGTTTGGCTACAAGTCCCAAGAGTGTCCCTGTGCTTCACACAGCATAACCCAGGGTGGTAGTTCTTTGTGGGATCTTCAGTTAGGATGTGAGGCATTGCATTCTCCCAGGTGGGTTATGTGGAGTTAGTGTTGAGGGTGTGTGTGAGGGGAGGTGCTTGTAACTATGGTCAGTGCTGTGAGTCCTCCTTCCCACCCAGCCAGATATCCCACCATGGAACGTGCTTCCATTGCAGGGAGTGCAAGTTGTCTTTCAGGATGTCAGTCAGTGGTGTCCTGCTGTTGGTTGTTGCACAGTTCCCAGCAGGGCCTTGTGCTCCCCCCAGCAGTACCCAGTGTCAGCCATCTTGTGAGTCCTTTTCCACTCCCTGTGATGTGAGCATGGTTCAGGGTGGTGTTGATGGGCCAATTGTGAGGCTGACCAATATCTGTGACTACCACTCCCATCATGCTATTGCCTCCACCCTCCTTCCCAGCATGCCCATCCTGTAGGAGAGTAGGATCTGCTTCACATGGGTACCCCCACTTTTTGCTGATGCTTCACTGTTGTTCGACCTTAGTCTGGCTGGGGCCCTGCTAATCAGAACCCCAGCCTAGCTGCTTCCTCTCTAAAATGGTTCCCATGTGCCTTAGGCACATCTCTGATTGGAATCTGGAGTGCCCTTATAAGTCCCTAGTATATGGTATAATATGTACCCAGGGCATAGGTACCTCAGAGGCCTACCAGGGGCTGCAGCATGTATTGTGCCACCCCTGGAAGGCCATCCAAAATGACACCACAGGTCTGCTACTGCAGCCTGGGTAAGGTGGTGCATGCACCCCTTACTGTGATATAGGCTACCTATATCACTACATACATACACACATA
The DNA here is from genome assembly GCA_963921515.1 of Calotriton arnoldi. Classification (NCBI taxonomy): domain Eukaryota; kingdom Metazoa; phylum Chordata; class Amphibia; order Caudata; family Salamandridae; genus Calotriton; species Calotriton arnoldi. Next base: position 979,140 of record CAWUFW010006988.1, read on the forward strand.
TAAACCTATAAGTCACTCCTATGGCAGGCCTTATCAATCCTGAAGGCAGAGTGCGTGGTTCCTATGTGAGAGGGTGCCCCTGCATGAGCAGGGCCCTCTGCAGCGTTCGGAGACCCTTCTCTGATGCTGTTTGTAGTGCAGCCTCACCATATACTCTTAAGCGCATTATAACCTCGCGTTAAATGCTAACTTTGGGATGGCTGCACGGAAACATGTCGTGTTTGGTGTCAAACATCTTGGAATACTACCCCCCCGCCAGTTCTGGCGGCGGGGGTAGCATTCCACCCTTCTAGAGGGAAAGACATGTACACACCGGTATACCCGGTACCGACTTTCCAGAGCCCTGGCATCACAAAATGGATGCCGCTGCCACAGACACGAGTCTGGCCTCCTGCTGCTGACCAAAACTCCGGCAGGGGAGGCCTGGACAATAGGTTTCCTGTCCCAGGGAGGTGTGACCACCTCCCCAGACAGGGATAGTGTGTATTGGGGCTGGGCGGGAGCACTCTCTGGTGCTTTGAAGTCCTGCACTGGGGGCACACTTGGTGTCCCTGTGCATACCCCAGTTCAAACCGGCTCAGGGGCTTCCAGCCCCTGCTCTGGCGCGAAACTGGACAAAGGGAAAGGGGTGTAACCACCCCTCTGCCCTGACCCTCCCATAGGTGGGGCCACAGAGTATGTCCAACCCACTACCTTAGTATAAGTAGGGAACCCCAGTCCTTAGGACTTTAGATTAACCTGGACGAAACTCTGACACAGAATCCTGGACCTTCGACGCTCTACTTCAAGATTAGAGGACTGAAGAATCTCCCTTGGGGTCAAGGAGTGACTCCCCTGCTTGGCAGGCACCAAAGAAGCAATTGTCCAATCTGCATCGCTGAAGCTCCCGTCGGACGCCGAAGTCTTTGCATCACCAGAGGTAGATTTCCAGACTTCCCCGAGGCTGCCCTGAGTCCCCAGCAAAGCTGAGGCCCGTAGCTGTCCTGGGTAACGTGGAACCGTGACCCCTGGACACCAAACGCATTTGCAAGTGCATCCTCTTCTGGGTCTCCCACGAAGTCGTGCTTTGGGCTCCGAGTAGCCCCAGCCTCCAGCACCAACTGCATCGAAGATCACTGGCCTCCACTCCACGAGTGTCCTGTGAGCCAGCTCCTTCGTGGTCGCTAGTTCGTTGGCTAGTAGGCCCTCCCGAAGGTCAATCTTTTTCTGCTTGGGCTCCCTGGTTGCTCCAGGCGCGCCCTGACTTACCCTTGCTGGGTGAGTCCCCCAGACCTTGCTGGTCTGTAACATCGTCCTTCTTCCATTTCTACGAGACTTGCCGTTGCCAAGGCTTGTTGGGTCCAATCTGGTCGCCGACACCCCTGCAATCGACAGACGTGGTGGGACAGCTCGAATCCAGCTCCTGGTCATCGTCGACGCCTCCTGGACCTCGTGGCTGAAGAGTCAAGACGACCGTCAACCTACCTGAAGCACTCGACATCGGTGGGCATCTGCTCATCGCCTTCCTGGTCACTGGCTAGTGACCCAGACTCTGTCCCCTCTGCTTTCAGGTTCTTCAGATCTTCGATCCACCTTTGGATCTACCCGAACACTTTCGACTTGGCCGCCAGCAGCACTTTGCAGCAGATCGCCATTGAAAGCGGCGACGAAACCCGACCCCGAAAGACACCTATGCACCCGGCTCCCCTGGGTGAGGTAACTCGAGTACTCCGGTGCTCCCGTGGGTATTGACACTAGAACAGCCTAGTTCTCAAAGGGTTTGCTCCAAGTCCTCCTCTAAGTGTCCCTTTTCTTTTAAATTCTAATCGCGACTTTCCCCATAGAAGTTAACGGCGGTTCGTGGCTGTGTTCATACACTGCACGCGTCCCCGTGGGTCCCCTGTGTCACTACCTTGGGTGGTTCCTTGTGGTCCAAGCACTTCTACAGGCTCTAGGCCTTGTGTCTAGCTCAGTCGTGGTTCTTATACCACTTTATTGGTATATGGTTTGGTACGCCCCTGGGGCTCAAACGTGTATTTGTGCTATTACTGTAGATAACTAACTTATAATTTATGTACTTCGAACTCTAGCCTCATAAAGAGACTAGAGGGGTGTGTTTAGTAATAAATACATATATTTTGAATATATACCTGGTGTGGTCCTCTTTCATTTGGTCACTCAAGAGATTATAGACTGGTAAAACAAGCTGCTTTACATTCCTTCAAGACTTAGCCTGAAGGCTGCTCTCCATAGCTACCACTAGGATAGCTTTCAATAAAGGTTGTCTTTAACCTATCTCCAATAAGGGGTTGTTTGGACTGGTGCAAGGTGCCCACTATAATTAGTGGACAGCATATGCCAGGCCAACTTCTCACACATCATTCCTTCCTTTTGACTCTGCTTCCCTGTGGGGTGGGGTGCCTGTGCTGACAGGATGGCTGGAAGTGTTGTCCTGGCAGTTGTTTGGCTACAAGTCCCAAGAGTGTCCCTGTGCTTCACACAGCATAACCCAGGGTGGTGGTTCTTTGTGGGATCTTCAGTTAGGATGTGAGGCATTGCATTCTCCCAGGTGGGTTATGTGGAGTTAGTGTTGAGGGTGTGTGTGAGGGGAGGTGCTTGTAACTATGGTCAGTGCTGTATGTCCTCCTTCCCACCCAGCCAGATATCCCACCATGGAGCGTGCTTCCATTGCAGGGAGTGCAAGTTGTCTTTCAGGATGTCAGTCAGTGGTGTCCTGCTGTTGGTTGTTGCACAGTTCCCAGCAGTGCCTTGTGCTCCCCCAGCAGTACCCAGTGTCAGCCATCTTGTCAGTTGTTTTCCACTCCCTGTGATGTGAGCATGGTTCAGAGTGGTGTTGATGGGCCAATTGTGAGGCTGACCAATATCTGTGCCTACAACTCCCATCATGCTATTGCCTACACCCCCTTCCCAGCATGCCCATACTTCCTTCCTTTTGAGTGGACTTCACTGTGTGTGAGTGTGACAGCAATGGCAAGATGGCTGACAGTGTGGTCCTGTTGTTTGTTGGTGCCCAGTTCCCATCAGGGCCTTGTGCTCCCCCAGCAGTACCCAGTGTCAGCCATCTTGTCAGTTGTTTTCCACTCCCTGTGATGTGAGCATGGTTCAGAGTGGTGTTGATGGGCCAATTGTGAGGCTGACCAATATCTGTGCCTACAACTCCCATCATGCTATTGCCTACACCCCCTTCCCAGCATGCCCATACTTCCTTCCTTTTGAGTGGACTTCACTGTGTGTGAGTGTGACAGCAATGGCAAGATGGCTGACAGTGTGGTCCTGTTGTTTGTTGGTGCCCAGTTCCCATCAGGGCCTTGTGCTCCCCACAGCAGTACCCAGTGTCAGCCATCTTGTCAGTTGTTTTCCACTCTCTGTGATGTGAGCATGGTTCAGAGTGGTGTTGATGGGCCAATTGTGGGTGTGACCAATATCTGTGACTACCACTCCCATCATGCTATTGGCTACACTGACTTCACCAGCATACACAGAATTCCTTCCTTTCAGTGAGCTTCCCTGTGAGGTGGTGTTCTAGTGGTGGGTAAATATCTGGGAGTGTTTGTTGGTTCTATTTGTGCCACTGCCTTGCTGTATTTGTTGTTAGGTTTGTACATGTCATGACACAGTTACATATCACTATGAGATGGCAGGTATTGTGTTTGTCTGACTAGCATTCACATCTTGGGATGAATATCTTTTGGTTGCTGTGTATTTGCTAAGGGTGCATGGTTTGCCTATCCCCTTGACTGTGATGTGTGTGTGTTGTCACACCATATTGTGTATATTAGTTGTGTACTCACCAGGCTCTGGGATGTCTGTTAGTCCGTATACACTCACTGCTGGTAGGATGGCCCGCACCTTCTCCTCCCAGGGCCTGAGGTATACTGGTTTTGCAGGAGGGCCACTGCCGGTGTGCTGGCTGAGGAGGTAGTCCTTTTTGAGTAGGTCCCGGACCCTCCTGCGCACATCATACCACCTGTTCTGGATGTCTTCCTTTGTGCGCAAACATGGTGATTGTGCGTTCACCCTGTCGACAATCCTCGCCCACATCTTGGTTTTCTGCGACATGGGGGTCTGTTGTACCAATGTACCAAACAACTGTGGCTCTACCCTGAGGATCTCATCTACCATGACTTCCAATTCACTGTCTAGGAACTTATGATTCTTCTTTGGGGGCATGGTGATGGGTGGTGGTGGTGATTGATGTGTATGTGGGTGTGTGCAAGTGGGGGGGTGTGAGTGTAGGTTTAGCTGGGTGTGTGTGAGGGCGCTATTTGTAGGTGTGGTAATGGTGTGTGGCTTGTGTGATGTATGAGCTGTGAGTGTGTCTGTGGTTGCTGTGTGATGGTGTTCTGTGCTGGCAGGTCAGTGGAATTTGCAAAGGATCATGGTAGGGATTTGGGGCCTTTATGTAGGTGGAGTTGGAGGTGTGTCCTTGTTCCATTTTTATTTTCCTCCCTGTATTTATTGGCTTTGTGGTTGCTTGTTTGGCCCTTTTTTTTTTTAATTTTTCCTTGGTGTTTTTGGTGCATGTAGGAGTCGTTCTTGTGTCCGAGTAGGACGCTGCAGTTGTCTGGTGCGATCTTGTCCGACTCGTTCCCGCTGTGTGTCAGCTAGGTTTCATATGCGGCGTACGAGTCGGTCGCGGAGTATTGGGTTGCTTCGGCTGGGTTTTGTATACGTGTCGGTCGTACGGCTTGTGCTCCGGGCGAGTCGGTCGTGTTTTGCATGCACAGCATCGTACTACGCGGGTCGGAGTTCGCGGGTACGTTTCGTTCTGGTTCAATCCGGATGCATGTCGGTCGGTTCGTTTCGCGTGATTTCCCGGCCGGATGGCTTGTTTACGTCCGGCTCGGTCGGTCGTTTTGTATTCCGTCCGAGTCGGTCGGATTTCACATGCATTTCATCGTACTACCCGGGTCGTACGGCCCGAGTCGGTCGGACTAAATTCCCGTACCGAGTCGGTCGGTATTTTTTCCGGCCCGAATCGGAATCGGCCCCTCAGTGTGCTAAAGTAAAAGGAACTGAGAGCAACGTTATGAAGATTCCGGACTGTGCTGAGTTTATTATGTTAGTTTGTTATGTTGAAGTGTTATGTTAGTTGGTTGTTGGACTACCCATTGGTTAGATGGGATGTAGTGAGCCACCCGGCCCACACGCATACATTGTTGCACACAACTCCCTGGGCCGGGCGCGGACCAGGGAGGTATAAATAAAGCCTGACGTCACCGCTCGAGGTTGGCGCCACAGACTATAGCCCCGAGTGGTCGTGTCCCTTTTCTGTGAGCAGCGTAAGCGTAAGGCCCCCAAGCCCCTGTGCCCACCAGCCCCCTGGTATAGCCCCCTTACCTCCCGGATCAAACTCTCCGGTGTGCGTGCCCCCCGGTGCACACCATCACACTTGGTGTCACTTTAGGGCACTTTGACCAATGGTCACATATGTGCCAATTGTAATCGTAGGAAAATGTGTGAAGGAGGTCCACAGCTGTTGAAATATGGACAGCACCAAAGGAAAAGAGCATTGAGTGGTTGGGTGGTGTGCGAGGGGGGAGGTTGAATTGGGAGAGACAAAAGGAAGTATGTGCAGAAGGAGAGAGTGAAAAAATGTGCTGAAGAGGAAAGAGATGCCCTGTGAGATAATAAGATGGAGGTTTTCAGAAATATGTGGGAAGAAAAATGGGAGCAAAAGGTCGAACAGCGTTAGAGACGGCATAGGAAAGCGGAATCGGGGAGTTCTGGAGTGAATAAGACACTCCAAAGACCCTTAGTAACGTTTAATTCACAATCTCTTTTTTCAGAATTGAAACGTTTTCAATTCTGATCATTCATGAAATATTAATTGCAATTTCTCATTAATTTGATTTTGCTAACAGGCATCAAGAAAGCCGATGGATCTGGCTTCGTTGGGCATTTGTTCGTTGCGGTGACCCAAATCCTGTCGGGGTGTCAAGCTGTGTGAAGCGCGTGATTTTCGTTTACACGTTTTAAGCCATGCCTTTCATTACATAGAACATGCCTCCTGGAAAATATTTCCACTCATGCTTCTTTTTGACCAGGCACTTCTTAAATTCGCACCCTTTCCCCTAACATTACGCCAGAGCCCCCTCTCCCCCCCTTCCGCCCCACTTTTTCATCCCAAGTAAACCCCTGCTGCTAGTAATGGGCACTATATCTATTACAATTTATAAAAACGTGTATTTACTTTCTTGTATGTGGATTGATTGTCCGAATGGAGGCAACTCATGCCTTCAAAGACCTTTCATCTAACTCGGTCATCTTGCTTTCAGTGCATGCGAACAGCTTTGGCGCAAAGATTTTTATAGCTTGTTGCTCCCTTGCCCCTAGCAACAGAACCATTTAAGTACATTTGTTGCTATCTGGTGCCATCGCGTGGCAATTTGTGGAAGTGTCTGCCGGTGTCTGCAATGGCGGTTATGTACGACCTTGAAAGCAATAGAAAATTCTGCAACTTTTCTTTTTTTACACATTAAAGCAATTTCACTTTCTGTTCATATCAAAAAGAGTTCCATAAAAAATTATAAAGTCACCACAGTGCTGATAAAATATTAGAAAACTGCAAAAGCATTCAATTGTTTAGAAGTAATTCAGCGGTAATGAGGCAACAACAGCTCTTTTAAGCATAGCATTAATTCAGTTGTCAAATGTGTAATAGAAAACATTCAGCATTACTCGGGATGAAAAAAAAAATCAAATGCAAAACCTACATTTTTGCTAAGGCAATAAGCGCCCAACATCAGCTCTCGAAAGTGACAGAAGCATTGGTGATACTACTTAAGCACCCAGAAACTGACCCAGAAAAGGAAATTCAGGGGGCGACATAAGAACTGGGGACAGAGAAGTAACCGCCTGCAGATACTATGTGAAAGGGGCTATTGACATTTGGTCAGCAAAGGTTACCCAGACAACATAAAACAGGAGTGAGGATATGGAGTATTCACTTGAGTTAACCTGTACCCAATGCCACATACGTTGTAAGCAGTGACCATTGCATACCATGACACGCCTGGCGGGAGGTGGGGGGGGAGTTGATGACCTTTTGCAAGAAGCAGTCAAGAGCACGCTGTAACCCATAGCGCGCTACCTCTAGAATGTGAAAGATAGCAGGCTAATAAATAAATAGCAATCGATAACATCAGAGACAAACTTTTACCCTGTTTGAGATTACCCGATGTTGGATTGGGATTAAAAATCGGCCCGGGCACGCTAAAAAAAGTGGCCCACATTTGCATTTTGTCTTTCCGCAAAACACTGCTTCGGCGAAATTTTATTTTAAAAAAAGAGGGGGGTGGGGGGGGGTGTAAAAAAAATGCACGGATTAGTTTACACTGGTGAAACACACCTGAAAACAAGTGTGGCCACTTTTATTCAGGCCCCCTGCCCCCGCTCAATATGCATATATTAATTGGCCGGCCCAGCGAAAGAAAGGGAATGACACTTCTGCCCCTTAATGGTAATGGACGCCCATCTGCTTCCAGAAAGGCCACTCAGGCACCCACTGGGCCGCTGGCGGTATCCGAACAATGCAGAAACCACCCAAATCGCCCCACCCCCCCCAGACCGCTCAAAAAAGCATCCCACAGCTGGAACTGGACACCGGCCCCTCGGGCATTGCCCGAGTGCCCGCTTTACCAATCCGACCCAGCACGATAGGGAAATTTTCAGTGGAAAAGATACTGAGGCACGAGCGAACCCAAATGATATCTCTGTAATCAATGTTCTTGTACTGCCGACTGTAAGAAGCCATGAATAACTGTTCAAAAAAATCTGTTAAAAAAAAATCAGCTCTTGAAAGTGATCAAGACATGTATCTATCATCTAGTAATGGCCACTCATTAAAGCAAGAATAATTTTTTTAAGCTAAACTGCATTGTATACAAAGCCCACTGTATGAAAAAGGTACCCCCTAAGAACACTTTTTAGGTCTGGGAGCAAGAGCGGGGGAACAATTGAATACTTTATTTATGAGATTTAGAAGCTCATTGGGCCAACCACCACAGAATTTGATACATGCAAATCAAATTCATAAGTATACTTATATTTCACTTATGTCTTTATTTAGAATTTCTTCCCATTTTGTTATATAAAAAAACTTTCTGTACATCCAAATTATTGTCATCAATTCAAAATACATAATTCTTAAACAATATAATGCATCAAATGCATATTTTTTTTATATAAAAAGAATTTGAGACTGTACAATCATGTAGAGACATGATCTGCACCTTTCACTAACACATATACAATCACAGATCCCCCCACCCCCAAATAACCAGCTCTGCTGTAATGAGGCCTGGCAGCACACCCTGGAAGCATTCGGCGACCAGGGTGGGACCCCAATGATGAAGCATGTCACCTACTAGGTAGGTGAGTGAGGGTTCTTTTAAAACACCCTGTGGATTCCTAGACAGCGTACCTGTAGAACCACGAGAAAGTGGTCACAGGAAAATAAGCCAAATAGGTAAAAGACTTGTTCATATTTTGTTACCAAAGAGACGTTATCTGGCACATATTTTGATCTGTCCCCTCACAGCATCCACACAATAGCACTCACTCATTACACACAAAAGCACACATTCACATACACATCTCATGCACGACCTTCCCAACCACAAATTACATACACAGATGAGTACAACACAGAGAAAACTTCAAATATAACTGTTGTTTTTTAAGTTGGGATCTTGTGACAGCGGGCCAACACACGTCTTGGTGGAATTTTTAGATTAAATCCACCTTCATCAGGACCACCTATTTACATATTTAGTGATCGGTGGATATTTTAGGGGATATCTCTAAGATCTAAGAGTGAAATATGAGCCTAACTATAACGTCCCTGTGAGCTTTGTTTTTTCAGTGAATTTCTAAGGTTTTTAAAATTCTATTTTCTAACTATAACGTCCCTCTAACCTTTGTTTTTTTAAGTGAATTTCTAGTTTTTTTTTAACATTAAGTAAGATGCCAAACACAGACCTACTTACTTTTATTTAAAACTCACAACCTAATTTTAGCTACCCGCAAATTTGCACCATCGAAGCAAATATGTCGTTTTTTTAAACAAGGACCTGACCTCCACTTTAACTACCTTTCATTTTGAAAGCTGTCTCATTCTGCTCCAGCCTTCGCCTGTGTACTACTCCTCCTTGCCTTCAAAATTGTTAGAGTGTGGATTGTGGGTCACATCTTTGGAGTCGATTCCGATCTCAGCCGGTAGGGCACCGAATCGGATCCGGCTTAACCGGATCCGATTCGGAGCCCTATTTCCCGACTGATTCGTACGTGCGTCCGGGCGAGCGAGTACGATGCGTGCGCTCGCGAAATCGCCGACCGACTCGTTTGCAGAACCCGACCGCTCCGACCGACTCGCACGGACTCGACTCGCACCGCGCAATGGAGACGTTCCCCAGCCGGGTAAGTACGATGCGCGCCTCGAGCAGTCCAACCGACTCGCGCAGTCCGGCTCCAAAGAGCAGTCGGAGCCGGACTTTGGGGGTCCGTGTCGGACCCCCCTGTACGCGTAGCCGCGCGAGTCGCACACAGGGGGGACCCATGGGTCCCTCCTACCTGTGCATGTACGGCGCGAGTCGCTTCGCCGCGTACCCGCTGTAGGGGGCGCCCTTGTTCGCCTCGCACCCATTGAGTCAATGGGAGCCCGCGTACGCGTTGTACGACCGGCTCCCATTGACTTCAATGGGAGTCCGACCGAATCGAGTCCGATAGCATACGTGCGCATCATACTCGTTCGGTCGGGCTACTAGGGTCCGATTCGGTCGGAAATCTCTCCGGGTCCGGCTCGGTCGGTGAGATTTCCGGCCCGAATCGGAATCGGCCCCTTTGTGTTTTGGGCTACAGAGTGTGCTAGAAAGAGTGGCATTGACAGGGACTTTGGTTTACCTAAAGTAGACATTAGGCGGCTTGGCCAGATAGTGTTAAAGTGGCATCAATTGCTAACTTTGGTTTAAAGCATTGTGGATTGCCAACCCTGTGACCTCATGGTTGTGCACTGAGGTAGCAATGACCTAGGCACACTGACTGGGGTAGGAATGGAAATCCTAATGAAAGATATCTTTGCACAATTAATGGCACTTTTTCCTCACACTGCTTTGTTGTACTCCAACATATGCCAAAGGCAGAAATGGAAGTGGTCAAATCCATTCTGTCCTCAGATTGACAAAGCCAGGAAACATGTTAATAAAACAGTTTCTGCATTCCACAGAGACCATGACATGGGCTCTATCTGCAACAACAACTTGCGTTTTGAGATGCATGGAATCTACAGAAGTGATGGAGTTTTCTTCACAGACAAAGGCAACAGGGTGTTTCTCAGCAACATGAAACTCTGCATCCTGTCTTATGTGTAGCTGTCATGTACACAGTCAATACAAAGGCTCTTCTCAAAGCCACCCTAATTCCTCAAAATGTCAATTTTGTTTTAAAATATCTTTAAAAGTTTTATTTTTTTCAAAATTTGCAAATTAGTTGAAAACATGCAAGACAAAAGCAAACATTCAATAGACACCAACACATTCAAAATTCATAACTAAATAAGTGATTCTGTCCTCACACTAGGTACCCCAGTATCTAAATTACTGTAGAAGTGCATTCATGAGTCTCTGAGTGTGTCTGTGAGTGTATGAGTGTTTGAGTGGGTCTGTAAGTCGGTGCATAAGTGTCTCCCTGGGTCTCTCAGACAGTGTGAGTGGGTGCATGATTGTCTGAGTAGGGCTGTGAATGGGTGCTTGAGTGTCTGAGTGGGCCTACGAGTGAGTGCAAATGTCTGAGTGAGTTTGTGAGTAGACACGTAAGTGTCTGAGTGGGTCTGTGAGTGAGTACATGAGTCTCTGACTGGGTCTATGAGTGAGTGTCAGAGTGTGTGACTGCATCTGTGAGTGCGTACATGAGTGTCTGAGTATTTCTGTGATAGGATGCATGAGTGTCTGACTGAGCCCATGAGTGAGTGAGCTTGTGAGTGGGTGCATGAGTGTCTGAGTGGGTCTGTAAGTGCATGAGTGACTGGATCTGTGAGGCGATGCATGAATATCTGAATAGGTCTGTGAGTGGGTGCGTGAGCTTCTGAGTGGGGGTATGAGTGGGTCTGTGAGCATCTAAGTGAGGCTGAGGGTGGGTGTGTGAATATATTTTTTTATCTTTTCCACTTATATTCCCGAATTTGTCGTGAAGTTACACGGAGGGCTGCGCTGAGCGTCACAGTGAATTCATGAATATCGCGCATGGCAAAAAAAAAAAATCTGCAATGTAAACAGCCCATACTATTTTATAGAAGCACCCCTATATCCCAGACAAGGGGTCAGGGTACATCCAACCTGACCCCATATGGCACTATCTACCATTTCTGTGTTGCCCCGGAGACTTTGCCGACAAACTAAAATGGTGGCCGCAACTTTCTGCTCAGGTTGCGGCCAGCCAATCATGACATTTCTGTTGGAGCACGTATTCACGAATTGTCGTGAATTAATTGCAAATTAGTCGTGAACGTAGATATACAAATTTGGATTTCCTTTAATTTCTCATAAAATACTGAACGGATTTACACGAGATAAATGAATGTGTGATCTGTGAACCAAAAGCTACCTTTCAGCCAAATGCGGTGTAAATCCATCCAGTGGTTTGGGCTGTAGTAGTATTCAAAGCTCCTATGGGAATTAACATGAGAAACGCACTTACCCCCCTTTTTCTGAGCCCCCACTTGATGGATCGCCCCAAAACTATATATAATTCTATGTCCCAGGGGTGGGCACCCTGGGACATAGCAGGAGCTGGCCCTGGGGGATGGAGTTCCCAGGGCCATTAATAGCTCACAGTCCCCCTCCCCTTACTCATTGTGGCTGGGCCCCAGGGGATGGGGTCCCTGGGGCCAAAATAGGCCTGGGGAGGGGGCTGCATGTCCCCCTCCCTCTTCTTACCTATGGCTAGGCCCCGGGGTTGGAAATTGGCCCAGGAGGGGGGGCCATGTGCCTCCTCCCACTTTTGTTTATAAGGACAGGCCATGGGGGATGGGGTCCCCGGGGCTCAAATCAGCCTGAGGAGAGGGTGCACATGTGCCCCCTCCCCTCTATGGATATAAACCCCCCCCCTTCAAGGAGTCTGTCCCACCCGGGGATCCTCTGGGGAATTTGAGGCAACATTTAAAAAAAGAGTTTTTGACCAACAGGTCTAGGGGTTCAGAGTATTCCTAAGCCTGCCCCTTATGTTTTTTTTTCATTATTTGTCGGACTCAGGCCGAGTTCCGAGTTATAAGATGGCTGTCACCACTTCCTGGTTGAAGTGGTGGTAGCCAATCAGATCTCACCGTGAGAACTGTCAGATCCACGGACCCTCCACGTCCCTAGAGATACATAAATCTTTTTTTTAATTACTTGAAAACAACTGAACAGATTTACACCAAATTACAAAAAGTAGTCTTTCTGGACCAAGATCTAGGTTTCTCCCAAATTTGGTTTAATTCCGTTCAGTGGTTCAGGCTGTAGTCATGTTCAAATTCCCTATGGGAATTAGCATGGGGAAAACACGTTTTGGGACCCCCATTTTTCTCGGCCCCCTTTTCTCGAGTTTGTGGGTGTTAAACATGTATACTAACCTATTGCAAAAGTTAAATTAGTATACTAGGTGCTCTACTACTGAGTGATACTACTTCTAACATATATCATGTGAGTGGCTGTGTGACTGTATGTATCCTTATGTGTATGGGTGAGTGAGTGGCTGTATGGGTGTATAAGTGGGATTGTGAGTAGCTTGTGGTGAGTGGGATACTGTATGAGTAGCTGTATTGGTGAGTGAGTGGGTGTGTCAGTGGCTGTATGGGTGGGTGGCGGTGTGAGTGACTCTATAGGTGGGTAGGTTGGTAAGTGGGTATGTAATGACTGTATGGTTGAGTGAGTGGGTGTCTAAATGACTGTATGAGTGAGTGACTGTGTGTGCAAGTAGGTGTGTAGGTGAGTGAATGGCTGTTGGAGTGGGTGTTTGCTTAAGTGAGTGGCTGTATTGGAGAGTAAGTGTCTGTGTGAATGACTATGGGCGAGTGAGTAAATGTGTGAGTGCTTGTATGGTTGGGTGAGTGACTGTGTTCAGAGGCTGTATGGGTGAGAGTGGGTGTGTAGGTGACTGTGTATGTAAAAAGTCGCTGTATAGGTGAGTGTGTGGCTTTGTGACTCGCTGAATGGGTGAGTGACTAGTTGTATGAATTGTGGTATGAGTAGTTGTACAAGTGAGTGGGTGGGTGTGTGAATGACTCTATGGAGGAGTGAATGGGTGTGTGAGTAGTGGTATGGGTCTGTGAATGGGTGTGTGAGTGGTTGTGTGGGTGTGTGAATGGACATACAAGAGGTGGTGTGGATGTGTGAATGGGAGTATGAGAGGTGGTATAGGGGTGTGAGTGGGTGTGTGAGTGGTTCTGTGGATGATGTCATCAGTGAAGTCATGAGTAATGTCACTGACCATGTCATGAGTGATGTAATATGTGAGGTAATAAGCAGTGCAGTGCGGGGGCATAAGTTATAGTTGGCTCAGGTAACTATAACTGCCGAATTTCACTGGTTTTGTACAAGTGAAATCTGAGCCTAACTATAATGTCCCGTAACCTTTGTTTTTTTCAGTGAATTTCTATGTTTTTTTAACTAGTAGACGTGTTTGCAAAGTGGTGGAGAAAGGGGGTGCGGCCTCTGAAGTCCTCTCAGAAATCACGCTCTGTGGAACGTACTGGAGGGCTTGTTGGCCCCCAAGGACCCTCTAGAGCCAAGGGGAGTTCATCCCCCAACCAGACATGCGCCAGGAGGCACTTTTGCAGAGTGCTGGTAAAAGGGGGTAGGGCCTCCAGCAATTTGCTGGTCCCATTTTTTTATATATATTTTTTATTATTAGGGGAGGGAGGCCACGTGGCCCCCCTTCCCTGGGCCGTTTTCGGCCCCAGGGACCCCATCCCCCAGGGCCCGGCCTTTTTTCCATATACAAGTAGGGAATGTATTCACAGTTTCTAAGTTAAGACTCCATTCTATAATGGCAACTGTGAAAAAGAGAAAAACAGCCATCATGGGCATCATTTAAGGGTCTCCAAGGGTCACAGCTGTAACCCCATGCTTTTCCCTTGCAACCCCTTGCACTGCCTTTCCAACCCTTGGCCTAAAAGTTGGCAAAAGCAGTCCCAAAATCACACGGTCAACAGTCTGCTGCTTAAATTGGAATCCAGCTCAATAAAATACATTCAGCAGGGCAACACTCACAATTTGTAAACAAAAATAAATAAATTAAAAAAAAACCTTGTAAATAACTTATCATTTTTCATTACTGGGACTATATAACAAAGTATCTGTTTTTAACAAAGCTATTACATTTGAGCTTACCATGAGGGAAAATGCCTTTAAACTGATCATAAATCAAAACGTTTTAACAATTATAAGGAATCCTTGAAGCCTATAGCATAATTCATATTCAATATATGGCCCATATATGTTAACAGATGTGAGCATAACAATTAAGTTTATCTTTTGAAAACAAAAATTCCTGTGATTTCTCAATACATTTTGCCTTTTTGGTGTACATTACAGAAACAATTACATAATGGCCGTTTGTGTTAGAAATAATTTTTCTCCTTAGCTTTGTTTTGTGCTCCGTGACACTACGTTCTTCGAATTAAAAGAAACACTTAGGGTCGGATTACGACTTTGGCCGTTAAGCAACTACCATCGCTTTGACCTCCCGCTTCCCTGCCGGTCCGACCGCCGGATTACAAACATAGTGGGAAGACCGCCGCCACCTACGACATTTGCCACTACCACAGTGGCGATAGGAGAGGCAGAGGTGGTCAGTGAAGGCGGTGCAGACATGTTGATCGCCATCCAAATTATGACTCGCCTTTCCGCCGACCTTTTCCTGGCAGGGACACCGCTATGCGCAAGTCGGTGGAAAGGCATGTAAATTGCTGAATATATGACCCAAGGGCGATTGTGCTCTCAGGGTATGTCACTGGTGCACAGACAAAGAGCACCAATACCTTCGGGTTGGGTTAGCACTATCTCAAAATGTATAACATTATTAAAATACACACATACCCCCGACTGGCTGGGTTGACGTTCTGGTTGTGTCCAGCAGTCAGCAGTGTAATCCTGCTTGATTCCGCCGCTATGCAACTGCCAGCCCTGCGGGAAACTCCTAATACGACGGGCGGAATGCTGCTGGCTCGGTGGCGTTTTTAGAACCACCGTTGCAGTAGCCTGACGGTTCACCCGCCAAAGTCATAATCGGGCCCTTGAAGTTTTCTTAGCATATCTTTCCTTAATTCTTATTAAAATGCAGGTGATTTCTAAAATAGACATTTATTTGCGTTAGCTGTGTTGTTATAATCATTACGCTCTTACTATTGGGTCAAAGGTCATATGACAATTTCCTTTGATGTCACTGAGGATAAACTATTTGTGATGTCACTTCCGTGACCCCTGGCATTTCGGTGAATCCAAGTCCATGCCAGCCGGGCTTCTATCAATATGTCTGCTTAGCTCCATCTTGCACAAATCGCCTTGATGACGCGTGATAACATGATCGGTGCACACGCTCACCAGTAACAACAGTATTCTTATGTGATTCCACGCTATTCCCAGACCACACTCAGAATCATGGATACAATATGTGAAACACGAAGTCTCCAAAATAATCAAGTAAGGGGCCGTGAGTCATAACGGCTAGACTGCCGACCTTGGAGTTGGGAAACCAAGGCTCGAGCCTCAGGGTCCACTCCACATCCTGGGTTCTGGGCAAATCACTTAATCTCCCCGTGCCTACCAAAAATGAATGTGTCCTTGTGTAACGTAACTGGTGCTCATGTAAAGCGCTCCAATACCTTTGGGTCGAGTTCGCGCTATATAAATCTGCATAAAAAAAAAAAACGATAACATGAGTAACCTCTCTGTACCCTGAAACTAACTCCTCTTCTTTCACATCTTTGACCTCCAAGATAGCTAATAGGAGAGTCTCACATTAATTTACATTTTTTTGCAGATTTACATGGCACAAACTCGACCCGAAGGTATTGTAGTGCTTTACATGAGTACCAGTTACATTACACAAGGACACATTCATTTTTGATATGCACAGGAAGAGTAATGGGCCGATTCCGATCTCGCTCGGAAGGGCTCCGAACGCGATCCGGCCGGAAAAAGTATGAGTCGGACGCGTGTTTCCTGACCGACTCGGACACCTGTACGAGCGAGCAAGTACGATGCGACTGTACGCGTGTGTTCCGACCGAACCGTTTCCGGATCCGAACCGCTCCGACCGACTCGTACGGACACGATTCGCACCGCGCAATGGAGACGTTTTACGACTGAGCGAGTACGATGAACGTGTCAGACAGCCGATCGAGACGAAGTTTCCGGCTCGCAAAACGTCCGGGAAGCTGCCTTTGGGGGGCCGTACAGGGCCCCCCGTCACCCGCAGCCTTACGACTCGGACACAGGGGGAGACCCAAGGGTCTCCCCTACACAGGCATGTACGGTGCGGATGGCACCAACACGTACCCGCTGCAGGGGGCGCCCTTTTGCGAGACGTACCCATTCAGTCAATGGGAGCTCATGTACACGTCGTACGACCGGCTCCCATTGACTTCAATGGGAGTCCGACCGAACCGAGTCCGGCAGCATGCGGCCGCATCGTACTCACTCGGTCGGACTGCAGGAGTCCGGCTCGGTCGGAAAACACTCCGGATCCGGCTCGGTCGGAGAGCTTTCCGACCCAGATCGGAATCGGCCCCTAAGTGATTTGCCCGGAATCACAGGATGTTGAGCCAACGCTGAGACTCGAACCTGGCTCCCCAGCTCCAAAGTCAGCAGGTTTAGCTGTTACACCACATCTATGTATACCCAAAGAGGATTGACCAAACTAAAAATATGGATAAGCCACACCCATATCTATCAATAAAAAGCACTATGGATTTCACTTACATGAAACAATAAGAGACATAATAATCACTGCATGCCGCTTGCTGTGACCACTCAGACAGGCTTTTTGCATGCTTTGTGGGGTGAATTAAATTGCTGATTCGTAAAGTGAGGTGAATATACCACTTATTTAAAGTATTTTGTTTATATGTTGTTTGCTCATTAATGTTATTTTCCAGGTCACAATTTTGACGAGATGTAACCCTCAAATAAGGGCATTGCTCAACCTGCCAACAATGTTGTCTATCTTTTAGGGGCACACCTATCTACATCTCTCTTCAGACTGCGTACCCAACTCAGTAGATTAGGACTTAAAAAGGTCATGAAGACTTGCCATTGACCCCTCCAGGTCACATGTTGATCATATATTAGAACTTCGGGACCATTGACACACCACAAGGTCTTTGTGTTGTTTTTAACTTTAACATTTGGGAGAGGAGTTGGCCTAACGGCTAGGGCGGTCGACCTCGAATTTGGGGAACTGGGTTCGAGTCTCTGCAATGACGCTGAACATCCTGTGATTCTGAGCAAATCACTTAATCTCCCCGTGCCTAACAAAAATGAATGTGTCCTCATGTAATGCAACTGGTGCTATGTAAAGCGCTCTGATACCCGATTCGGGTCAAGTTTGCGCTATATAAAACTCTGTAAAAAAAAAACATGAACACCCATTGGAAATAAAACTCTTTTGGCAGCCCATAGTTAATTTTACACCCCTGTGCCAATCTACTAATTACCCATCTACCATCATAGAGAAGGGCACATGTCTTTTGTCTGACCAACAACAGACATAGACAGAAAAAGATCTCTGGCAAAGTGCCCCCTTTGCAGCCAATTGGGTTTTGCAGCTCCCAGCCAGCAAGGAGCATGACCTGATGGCGAAGCATGCAACCTCGGTAGGTAAGGGTCTGTGCAGCCTGAAAAACAGACTCCTGGTGACCTTAAACAGTCCACTGGCCAGACAACAGTCAGGTAGGACCTATGAAACTGCACACTTTTCTCACAAGAAGTTCAATTAAGGGAGGATGTGAACTACTCCAAAAATCCTGCTGACCTGCCACATACCTCCTTCTGCACTGAAACAAAATCATCTAGAGTAACAGATAAAGTAGAGTCTTACTGTCACACACGTCATAGCTATTCTGTGTATACATTACTGAAGTTCAGTACACATTGCTGAAATGAGTAATGAGACATTTTGTATCAACCCAAGCAATTCCTGCATCATTGCAGTGCTCTCCCTCTCATCCAAGAGCAACTAGTGACGTGACGTGTTAACACATAATATAGCCAGAAGCCTCCACCTGGTGTCATATCTCAGGGTATTGCCCTTGTTAGAAAAGGAAATGGCAAATCCATTTGTATCACTCCTGCAGCTTTTATGATATAGATTGGAGCAACATTTTTCTCCAGTTCTCATCATACAAGGATTTTTGCAAAAGGGTAAAAAGAGAAAATGGACAGTGAAATTGCATGTAACACATGTATTCTTACAGATAAAGAAATGTATTTCATTCACATTTCATTATTTAAAAATCAAAAATTGTGTGAAACCACTATTTACTCCCAGATCCTTTCTGAATAAAAGGAATGATAAAATATGGCACAAATTATTTCCGTTACATATTTTGACACAGAGCAAAACTACTATTATTATCTCACAACAATGAATGTGCAAATATCTCAGTGCAGCCATCAGACTACACCACTCATTTGTTATCCCTCTCCAACCTACCATAAAATACTGCCCTACGTTGTACAATGAGGCTTACTAACACACTATTACATTCAGACAATTCAACACAATAAACATGGAAGAATTTCACACGATATTCAAAACAACCACAACAGAACATCAAAACGCTTTGCACCTAGAGGCATTAGGGGAAAATATTAATTGCAATATAATATTTAGTTTGGACAAGTTGCCCCCAAGGACACATGAGCATTTGAAATAAAACACCCTTCTCCGGACTCAACAGTTGGGTGTCAGAACCTAATGGGGGCTAAAACCTTGTGGGTGGACATTGAACAGCATCTCTTCACTTTTTTTTTTTTTTTATAAAAAAAATTATTAGAGCAGGAGTAAATGCAGAGAAAACACAATACACATTACATAATAATGCATGAGAAACAAACATAAGAATTCTGGATTAACATCGAGGGTTTAAGAAATATACAATAACTTATAATCCTTAACAACTGTTACTGCATAGTTGGCCTACTTCAATTTTAAACAGTAATAACAAACAAATAACACGACAATATCAGCAACAATTTAAAGTGCATGTGCAGCTAGGAGAAAATATTTCGAAAAGAAAGAAAGTCACTTAAAACCATGCCAGTAGCAACAACAATACAAATATCCACTCTTTAAAGTGCAAGTGCGGCTATCAGTTGTCTGTTTTAAAAAAAAAATGCAAAAATTAGTTCCCTACTACAACATAGGGGCCGATTCCGATTCGGGCCGGAAAACGTTCCGACCGACTCGGATCGGGAATCTATTCCGACCGACACGTACCGGTGCAGCCCGACCCGCCTAGTACGATGAAATGCGTGCAAAATCCGACCGACTCGTATGGAACACAAGCCGAACGACCGAACCGCACGGAAAACAGCTATCCGGCCGGAAAACCACGCGAATCGAACCGACCGACACGCACCAGGAATGAACCCGAACGAAACGTACCCGCGAAGTCCGACCCGCGCAGTACGATGCAACGCGTGGAAAACCCGACCGAGTCGCATGGAGTACAAGCGTACGAACGACACGCATACAAAACAGCGAGCCGAAGCAACCCAATACTCCGCGACCGACGCGGACGCCGCACATGAAACACAGCACAAACACAGCGTGAACGACTCGGAGAAGCTCGCACGAGACAACTGCAGGGTCCGACTCGGTCAGAAGAACGTCTCCTACATGCACAAAAAGTACAAAGGGAAAAACACAAAAAAAAAGGCCAAACAAGCAATTACAAAGCCAATAAATACTGGGGGGGGAAACAGGGAACAAAGACACACCCACAACTCCACCCATATAAAGGCCACAAATCCCTACCATGATCCTTTGCAAATTCAAATGACATGCCAGCACAGAACACCAACAGACAGCAACCACACACACACTCACAGCTCATCCATCACACAAGCCACACACCATCAGCACCTCAATAAATAGCACCCTCACATACACCCAGCAAAACCCACACTCACACACCCTCACTTGCACACCAACACCCACATCACTCACCACCACCACCCATCACCATGCCCCCAAAGAAGAATCCAAAGTTCCTAGACAGTGAATTGGAAGTCCTGGTAGATGAGATCTTCAGGGTGGAGCCACAGCTGTTTGGTACACTGGTCCAACAGACCCCCATGTCGCAGAAAACCAAGATGTGGGAGAGGATCGCACAATCACCATGTTTGCGCACAAAGGAAGACATCCAGAACAGGTGGTATGATGTGCGCAGGAGGGTCAGGGACCTACTAAAGAAGGATTACATCTTGAGCCAACACACCGGCAGTGGCCCTCCTGCCAAACCACTATACCTCAGGCCCTGGGAGGAGAAGGTGCGGGCCATCCTACCACCAGTGAGCGTATATGGACTATCAAACATCCCAGAGCCTGGTGAGTACACAACAAATATACCCAATATCATGTGACAATATACACACATCACTGTCAAGGGGATAGTCAAACCATGCACCCTTAGCAAATCCACAGCAACAAAACCAGATTCATCCCAAGATGTGTATGTCAGTCAGATAAACACAATACATGCCATCCCATAGTGATATGTAACTGTGTCATGACATGTACAAACCCTACAACAAATAAAGCTAGTCAGTGGCACAAATCTAACCAACAAACACAGTCAGATATGTAGCCACCACTAGAACACCACCACACAGGGAATCCCACAGAAAGGAAGGAATTCTGTGTATGCTGGTCAAGTCAGTGTAGCCAATAGCATCATGGGAGTTGTAGTCACAGATATTGCCCACCCTCACAATACGCCCATCAACACCACTCTGAACCATGCTCACATCACAGGGAGTGGAAAACAACTGACAAGATGGCTGACACTGGGTACTGCTGGGGGGAGCACAAGGCACTGCTGGGAACTGTGCAACAACCAACAGCAGGACACCATTGACTGACATCCTGAAAGACAACTTGCACTCCCTGCAATGGAAGCACGTTCCATGGTGGGATATCTGGCTGGGTGGGAAGGAGGACTGACAGCTCTGACCATAGTTACCAGCAGCTCTTCTCTCACACACCCCCCTAACACAAACTACACACAGCTCACCTGGGAAAATGCATTGCCTCACACTAAAATTAATTATCCCACAAAGAACCACCACCCTGGGTTATGCTGTGGGAAGCACAGGGACACACATGGGACTTGTAGCCAAACAAACGCCAGGACAACACTGTCAGCCATCCATTCAGCACAGGCAACTACCCCACAGGGAAGCAGAGTCAGAAGGAAGGAAGTATGGGCAAGCTGGGAAGGGGGGTGTAGGCAATAGCATGATGGGAGTGGTAGTCACAGCTCAACATCCCCCACCCACATGGCCCAGCAAGCTCACACTGAAGCATGCACACCTCACAGGGAGTGAAAAGCCCCATCAAAGATGTCTGACACTGGTGCTCTGTTGTGGGGAGCACAAGGCCATGCTGGGAACTGGCCACCAACCAACAGCAGGACACCACTGTCAGCCATCTTGCCATTGCTGTCACACTCACACACAGTGAAGTTCACTCAAAATGAAGGAAGTATGGGCATGCTGGGAAGGGGGGTGTAGGCAATAGCATGATGGGAGTGGTAGTCACAGCTCAACATCCCCCACCCACATGGCCCAGCAAGCTCACACTGAAGCATGCACACCTCACAGGGAGTGAAAAGCCACTTCAAAGATGTCTGACAATGGTGCTCTGTTGTAGGGAGCACAAGGCCCTGCTGGGAACTGGGCACCAACCAACAGCAGGACACCACTGACTGACATCCTGAGAGTCAAACTGCACCCACTGCAATGGAAGCACGTTCCATGGTGGGATATCTGCCTGGGTGGGAAGGAGGACTGACAGCTCTGACCATAGTTACCAGCAGCTCTTCTCACACACACCCCTAACACAAACTACACACAACTCACCTGGGAAAATGCATTGCCTCACACTAAAATTAATTATCCCACAAAGAACCACCACCCTCGGTTATGCTGTGGGAAGCACAGGGACACACATGGGACTTGTAGCCAAACAAACGCCAGGACAACACTGTCAGCCATCCATTCAGCACAGGCACACTACCCCACAGGGAAGCAGAGTCAGAAGGAAGTATGGGCAAGCTGGGAAGGGGGGTGTAGGCAATAGCATGATGGGAGTGGTAGTCACAGCTCAACATCCCCCACCCACATGGCCCTGCAAGCTCACACTGAAGCATGCACACCTCACAGGGAGTGGAAAGCCACCTCAAAGATGTCTGACACTGGTGCTCTGTTGTGGGGAGCACAAGGCCATGCTGGGAACTGGCCACCAACCAACAGCAGGACACCACTGTCAGCCATCTTGCCATTGCTGTCACACTCACACACAGTGAAGTCCACTCAAAATGAAGGAAGTATGGGCAAGCTGGGAATGGGGGTGTAGGCAATAGCCTGATGGGAGTGGTAGTCACAGCTCAACATCCCCCACCCACATGGCCCAGCAAGCTCACACTGAAGCATGAACACCTCACAGGGAGTGAAAAGCCACTTCAAAGATGTCTGACAATGGTGCTCTGTTGTGGGGAGCACAAGGCCCTGCTGGGAACTGGGCACCAACCAACAGCAGGACACCTCTGACTGACATCCTGAGAGTTAACCTGAACCCACTGCAAGGGTGGCATGCTTCATGGTGGGATAACTGGGCTGGGGGGAGAAGGATGTCCGGATGTCCACCAAATTCAACCAATGCTGGCCATGTACACACCTCAACATTCATATTGAAATGCTCAAAGTATGCAGGACAATGTGCTACACCAATATCAACCTCTGTCTGTGACAACTTAGGACAATGCAATGTACAGGCCCACATCCAGAGGTACAGTCACAACTGTCAGGTGTGTGAACCATTGATGCCTGCAGAAACATAACATACATTGTGTGTGTCTCCCAAAAACAGGTGATGATGGGGACACAGCAGCAGACGATGAGGAGTCCCTGTCCCAGGCTCCGGGGGACACTGAGCTCACTGGTGTGGAACAGCCTCTGCCCTCCTCGGATGGCGAAGACCTACCTGGCACCTCCGGTGTGAATCATCATGCAGCACCAGCAGGACCACCATCTGCACCCCCTGCACCCACCCCTCCAACAACTGCCAACACACAGACCACCCCTGCCGACACGGACAGACCAAGGACCACCACCACCATCAGCACACGGACCCCGGCCCAACGTGAAGCAACGGACACCAACACCAGCAACAACCCCCAAGGGGGCCCAGGGTCACCTGTGCGTGCCACTGCAGGTCCTGCACGTGTCGCCAGGGGTGGTGGGAGGGGTGCTAGACATAGGTCGCTGCTTGCAGAGGGGTCTGGACTACATGATGACCCACAACTGGTACGCATAGCTGATGCGTACCAGACTAGCACCGGAGAGGTCAGCCAGGTAGTGGGGATCCTCAGGGACATTCAATAGCAGCAGGCTGCCCATCATGCCCGCTTGGACTCCCACATGTCCCGCATGGAGTCCAAGTGGGACACATTGCAAGAACTGACGGCGGTGCATAGGGACATATTACAATGCCTCCGCCAGATTTGCACCAACATGTCAACACCTCCCTGTGTGCCCACAACATCTGGTGCTGCAACAACTGCAACTGCCACAGGGAGGGAGGATGACTCTGGCGGAGAGTCCCCTGCACCGCAGCAGCCTGCACTTGAGGGTCCCCCCCAAAGAAGAGGGGTCGTCCGAGGAAGGGCGACTGAGAGGCCGATGGCCATGCACAACCCCCAGGAAGCCAACACCTGTTCTGGAAAATCACCTTTGTGCACAAACTGTTCACCCTGTCGAATGCAACACAACTCTCCCACATGACATGGGGAGTTCAAGTTGGACCAATGTATCAGATGACTGTGGACTTTACTCTGGACATTTCTGCTACCAGGACTTCCAAATCATCTAGGAACTTTGGATTACAATCACAATGTACAGCACCCACCATCCTGTGCACTATACTCACACATGTATGTCAATAAACTCACTAATACACCATACTTGCCTCTGTTGTGATTCCAACGTTGTTTCTGTCATGGAGATGATGATCTGCGAAATGACACTGTGCATGCTAACTGCTACAGCAAGTACAACACCGTCATGTGAGTCATGGCGACATGACACATATGAGGGAGACACACCACCAGGGCTACACAACACATTCACACCAGGGCCATCTGACTCATCGCCTACACTGATGTTGCCAGGAAATATGGTGCAATGCACAGACACAACACCTATTCACAGTCTGTGTTAACTAGCCCACTGGTGCAGTAAGCAAATGTCAGTCAGATGTGTGACCACAGACAACGCACATCACAAAGTAAAGCACAGGTTTATTACACATTTGCAACATGTTGTAACCACTACAGATGCAAGGTAATCCCACCTGGCAGTGGGCACACAGTCAACAAGTGTAGAAGAAAGGAAGTCCATGGGTGTGGCGCACATCACCTGTAGGGAAACGACAGCTACCACCCTGGAAGTTGAATCACGGTGTCGGTGGATCACAGTCGACCAACCAACTCTGAAAGTACCCTGTGAAGGACAGAAATGACACACAGTCAAAAGCACTGAAGAACAGGACAGAACTGCAATACTCATGCCCAATACATGTCACAAGATACCCACCCAGAACCAAGTCAACACTGTTGGGGAGTACAGACTACCTGTAAGGACACATCGCTGCACGCATACAGTCATGTAGCACATGGACACACTCAAACAGCACCAGAGCACCACCAACACATATCATGCTAACTCACATCATTGACATGACATCTCCGGATACTCACATTCAGCTGAAGAAGTTGGTGATGAGCTGTGTGCGGACATCACCCTCATCATCATCATCATCACTGGCATCGTGGTCCAGGCCAGGATCCTCCACAGGTGGTGTATGTTGGTCATCGTCATCCAGGATGAGAGGCAACTCCTTCCGCACTGCCAGGTTGTGTAGCATGCAGCAGACGATGACAATCTTGCACACCTTTGCTGGGGCATATGGGAGGGCCCCTCCTGTCTTGTCCTAGGCAGCGGAAGCGGCTCTTCAGGAGACCAAATGTCCGCTCAATCACTATCCTGGTCCGACCATGTGCCTCATTGTAGCGCATCTGGGCTGGTGTCACAGGGTTCCTGAGGGGCGTCAGCAACCACGGCATGTTGGGGTATCCGGAGTCACCTACATACGGACAATTGCACATTAGCTGAGTTGGAAAAGAGGGTGGAATACCACATTGCAGAACACACACAATGGTACAAAGTCAGTACACACCGACAAGCCAGGCACGCTGGTTCCGCATCTGTGACATCATCCTCGGGATGCGACTACTCCTCATCACGTAGGCATCGTGTGCAGAACCGGGGAAACGGGCACACACGTGTGAGATGCTCATATCTGCAAGACATACCACCAGTGCATTGACCGAATGGTAATGTTTGCGGTTCCTGTATGCCTGCTCATGTGCCTGTGGTGGTATCAAAGCCACATGTGTCCCATCAATGGAGCCAATGACATGCGGCATCCTCCCCAGGGCATAGAAGTCACTCTTGACGTCAGCGAGTTGTTGACGCTTAGGGAAATAGATGTACTGGTTCAGGTATCCCAACATTGCCTCCAAAACATCGCGGGGCACACGGCTGAACATGGTCTGTGACATCCCACCAGCAGACGCCACAGTGTGTTGAAAGGTACCGGTGGCAAAGAAGTGTAGGGCTGCCATCACTTTCACCTTGGGGGTCAGCGCTGTAGGGTATGTCCAGCCAGGTTGCAAATGTGGGGCCAACCGCACCGTCAATTCCTCAATCAGTGGCCTGGTGAAGCGGTACCGTCGGATGCAGTCCCGTTCAACCATTGTTGCAAGGTCAGGGAATGGCCGATGGACAGCTGGTGCCCTGCAGTGCATAGGTGAAGGAAGAAAGATTGTCAGTCACCCCACATATGTGGCATAGACCAGACTCAATATCACATGATACATCATTACGAGACACAAGTACATGATGCGTGTGCCGTTCCGTAAGGACATGTATGGCACCTACATGGCTAACATCTAACATCACAGTTCAACATGTGTCCTCAACAAGTCCCAGGTTGTGCTATGGGATATCATTAGGCTGTGTCACAGTACCCATGTACTGCTGTCACGTTCCAAACACACACCACAGTGACATGTGAGGACAGATGTGCCCCAGGCATCACAGCTCATCGACAGGTAGATACCCAGGGACCCTGTATTGCCACATGGACACTGGCATGACATGGTGCATCATGAATACACCACAGCTAAACAACCATGACCCCCACAGGTAGTGGTCCCTGTTGCCTCGGCAGGACAGACATGGCCGTCTGTGACACACACACGCACATCAAAGTCCATGCACAAACAACGTGGATGTGGAGACTGTCTCCCATTGTGCACATGGAATCAGAGACATTGTAAACACAACATGCACACAGACTGTGGAGGGCCATCACAATTGTGGCAATGGGTCACCTTGTGACGTACATACCGTCCCACATGGGACTCATGGGGTATGTGACATGACATACACATACACAACCGTGAAATGTGACCATGCCACATGCTCTGAAATGAACAGTTGCACACCACAGTGTTCATGTGCACAACACACCAAGGATACTGTCCCCATGAACACGTGCACAGCCTGGGAGTGGCTGCCCCCAAGTGCCACCCACAAAACCACATGTTGACCTCCATACACGGAACAGGTGATGCAGCCTTACATGCCTTAGGATACAGTGTGGACAGGCTGTGGTGTTGTAGGTGTGCCCCTCACTCCCTGGGAAGTAAATGTGGCTGGCATACGTTCACCTGTGACAGGCATGGTGACATATGCCAGTGACTTGTACAGGGACGCGTTGTACAGCAATGGACCGATCGGTGCGCACGCATTGGCCATTGCATACAATGTGAGCGGGTACGCGTTGTATTCGCAATACGCGTTGTACAGCAATGGACCGATCGGTGTGCACGCATTGGCCATTGCATACAATGTGAGCGGGTACGCGTTGTATTCGCAATACGCGTTGTACAGCAATGGACCGATCGGTGCGCACGCATTGGCCATTGCATACAATGTGAGCGGGTACGCGTTGTACAGCAATGGACCGATCGGTGCGCACGCATTGGCCATTGCATACAATGTGAGCGGTACGCGTTGTATTCGAAATACGCGTTGTACAGCAATGGACCGATCGGTGCGCACGCATTGGCTATGGCCTGGCATGGCAACGGACGCGTTTTCAAACCTTCAACGAGTCGGATGCTGTAAATTCAGTTGGCCACCCACAACAATGTTGCAAATTCATGGGTGTCATGAAGTTGAACTTTTGAAGGATGCTGTGGGCGTGTGTAAGTGGTGCAAATCCATGGATTGGCCAGATTCAGAAGATGCAAACGACTTGGACCTATCACTTTGGACACATGGGACAGTATCTGCCTCAGCAGCACACATATAATGCTGGCTGTTCCCCTGAGAGCTCACTTGCCTGCACTACATGCTCCAGGACGACATCTGCCACCACCACTGCTGCTGTATCTGCATCCTCTGGCTCCTGCAATGGCACGTACTGTGGAGAGAGCCCCAGCCTTCAGCACTGAGGAGAACCAGGCCCTGCTGGACAGCCTCCTTCCACAGTACAGCAAGCTGTATGGGAAACCAGGGGAGCAGGTGAGTGTGCTGTCCACTGCCTAACTAAATGTGCATGTTGTCTGACTAGCAAGACCTACAGTCTGCACGCCACTGGCTAGCAGGCTCACTGAGTAGTTGTCACCCCTATAGTGTGTAGTTACATGCACTGAACAGGTATAGTGCAGTAACAGTGCATTTAAACAAGGTTTTACTTCCCAGGCAATGATACCATGTAGTAACTGCTGGCAAACTGTTCATAGCCATCGTTGCACTGCCTGTGTACATCATGTGCCCCTGTGATTTAGACATGTATATCCAAATGTGTGATGCACGGAAATGTTGCATGTGTAGTAATGGGCTTTTCACTTTGTCATCCTCACAGGTTGATGCCCACCAGAAGCAGAAGATATGGCTGACCATCGTCCGGGCAGTGAGATCCGTGGGGACTACAAGCGCCGGATCCGCAACTGCCAGAAGAGGTGGCAGGACCTTCGGGGCTGGACCCGGAGGATCGCACGGGTCCAGCTGAAGCTGTCGCCTCCTCGCAGGAGGGGCGGACACCGGACCCTGACCCCCCACATGCTCAGGATCCTGGCGGTGGTCTTCCCTGATCTGGATGGGCAGCTGAAGGCCAGAGAGCAGCAAGGAGGGGGTGAGTCCATGACTGCATTGTGAACTTTGTCTGCCATGCTATGTGCCCTCCTCTGGCCTGGTTAAACTTCCACAGTACATCAGTCATGTGGTCCAGGACCCATGTCCCTCAATTGTGCACTGCCCACTCCTCATCTGATACCCAGGTGTGGCCCTTACAGTCAGGGAATTGTGTCACTTGGGTACTGTGTCCTTGCATTTTGCTTAGCTCAAGGTGGGGGACAGCATTTGTTCCCCTAACTCTGTGGTGGGCATCATGGGTGGGTCCATTGCTTACACAATGCCTGTGTTCTGACATGTAATCTGCGTGTTACTTTGATATGTGGTCCAATTGCTGAGCTGATCCACCACATGTGCCTGGGGTATTTGGCACACACCCATGCTGCGGGTGTGAACAATGTTTGGGCCTCAGGAGTATGTATATCAAGTGTGTCACACATACTTAGCCACCTGCCTACTGTCCAGGGCTCATCCCTCATTCACGTGGGGCAGGACAGTCATGCCTACTCCAGGCCATACAATACACTCTGTACTCCCACTCCCGTGTATCAGCTGACACGTTGTGCTCAGTGATATGTCCCCTCAGGTGTCTGCCTCTGTGTCATTGTGCTGTGGCTTCGTTGTCAGGACTACTGGGGTGTTTCTCGGTTGGGGCTCAGCATGCCACCGGAGATGTGACCATAGGAGATGATACTTGTGTGACACATAGGTGTTTGATCACTTGACCGTGCAGACTGGGGTATGCGAATGTGAAGTTCAGGCAGCTGTTTCCCATTCACAGCAGATTGTGAGGTGCTCAGGTTCCGAGGGTTGTGTTACAGGTCTCCCATATGTCCAATTGGTATGACGTGGACAAATAAGAGTTCAGTTGATGTGGTGTGTGGGGGATGGACATGTGCACTTGTTCAGCTCCAGGACTTGCATTCCCCATGACCTAGGATTGTGACACAGTGCAGACTGCTGTTGTCTGGCTGCCCTTTCCATGTGACTGGAGACAGTGATGTATGACTTAGCAGGCATGCCTGTGCCATGGCATGAAACTTCCAATGAGTGATCCTGCAGGGGAGTGACATGTGCTACATGCACCCCATTGTGGCAATGACTATCAGGACATGGGTGCATCATGGTGTCTGGTGCTGGTATGCATCACATGCATTTCAAAATTGACTCTGGCCATCCCTTTATCCGGACATCTGTACTGACTCAGTGGCAAGAGTTGTGATGTGTGCATGTTCACATACTTCACCGTGTTCTCTGCACTGTCCAACTACTGTGTAGGTGGTGCATGTGTCCACACTGGGGTATTGCCATCCCACAGACACCAGACAGATGGGTGCAAGGCCAGGAGGGATGTGAGTGCCATGGTTGACCATCAGACTGTCAATTGGCTTCTCCTACTCTGTTTGGGCACTTTTGGCAGTGTTCAACTAAGGATGCCAGGGCTTGGTCTGTAATGTGCTGTACTTACTGTGGTGTGTGCGGTCGGTGCAGGTGACTGATGTTTGTCTGTTTCCCTATTGTTTGCAGATACATCCACGGCCACAGGAGGGGACAGCTCCACGGACCAGGAGGAGCCGCAGAGCCAGACTGGGTCAGCAGCCGAGGAGTGGTCGGAGGGACCCAGTGGCACGGAGGGCGAGGGGAGCCACACCGAGGAGTCCTCAGCAGCATCCACCTCAGCTGAGGACCACAGCAGCTCGGAGGATGACTCCCTTGTGGAGGCGGGTGTCAGCAGCCACCACACCCCAGCTAGTGTTGCTGTCCCCGACCACCACCACCACCACCGCCCTCCCATCGGCTCCCATTCCAGAGGTCCGTGGAGGCTCCCGTGTTCGGGAGCATGTCTCCTTCGTGCCAGGCACCGCACCCCCTGCCCCTGTGTCCCCTGCTGCCCTGAGTGAGGAGTCTGTGTACCTCCTTCGCCAGCTCCATGTAGGGCAGACAGCAATGCTGAGTGTCCTCCATGCCCACACCACTCTGTTGACTCAGCTGGTGTCGTTCATGGAGGGCATCTCATCGGGCATGTCTGCCCTACAGAGGAGCAATAGGTCCATGGACTCCTCCCTGACGGCAGCAGTGTCCCTCCTCCAACAGTCCCTCACACTTCCTACCTCTGCCCCATCCACACTCCCCAGCACCCTACCTGTCCCAAGCACACACACACCGGCACAGGCACACACCAGCACAGACACAAGCAGCACACAGACACACACGCCAAAATCCAGACGCACACGCACGCACAGTCAGGGGACTGATACCACACTCACAGGGGATGGGGCCCAGGCACACACACACGCATCCACAGTCACTCCGCAGTCCTCCGATACCTCTCCCTCCAAGGCCCCTTCCCTTGCCTCACCTGCAACCCCACCTACAGCGGGTCTTCCTCTGTGACCTCGGCCTCTTCCCCTCCGATCCAGCTGATCCAGCATACCGGGGGAAGAGGAAGTCCACCCACACAGAGGGAGTGCCCTCGCCCCGGACACCCTCCCCCAGGCGCAGACCGACTGAGGCACCCATCCGCAAGTCCCCCGGACCCGGAAGAGCAAGACCCCGCCGCCGCCCTGCAGCTCAACCACCAAGTCTCCTTCCTCCATCCCTCAGGCCCCCACTCCACAGGTGCCCCCACCACACCCTGCCCCAGGTTCCCCCACCCACAGATACACCATCCCCAAAATGATCCGGCCTTCTCCCCCTGCCACTTGCTCTTCCAGCACCACACCCCCCGCTGCGCATGTCTGTGCCACTGGTGTGGAGACGGTGTCCACCCCCTCTGTCCTGCCCACCTTACCTGAACCCCATTCTCCTCCCCTGGAGATAGGCACTGCAGTGGAGTCCACTACCACCCCGTCTGACTTGGGCACTGCAGTGGGGAACCTGTCCACTCCATCTGCACGGCCCACTGCAGTCGTGCCAGCACCCACACCATCTGAGTCATGCCCCCCAGTTGTGCCGGCACACACCATGTCAGACACCTCCACTGCAGTTGTCAGTGACTCTCCAGCACCCACCACCCCTTCCCTGCCTCCTTCTGGTGAGCCCTGATCCTGTCCCTGCGGTGCCTGGCCTGCCCCCCGTATGCCCCTCCGAGGGGATTGTCCCTGGTGTGTAGCAGTGCAGGCATGCGAAGGGTGACATCTGGCACTGTCACCCTGTTTGGACTCATATTATGGACTGGCCATTGGCCTTTGTTATATATTTTCTTTCACTTCTCTCACCCAAATGCTGAATAAAGCAACTTTATGTTCTCTAGTTGTTTTGCTTCTGATGTACATGTTGTTGATGATGCTAACCGTGCCCTTGCTGCAGTGATGCTGATTTTTGGTCTCATGAAAATGAAGTGTTACTGTGCAGGAACCCATGTGGTCCACGGGGAATGTGTCCTATCCTGTAGTGTATCCATGTCATCCTTTGCAGCATATGAGGGTGTCATGTTTCCAAGATTTGGCAATGGGAATTCCTAGGTTTTATTGGCAATATCACATCTGTGGCTTACAGCCCTGCACATCTGTTGTGCTTGCCATTGTTCAATTAGTCTACTTCCCTGACCGTGTGGCCATCTCCACTGGACATGCAAGTTTGGGCATCAATGGGGAAGGACTCATCTGTGTTATCAGTGCAACTTGCTATACATGTGTGTTGGATCTGTGCTGATGATTTCGGTGACACTCCCATGACCAGGCTGATATGACGGGAGCCTTCATTTGGTGCTAATTGTTGACTGTGTGACCAAGTGTTCTGTTGACATGATGGAGCCCTACTGAGGCAACGTATGGGCCAGCTTTCCTCACACAGGAGTGGGGTCCCCTCATGGCAGTGTGTAATTCTGTGACATTGCCTGAGCCCAAGGTGTGTGTTGTGTGAGCATGTCTGTGTGTGTTCACTTCCATGTTGCTGGGCATGCTGGGATCCCTAGTGATGTTCCTGTTTGTGATGCTTGCTGAGTTGACCTATGTTCCCCCAAAGTCTTCTCCCTGGGTTCTCTGGGATGTGGGTGCATGGCACATTACTGGTCATCAGGGTGTCACCCATAGGTGTGTTTGCTGTCAGGGCTGAGTTTGTGGGCAAACGCAGATGGGACACAGTCAGGATTCCCCTTGGCACTTGTTGTTTACACCTGTCATGTAATTTCCAGTTTGTGTTATCTTTCAGTGATTGTGACACGTTGTGTGTGTGACTGCTGCCACTCCTCAGGGTCAGGGCTGCAATGTTGGAAGTTGTCTATGTGTGTTCTTTGTGGGTGACCTTGGCTTCTTCATTGGTGTGTGACTGTGGCCGGGATCCCATTGGTTGGTGTGGTATTGCCGTCATGTCCATGTACAGCGTACTGTGCAGTGTGTCAGACATTCACGAGTCTTGTTGACTGGCCATGTGTGATGGGTTTCTGCACCTTAGTTGCCACCGCCACCCCTGGGATTGTCATGGGTGCATGTGCAATGTCACCAGTGCATGTGATCTTCACTGCTGCACATTGTTGGAGGTCGAGGTGTGTGGTGTTGAGTGTGTGCAGATGAGAGTTGTTGCCCGGCTAGGCCCCTGCCTCCATGTTGGCCTTGGCTGACTGGCCGTGCTGACTGATTTGTGCTTGTGTAGGTGTGATGGTAGTTTGTTGCTCAGGACACATGACTGTGGTTCACAGTGTGAACGACATCTAGCTTTGTCATCACAGTGGGATTCTCATGCAGCCCAGGGTCACCACATTGTGGGGACCCTGGGGGTAGTGCTGTGGTGTGTCTGTGTCTTGCTGTGTTAGTTGCTGTTCCTACATGCTTGTGTGACATGTGTGATTTGTGCTCCCTCTCATCTAACAATGCCTGATTGCCCACATAGGGGATTTGGATCCATGAGTTACTTTTGTGTGGCACTGTATGCGCATCTGTGTAATTGGTATTCAGGCCTCATCATGTGTTGTGTGGTTGCCTGGGGACACTGGCACACCCCCCTCACCTGTTGTGTTTGATGTGCAGTGTGGGGCTGCCTGTTTGTGTTTGTGCATCTGCACCACTGCATTGGCATATCTTCGGTGTGCCATTGGCTGTATGTTGTTTAGTGGGTTCCCCCTGCTGTCCCTGGGACTCCTAGGTCATCAGTCAGCACGATGATCATGGTTTGTGTGTCCCATTGCTGCCATGGTATGGTATCTGTTCACCTCACATCTACAGTCTCCACAGGATATCTCCATTTGTGTGCCCATTGGTGCAAATATGTGGGTCTGCATTATGATGGTCACTTCTGTCATTGTGTCATTGATGAATGTTGACAGTGTCAGCCCCCATGGGTGATGTTTGTCTGCACATGGCCAAAGGTATGTCTTCTTTGCACTGCACTGTTTGCCTCCCCCAATCTATGTTGCTATGGGACACAACCACTACTTTGCCACTGATGTGTTTGTTGTTCTGTGACCAGGAATCATCCATGCAGTTTGGCAGTTGCAGCTTTTTCAATGTCAACACTTACCTTTTGATCACTGTGATGATGGGGGTTTAGACCCCATTGCCACAATGTTCAGAATGTGCTTCAGCTATGGAGCCCACACTTACCTTTTGGTCACTGTGATGATGGGGGTTTAGACCCCATTGCCACAATGTTCAAAATATGCTTCAGCTATGGACCCCACACTTACCTTTTGGTCACTGTGATGATGGGGGTTTAGACCCCATTGCCACAATGTTCAAAATGTGCTTCAGCTATGGACCCCACACTTACCTTTTGGTCACTGTGATGATGGGGGCTTAGACCCCATTGCCACAATGTTCAAAATGTGCTTCAGCTATGGAGCCCACACTTACCTTTTGGTCACTGTGATGATGGGGGTTTAGACCCCATTGCCACAATGTTCAAAATGTGCTTCAGCTATGGAGCCCACACTTACCTTTTGGTCACTGTGATGATGGGGGCTTAGACCCCATTGCCACGATGTTCAAAATGTGCTTCAGCTATGGTCCCCACACTTACCTTTTGGTCACTGTGATGATGGGGGCTTGGACCCCATTGCCACAGTGGTCAGGGTCTGCTTGCATTGTGGAGGCCACACACATTTATGTGTGACACATGTGATAGGGGGTCACATTGTATGTTCAATGTCATGTTCAGTGTTGTAGGCATTTGACACAGTCTACACACGCTTGTCATGGTGTTGGGAGGCTGTTTTTTTCTTACATTCCTTATGTTTGACTATGCTGGTTGTGTCATGCATTACCCATCCTATGAGTAGGGGTGGTGTGGGTGGTAGGCATCCAGCCCCCCCTGAGTAGGGGTGGTAGTAGTGGTAGGCATCCAGCCCCCCATGGGTAGGGGTGGTAGTAGTGGTAGGCATCCAGCCCCCCATGGGTAGGGGTGGTGGTAGTGACAGGTATCCAGCCCCCCCTGAGTAGGGGTGGTAGTAGTGGTAGGCATCCAGCCCCCCATGGGTAGGGATGGTAGTGGTGACAGGCATCCAGCCCCCCTGAGTAGGGGTGGTAGTAGTGGTAGGCATCCAGCCCCCATGGGTAGGGATGGTAGTGGTGACAGGCATCCAGCCCCCCCTGAGTAGGGGTGGTAGTAGTGGTAGGCATCCAGCCCCCCATGGGTAGGGGTGGTAGTAGTGACAGGCATCCAGCCCCCCATGGGTAGGGGTGGTAGTAGTGACAGGTATCCAGCCCCCCATGGGTAGGGGTGGTAGTAGTGCCAGGTATCCAGCCCCCCCTGAGTAGGGGTGGTAGTAGTGGTAGGCATCCAGCCCCCCATGGGTGGGGGTTGTACTCGTGACAGGTATCCAGCCCCCCATGGGTGGGGGTGGTAGTAGTGACAGGTATCCAGCCCCCCATGGGTAGGGGTGGTAGTAGTAACAGGCATCCAGCCCCCCATGGGTAGGGGTGGTAGTAGTGGTAGGCATCCAGCCCCCCATGGGTAGGGGTGGTGGTAGTGACAGGTATCCAGCCCCCCCTGAGTAGGGGTGGTGGTAGTGGTAGGCATCCAGCCCCCCATGGGTAGGGGTGGTGGTAGTGACAGGTATCCAGCCCCCCATGGGTAGGGGTGGTAGTAGTGACAGGTATCCAGCCCCCCCCTGAGTAGGGGTGGTAGTAGTGACAGGCATCCAGCCCCCCATGGGTAGGGGTGGTAGTAGTGGTAGGCATCCAGCCCCCCATGGGTGGGGGTGGTAGTAGTGACAGGTATCCAGCCCCCCATGGGTAGGGGTGGTAGTAGTGACAGGCATCCAGCCCCCCATGGGTAGGGGTGGTAGTAGTGGTAGGCATCCAGCCCCCCATGGGTAGGGGTGGTGGTAGTGACAGGTATCCAGCCCTCCATGGGTAGGGGTGGTAGTAGTGACAGGTATCCAGCCCCCCCTGAGTAGGGGTGGTAGTAGTGGTAGGCATCCAGCCCCCCATGGGTGGGGGTGGTAGTAGTGACAGGTATCCAGCCCCCCATGGGTAGGGGTGGTAGTAGTGACAGGCATCCAGCCCCCCATGGGTAGGGGTGGTAGTAGTGGTAGGCATCCAGCCCCCCATGGGTGGGGGTGGTAGTAGTGACAGGTATCCAGCCCCCCATGGGTAGGGGTGGTAGTAGTGACAGGCATCCAGCCCCCCATGGGTAGGGGTGGTAGTAGTGGTAGGCATCCAGCCCCCCATGGGTAGGGGTGGTAGTAGTGGTAGGCATCCAGGCCCCTATGTGTGTGTATGGCATTGGTGATAGCCATCCCGCCCCTATGGTGCTGCTGTTGCTGGTGTAAGTAATTTCTGCATCCCTATGTGTGTGTGTTATATGTCGGGTACGTGTGGTTTGTTTGTGTGGTGGGTGTCTGACTTACCTTCTGCGCCGTACGCGTCCGTACCAGTTCCGGTAATAGATGTAGAGTATTGGTAGGATCTGCGCGATTGGATTCATGGTTGGTTCGTCTCGTTCGTCTTTCTCGTTGCTTCGACTCGTCCTCGTGGCTGGCGTGTTCGTCTCGTAGCCGTGGATCGTCTTGTGGCGCGAATCGGAGCTTATGTGCGCCTCTCCCGGATGCTTTGACGTGCCGTGCGTAGCGACGGGTTCGGCGCGTACGGAGTGCGCATCGTACTAGTCCGGCCGGACGGGGCTGCATTTTGGCTTCCGTGCGACTCGATTATGCGTTTCCGGATCAGGCTCGGTCGGAGAACAGGAGCTGGATTGGGTGAGTGCGACTGGGTCGGGATCTGGGCAGTTATGCACATCGTACTTGCTCGTTCGGACGTATGAACGAATCGGTCGGAAAACACGTTTTCGCCTGGGTTTTTTCCCAGGCGAATAGTGTTAAGTGCGCCTCCGACCGGGATCGGAATCGACCCCATAGTCTTAGAACCTACCCTCACTCGGATATACTACATTTTTGCCAGATAGCTCTGAATCTTGGCGTAGCTCCAACACGTTTTGCATAGGCCTCCTCGAATCTGTAAGTCCTGCACATTTTACTAACCCATTGGTCAATCCTAGGTTGTTTAATAGTTTTCCAGTTTTGCAGAACAAGTGACCTAGCAACCGCTATAGAAATTATTACAAAATACTGTTGATGTTTCGTAAAACATTGTTCCTCCGGTGATGCACCAAATAATACCAGTCTAGACGATGGGTCAATAGTTGACGACACAAATTGAGAAATCATGATAAAAACATCTTTCCAAAATTGCTGCAATTTACTACATTCATAAAATGTGTGTACCCATCCTCCTTCATCCTGTTTATTACATCTAAAACATTGGTTCAGACTAGTAGGAAACATCTTATGCAATCTCAGAGGAGTATAATATGCTAACCATCTGGATAAAAAATTCATTCTTTTAAAATTAGCACCTCGCAATGCTTTATTCGAAAATTCATTAAGCTGTCGCCATTCTTTCGTATTAAACTTGCAACCTTTCTCTGAGTAGATTTTCTGGAGCTCTTTCATAATAATCTCTTCACTATGAGCCTGCTGATGTAACTGCCAATACCAAAATCACACACCCACTATTTTATGTGACATTTGCTTAGTAATTTGATGCGCGGCCTCACTCAGCATGGTATAATTGTTCTTAAGAAAATTCACGAGCTGAAGATATCTCAAAGAAAAAGCAGTATTTAAATAGCCGACTTGCAGCCTTATCTTTTCTCAAGTAATTAACGTTTGATGATTATAAAAATCCCCAAGCTGACCAAAACCGAATTATTGCCATACTTGGTAAAGCCCGCTTGGCAGCATTAAACCTCCAACTACCCAATCTTGAATAGGGGTATAAGCATGATATGCTGTAATATCTTGTGATTTATAAAAAAGCAGAATTCTCGCTGCCAATGCCAAAATGACCTTATACCTGGTCTTTTTGGGGAGTCTTGCTGATCGTAAAAAGATGGGAAGTTTTATGGCGCTTTCCTTCAGCATTTGTGTTAAAAATGTTTTATCAAAAACTGAGTTTTCCTCTCCTAGTTGTGATATCAAATTGAGCAAAGAGGCCTGATAATAAGTTGGAAAATTTGGGAGCGCTAACCCCCCGATGCTACATCCAATTGTAGTGTGGCTAGCTTAACCCTAGGGTGTTTATTATTCCACACAAACGTCCGAATCATTTTGTCCAATTCCTTAAAATAGGCACTTGGGATTTTCAAGGGTAGATTACTAAAGAGAAACTGAAACAACGGCAGCACCGACATTTTAACCATAGACACCCGACCTATTAATGTTCAATTAAGCAAAGTCCACTTTTCTAATAATTTTTTCACTTTCCCTAGCATAGTAGTATAATTCAGGGAAAAAAGTTGATCGTACTCATTTGTAACATAAATGCCTAGGTATCTGATTGGATGTGGATGTAGCAGTCGAGGATGTAAGGAAGCCGGGAAATCAGAAGGAACCAAATTAAATGTAAGGATTTCTGTTTTTGCTTGGTTAACTTTATATCCCCCTACCTTCGTGAATTTCTGAATTTCATCCATCGCATTCTGTATGCTAGACCCTTTAGCTTTAAGATATAAGATTATATCATCTGCATACAACTTGATTTTGGGCATACTTTCAATAGGGGGCACGATCAATAAATTATTACGAATTTTGACAGCGAGGGGTTCAATAAACAGGGAGAACAAAAGGGGGGATAACGGACAGCCCTGACGCGTGCCTCGTTTAATAATCACCCTCCCAGCTTCTCCACCATTGATGACAATTTTTGCTTCCGCCTGACTATATAATTTTTTTAACATATGTATCAACTGAACGGGAAAACCAAACTTAACCAAAATAGCAAATAAGGCACACCAATCTCCCAAACCAAAAGCCTTTTCAGCGTCCATCATCAAAATAGCCGCTTTAATTTTATTAACCGAAAAATAATCAACTGCTTGCATGAGAAAGTATGTATTGGTGGCCATTAACCGTCCTGGAAGGAAACCATTTTGATCAGTATGAACTACTTTTTGGGCGCATGGAGCAATCCTTCCAGCCCAGATCTTCATAAACAGTTTGTAGTCTGTATTTAACAAACTGATAGGGCGGTAGAAATTTGCATCGCGAGGATCTTTATCTTTTTTAAGGAAGACTACAAGTACTGACTCCTTAAAACTATTAGGGATATCTATCCCATCCTTTATCTGATTAAACAATTTAGTTAAAAAAGGAAGTAGTTCTTCTTGAAATACCTTATATACTTCGACCGGTATCCCATCCGACCCACTAGCCTTAGCGTTGGACCTACTTTTTAGTACTGCACAGACTTCTGACATTTCTATTATACTATTGAGCGACTCGGTATACTGCTGGGATATCTGCGGTAACTCGAGTAATTCAAGATAGGACCGCAATTCTGACTCCTCTACTGCCAATGTATCCGCATAAATTTGTTTAAAATGAGAAAGGAACACCTCCGATATTGCCTGTTTGTCTTCTTCTAGCAAGCCAGTAAAAGGATTTCTGACATGACTGATTATTTGCGCCGCTTTCTTACTTTTCGTAGTCCAGGCCAGGAATCTGCCGATATGCTGGCTTTCCTCATAAAACTTTTGTTGATACGCCTTGCTTCCCGTGATCTCCTCTAGCAGAAAGAAATCCTTCAACTGATTTTTAGCTTTTAATTGATCTTGCTGTAGTGTTTTAAAGGTATGTTCTGCTATTGCTGAAGAATCTAGGTTTTG
Source organism: Calotriton arnoldi (assembly GCA_963921515.1). NCBI lineage: Eukaryota > Metazoa > Chordata > Amphibia > Caudata > Salamandridae > Calotriton > Calotriton arnoldi. The sequence continues at coordinate 1,018,766 of CAWUFW010006988.1, forward strand.
TCTAGCTTCCTCTACTGTGGACTGTAACTCCGAGATCTTTTGCTTGCGTTTTTTGTTTAACCTGAGCTTATAGGCTATCATCTGTCCTCTAAAGGTGGCTTTAAATTCCTCCCAAACCACAAAAATTGGGGCAGTATTTACATTAAACTGGAAGAATTCCCTAATAAAAATTTCAGTTTCGGTCACCCAAGTATTATCTTCCAGTAGGGATTTATCAAACTGCCATCTTGCTCTCTCTTTCGGCTTGATCCTCAACCTTAACGTGAAAGAAACTACAGAGTGATCTGAAAAGGAATTGGCCAATATTTCTGACTTACCATTGGCCACCAGCTTATCCACAAGAAAAAAATCCAAACGAGATGCTGTTCTATATCTTGAGGAGTAACATGTAAATTGAGAGAAACCGGGGTGTCCCTGCCTCCAGGGGTCCGTTAATGCAAAGTCTGTTAACAAACTTTTTATTAGCTTTGCAGTTTTAGGCTTTAGCTGGCGTTTTGTTTTATTTGAGGTATCTAGTGCCAGATTCTGTATATAATTAAAATCTCCCCCTAGGATCAGTATACCTTCCGTATTTGCTACCAGTTGATATATTTGCTCAAGCGCTACAGTATCATCTTCTATGGGACCGTAGTAATTGACCAAATTTATTACTATCCCATCCAGTTTTACCTTCATCCATAGCCATCTGCCTTTTCCGTCTCTCTGGACCTCCTCAACCTGCCAATCTAATGTATTTGATAGAAGGATCCCCACCCCTCGCACCGCTAAGCTAGCAGATGAAAAATACGCCAATGAATATTTTTTAGGTAGCGCCATCTTGAGAGTTTCCGTCCTAAAATGCGTTTCTTGTAGGAATATGATTTCGGGAGAAAGGGATGCTAACCAGTTTAACAAAGCAGAACTTTTCGCGGGTTCAGTAATCCATTAACATTGCATGTAATCACTTTTATATCTTGCGACATTTGATCCATCCTAAATAGCCTGCCTCAGCTTTGCCCAATCTGAAATTTCTCTCAACAAACTTAACCCTTCTTTGACCAACACCTCCCGTCCTGGCCACTCTCTGAACTAATTTACAAACTTGTGCGCGTATCCAATATAATTCGCTTTTCTCCTGCTCATTTTTTCCATTGCTTACCCCTTCCCTAACCCACACCTCCACCCCCCTTCCCACCCCTGGCAAATGGGGAAAAGCCCACCATACCCCCTGTCTTCCCTCCCTGAATTTCCCCTAAGCCAGGTGCCATGTTATTGTACCCTAGTGTGAGCTACTGCCCCGCCCTACCCCGTGAGATAAATAAACAAAACAAAAGAAAAGAAAAAAAAGACAAAAAGGAGAAAAAGACAAAAAGAAAAATTCCAGACAATCATTCCAGATAGTTCAAACATTTTGCTTTTCTGTAGTAATTTTCTGCAAAAGTTCCTGGGCTTCATCGAGATTTGCGAACATGTGGAACTTCCCTTGAACAAGGACCCGCAGCTTTGATTGTTGAGCGATGGCTGCCTGCGCCCCCTGTGCCTTGAACAGATAAAGAAGCTTAACGAATTATTTCCGTCCCCGAGCCGCTGCTGCACTCATATCAGAGAAGATACGGCAACTAGGAACTTCCCGAGTGGAAAATTGCTTCTTTTGAATAGCCCTGGTCAATATCTGTTCCTTCACTCAGTAGTCAGCAAAGTTGACTAAGATAGTTCTAGGCGACTTTGAGTTCGGGAATGGCTGTGCTGGGACTCTATGTGCTCGCGTTATAGTAAGGTCACCGGAAAACTCGGGCAGCACATTCTCCCTAATAAAAGACTCAACCCACTGGGGCATTTGTGATCCCTCACAGCCCTCTGGGACCACAACTAGCCGTAAGTTTGAGCATCGAGAATGGTTTTCCAGCTCTTCTAGCTTTGTTTCCAGCAGATTTTCTGTTTTTTCTCTAATGAGGTCTGATGCTGCATTGATGTCATCTGATCTTCAAGGAGAGAAATCCTTGATTCAGCCTCTTGGTGTCTTGCCGGATAAGTCCCAACTGCTTCTTCGATTTTTGATAAACGTGAATGTAGAGCTGCTATCTCATTTGCTTGCGTTACTTTCATCTCCCTTATCTCATCGAGGATCAAATTTAACATGGCTTTGATATCAAATTGGAAACTAGTCCCAGCCTCTGATAGCTGATCTCCAAACGGATCTTCCAACCCTAACCGTGCTTGTTGTCCTATTACCACACTTTTTTCGGTTCCAGACGATAACGAAGGACCCCCCAGTGGTCCATGACGTGGAAGAGGACCCTGGAAGGCTGCGGGAGGACTTGGTTGAATACGCTCACAGAGATCTTGTTCTGAGGTTAGATTTGATGAGAGTGGTGGAGGCAGTTTGGATTTCAAAAATAACGGGTATTCCTTAGCCTTACTTTGAGATGTACTGGCGAGATTTTCCTGAGTGATCTCATGGTTCACCATTGCATCTTGAATCACAGCTATCGGGCTGACTATCGAACTCCCCCTACCATTACTGATCCAGATGGTACACAGCCTCGTTCTTCAGGCAATACATTCGTAGTTGTTTCTCTCTGGCTGGGACTCACATCCCTCTCCTGATTGGGGTCCTCCTGACTCCCCGCTCCATGTTCCAGGACCTCATCTTCAGAGCTCGTCAGACTAGAAATTGGAACTGACCCACGGCATGGCTTCTGCAAGCGCTCAGCCCTAACATTTGCAGAAACAGTCTTCAGCTGGGTAGCTCGAGTTTTGGATGTAAGAGCCACATTTGAATCGACATGGGCCATTACATTGGCAATCTTTAAGTGCTTCCCCATCCTAGCAGTAGATCCTAAAAGCAAATGCTCAAGAAATACGCTTGTGTAGTCATGGGGGTGTGCCCCCCTCTGAGCCGTGACACTTCCACACTTCTGCAGAGCAGAGCCCTATGCAGTCTAGCACCTGGTCAATAGTTTTACCAGCTTACTCCAATGGAGCTCCTGAGGGCCTTTTTATCCAGCAAGATCCAAGACAAGTTTTACTGATACAGCCCACAACAGCAGCAAGCAAAGAAGAGAAAAAAACAAAAAAAATCTGTGATTTTTTCTGCTTACTTTTTGTTGATGCTGCAGCTTATTTTTTCCCCCTTCACTCCACCTTCACACTGCATTCTGTCCTCCTCCAATATCTCCGTTGCCACCGGCCTCTCACACAGCCTTTTCTTTTCCTTTTCTTTCCCCTTCCCTTTCTCTCCTTCCTTTACCGCGAGGAAGCGCCGCCCTTCACCGCCGGTAAATTCAGCTCCGAAAACGCGGCATCCAGCCACGACTCCACTCCGCTCCGGTCGCAGGGGAGCCCAACAAACGCTGGGCAAATGCCGAATGCCGAATGTCCCGGCAGAGCCCCTCCCCCCCCCGGGAGCAAACCAACACACACGGAGTGATCCCAGCAGCAGCGGAGCACCTCCAACAGCAATAGCGAGCCTCGCACAGCTACAGGTCAGGTCAGTGATCGGCGTTCTCCATTAGTGAGGGCAGGGCAGTGTTCATCTGAGGCTATGTGCGGGCGGGAATCGCCGTAGCCTCCATCCGTCCTCCAACAGCATCTCTTCACCACCCTAGAGGACGATAAGCAAACAGCACTTTATTGCATGATCAATCAGAGGGTTAATGTACTGTAGAACACACAATTGTCCTCAAAAGACTGAAAGAGTGGATAGAGATGACTATAAAATGGAGTAATTCCTTCATCACTTACCGGTGACACTGCCTACAAGCCCACATTAACTTGTTTGATTAATCACCTTGCACAGTGACATGAGGAGTGTACCTCAAGGATTCTGTCTGCTTCCACCAGTTTGTGCCCACTTGCTTAGCTTCTACAACAATATCAGGAGCATTTTCTGATCTATGTATATAATACCAAGAGTTCCTTCCTCCTAGTGGATGACTTGGGTAACCAAATAGATTAAGCCCAGTGCATCTCACATCAACATCACAGTATGTAATAAACTTAAACTTAATATTCTCAACAGATTAATTTCATGATTAAGGGTATCAACTTTCACTGTGCATGTTTCGACTCCTGCAATCACAACTTCAAGTGCAATTAACAATAGCCCTGCTAATGACGAGCTTTGGCTACTACACCTCTGTGTAGAGCAGATTACTTCAGAGATCCCAGAATCAAGCATCAAAGCTATGCCTGAGCCTCAAAAAGAAGTATGGGGAAACCTGCTTTGGAGTCACTTTGTTGGTTTCCAGTGGAGTCAAAGATTAAATTAAAGATTCTATGCACCAACCACAAATATGTTGATGCAATGGCCTGGGCTACGTAAAGAAACTAGCAAACCACTACATCACAGTGGTATTTTTTCATTCCACTATTTTAGGTGTAGGTTAATAATATGTTTATCTGGACAAATTAGTCTTTAAAACCATATCTTACCTACTTGAAAGCAGATACAATAAATGCATTTACATTACATCTGCCACATTAGTTTGTTTCATCTTAATTATAGCTGTAATCATAACGGACACGTACTTTACAACGCGGCTTCAACCACGCATTCCGTTTCATCGCAAGATGAACACCGCTTGCCTTAACCACGCATATGGCTGAACCACGCATATGCGTGGTTAAGGCAGTCGGCGTTCTAGCTGCTGGCTGTCGGGGAGAGGAACCGGAAAGGAGGACCTGCGCCAAGGACGGGGACCTGCGCCAAGGTAAGTTGGGCTGGGGCTGGGGTAGGGTTTAAGGGAGGGGGCCGCGTTTAGTGCTCAGGGCGGGTGGGCAAAAGGGGGGTAGGTTCCAAGAGAGAGGAATGATTTTAGGGCTCAGGGCGGGGGGCTGGGGTCGGGTAGGTTTTACGGCAGGGGGCAGAGTTTTAGAACTCAGGGCAGGGGTGGTGGAAGGGGCAGTTTCCAGAGCAGGTGAGGCAGTTATTAGGGCTCAGGGAAAGGGAGGGGTTCGGGGTAGGTTTTAAGTAGGGGGAAGAGTTTTAGGGCTCAGGGCAGGGGAGGAAGGGGCAGTTTTCAGGGCAAGGGGGGCAGTTTTTAGGGCAGGGGAGTCAGGTTAGTTTAAGGTTTAGAGGGTAGGGTCATTCTTAGGGCTGGGAGGTCGGGTTATTGGGCAAGGGCCAGGATTTTAGGACTCAGGGTGGAGGGAAAGGAGCATAAACATTACCACACATCCCTTTACCAAACATGCCTTTACCACGAAATTGCGTGGTAAAGGCATGTGTGATAAAGGCATGTGTGGTAAAGGAATGCGTTGTTGAGACGCATTCGTGTTTCAGGCTGCGTGGTAGAGGTATACGGGGTTAAACCATGCGTGCCTCTGTCATACAACCTAACCATAAATCTTCCTAACACAATTGACACATCTAAAAGTGCATATTAACCTTTAATTCTATCACCGACTTTACCGTCAAGGTACAATATTTTAAGAACACAGGCTTAAAAAACATTTTGTGTATATTCATAAACAAAAGACAGTCTATTAAGATGTGTTATAATTGCATGTGTTATTCAGTAAACAATAACATTTGTCGTTATTCTTTTCTTAACCATAGAATTTCGGCACTAGAACTATAGGATTACAGCCTATTCTAAATTTAAAAACAGCTAAACGCAAATTGTGGTCTTTTAATTTTTACAGATAGGGAAACCCTTCCTCATTACTGTGTTAGCTCCATTGATGACATATCCTTCATATATTCAAAATACTGCTTCTGCAATATTGTGTCAGCTGTTTTTTCAGGGCTTTTTCTTTACCAGTGAACAACTCCCATGATTCTATATTCCCAAGTAATTCATTTTTTTGTTTACATCTGTCAATCGCATTGACTAGACTGATTGCTCATTCTCTCTTACAAATAAGTGCTTCTTACAAACAAAGTTAAGATACTTTGTGCGAGTTTTGTACCACAGACATTTTAATAATGTAGCTTAACAGACGAGTTACTGCGAGCTCTGTCCATGATGTAAGTGTGAATTCTCACCAAATTGCCTGAATTGTTGCACATTGTGGTATGTTTATTACTCTCCATAGGAGAGTAGTAAACATACCAGGAGATTTTCAACTAAATATGCAATTTCAACTCCACATAATACCATATAATACCATCAGAGATAATTTAGCTAGGTATGCAGACATAAGAGGGTGCAATGAATACCCGCCATAGTCCTACTGAATCTTAGCAGAGCCCCTTCCGATATTGTTTCTATAATTTTTCAGAGCTGAAAGTGATCAGTCCAGTTTAGAGTGTTTGAAAATAACAGGCTGAGATATTCTCAGGCGGAGAAATTTAAACCTGTTTACTTCCTCTCATTTTTATAGGAACCATTTATAGTTTGTTGTTTTTTGCAAAAAATCATTATCTTAGTTTCTTCAATACTAATATGTAAAACATTTGCTTCACAATAAATGGCGAGTGCATCTAATTTCCTCTGTAGACCTATCACTATATAATTCATGAGAATCCGATTGTCGACATATAGCAAGCAAGGAATATTTACTTTGCTGAGAAGGAGGAGGTTGTATTTAAAATAGACGGGAGATCCGCGACATTGTTGGTGCAAAACACAATGGTGGCACAAACGATTTTATACTAAGATTTTTTTCACGGGTCTGCCAGCCACATCAAATTCAACCTGTGCCCAGTTTGATGTGTGCATTTGTTGTATCAGGGAGAGAAGACCAGTTGGTATATTCCAGTTAATCAATTTTCACCTTAGGAGGCCTTCTGATATTGAATTTATTAGCAAAGTACAGTTTGTCTCATATACTCCATTTACCAATCTCAAGAACTATTTTTGGTTACTATTATCTCATTCATTTCTTGCCATTTCATATTTAAATAAGCAATTTCTTTTATCAATGTTTTTGAATTTTTACATATTTTATTTTGTTCTAAACAAGTTGAGTCAAACCACTTTCCTCTCTTTCAAGTGTATTTTTGGATTTTTTAGATTGATAATTTGGAGACACAAGAAGACCTCACATACTAACAACCTAAAATCATTCCAACTTATTTTAGGGTTTTATTAAATTCAGCTTCTACACAGATATCTGACTGGTAATTGTAGAGTGACTGAATATGGGTGGGATCTAGGAGTGTGGTGAGTTTCTTAGGGTGTACAATTTCTACCAGAAGAACTACATTTTCTCTCACATGGTGTCAGAGAGTGATACCTTCATTGCCCAATGGCCACTCCCCTCCATATCCTGAATCTTATGATCTGTAAACAGATGAAACTACCAAATATATACAAAGAAATAGTCATCAGTACAAAGTTGGTATCCATAACAAAATGTTTCATATGCTGATGTGTAATGAGGTACCCCCATTTAGGCACATTAATTCATTTTCTGCTACCAGTCTAGCAATCTTTTCATCCATTTTTGAGCATTTGCAGAAGGGGAAGTCTGCATTTGGGACTTTATGTAACTCTAATGTGTCCCCTATAATTTCATCTGTCATTATTGAAGTATAATTCAGTTCCAATCCCCTGGTATTACAGTGATTGCCTCGGGATAATCTAACCTTAGCTGTTTAATTACTAGTACTAAATCTTCCATCATTATTGGGTAGTGGGAATCTGAGTTTTATTTATGCAAATATTAACCAAGAGTGACGTTTCATTTGCCAACTCATTCCCATGTGTTACTATTATTTGAACAAATTGCATGCTTATATCCATTGTTCTTGGCAATTTTTGTCAAAACAAGTTTAATTAAACAACCTAACAGTCTTCTCTCACTAATTTGACAAACATTCACACAAAATGCTGAATAACCTTCTACCATGGATTTCTTCCACAGCCATGTTTTCTGAACCATTAAGATATGATATTTACTTATTAAATCAGTCATATCTTTTTCACTAGTTATTCTTTAAAATCTCTGAATGTTCCAATTCACCAATTTAATGATCAATAAGCACACCTCATATAAGTCTACCTCGTTGTATTGGAACGATTGATCACATGCATACTAAGTAGATAAAACATCATACATATTGAAGGTTGAGTAGACATAAGGTGACTATCGTCTCATTTCTTGTTTCATTGCTTATTACTATGTGCAATATATGGTTATTAATATGCTTTTGCCAATTTTCCCTAAGAATGGGGAGAAATTTCTTCCTTGAAAAGTTACTTAGCCTGACATGACTACTTTGGGGCACATATTGGAACACTGTTTTATCCCTAGGTCGATTTAGTTAATTGCATCAGATTCATTTAGGATTCTTTTCTTAACAAAATTAGAAAACAAGGATATTTTTGTCTGTTCTCTTCCATCTGCACTTTTGACAAAGCCTACAAAGTTCAAATCTTTCGTAGTTATTTCTTCATTGCTGGAACTTGACTGAATAGATTCAAGACTGTTGATCTATTCAATGGTCATAATTTCCTTACTTTTGTCTCTTTTCGGGCTATGTTAAGGTAACTATGCAAGTCTTAGTTAATTTGATTTATATGCTAGACATTTTTATCACTTCTCCTCTCCTTTGTATTCCCTGTTTTTGTTTTAATATATTCCAAGCTGACTCTGTTGCTTTTAGCTTTTGAATTCCCACAGTTGATACATTATTTCCTTATGATGGTGAAAGTTCTTCCTCTTTCAATAATACCATTCTTCCTATTAGAACTCTTATTTCCCTGGCTTAAAACTGCAACTACATAGGTGATTTCATTTGTTGATCTCCTTGATTTAAAGGCTTTATATTTGCTATTCTGAGCTCTTTTATTTTCTTGAGGCAGTTCTCTTAACATGTATGTAAGTCTTATATGTAGAGAGAGAATTTTATTTCATGATCGCTTTGAATGACTATAGTTATACACTTAGGGGCCCATTAGGATGGCGGGCGGATCGCCCCCGCCGGGCCGGCGGTAGCCACCGCCGGCCCAGCAGGGGCGATCCGCCCGCCATCCTCACTAGAATGACCCCCCGCCACATTAGGATGGCTGGGGGGTCCGCGGCGGACAGGAAGACCGTCCGCCGCTTTTCCGCCGGTCGACTCGTCGACCGGCGGAAAAAGTGCCTGCATATGGTGGCGGTGTCTGCGAGACACCGCCATCCATATTACGATGCTGGCGGTCAATGGCCTTTCCACGGTGGCGTTGCCGCCATGGAAAGGCATACGGTCCTTGCTCTTGGGGGCCCGTTGCGGGCCCCCAGGGTGAAGGGGGGGTGGGGGGTGCACATGGGGGGTACCTATGGTACCCCCCTGCATTTGCATGCACAAGGTGGCAGGCACCGCGCGGTGCCTGTCACGTTGTGCATGCAAATGCACAACATGCTGTTTTACATTGCGGCGGATGCTGCTTGCAGCACCGCCCGCCGCAATGTAAAATATGCCTGATGCGCCCGCCACTGTGGCGGGCGCATCGTAATCGGCACAGCGGGACCGCCGCACCCCTGGTGGGTGGCCCCGCATTCCGTTGTGGTGGCGGGCGGACTTTGTCCGCCCTCCATCGTAATAGAGCCCTAAATTTCTTACCAGCATAGGCCTCGTAGATATCTATATATGTATACTGATTCTGAAGCTAACGCTGTTCCCATTTTAGTATTATCATCTTGAATTTCTTTTAATCTCAATCTTACAGTAGCCTTGTCTGTGTTTTCTCTCTACATTGTATTGCCCAGTAGCTTGTCCTTCCTCCTCCCTTCTTGTATTGTTGATTTCCCTTTTTGTATTCCTGGTTGACTCAGTGCAGTAATATTGGTAGGCAGCGTTTTTCCTTTTGTAGCTCTGCAGATGTATCTTTGAGATGTCCAGATTGGCTCTGCTGATTTTTATTTGCCACAATCAGTGCCTCTAATATATCCTGAATGGTCCCCTACATAGGAAGAACATCAAGAAGTGAAGATGCTGAAGAGGGATGTATATTTATGTTAGATTACAACATATTTTGTTATTGCTCTTTAGGCACTTCTGTAGTATGATCAGCATGGTCACTGAATTTTAAATCATGACTGTAATCTTGTTGGTGATTCCCACGCAAAACATTAAATACAGTTTGATTTTGTGAAAAAATAAATATATCACAATCATTCTCTGGTGCTATTGTGTTTAAGTATTGAGGGGAAGATAATCGAGGCTCTCTTTGGGTGAGAGATACATTTGGAAACTCATTTAGGTAGTTTTATTACTTCTGTAAGGACAATATCTGCATTGCCTTCAATTTCTGTCAATTCAGCATGTGGTCTTTGTACACTTCCTTCATTGGAAACACAGCCATCATTTGAGACAACACTGGTTGAATTGTTATTTGCTGAATTAATATTGTTTTTAAAATGCTTGTTTACAAAATTTTGAATGGACTTTTCAAGCATGGGAGATTGATTTTTAAAATGAAGACATACTTCCTAGTATTTCTTCTTCAGTTCATTTTAACATGTTAACCCATTCCCCCTTTTTTGTCACAACCCTATTTGTCCTTAAACGAAGGCTGCATAATAATGACTGTATCCCCATTCTGTATTCTCGGTGCCCTCTTCAGTGACACCTCTACTCTGTCACCGTTCATGGCCTCAGAGAATCTGAAGAGCTAAACTCTTAAGGCAACAAGGACAGGAAGTGTTGGCTAAACTTAGAAAAAGTAATCTTGCGTCACTGACACTCAGAGCTTTACTTCTTTTGTACAACCAGAAAACAATGTTTTAAAAAAAATTAAATAGTGGGATGTGTAATTTTAAACATTCAATGTATTGGTACTGGGAACTATCTCAACAGCCTTCCCTACAACCTGCCGCACATCCAAATATGCTGCCTTACTGAACTAGGGCAGGGGTACACAGTAAGATATGGGACGGGCACAAAAACAAAGTCAAAAAGGGAACTATACAAAAGGTTCCAACAGAATGTTCCAGCAGGCAGCTAGCAAAAGAAGAAGTTTCCCTTAGGTAGTATATGCATCATCAATATTGGCATCAGTATTTCTAATTCCTCCTTCAGTCCGCCAACTGAGCAATCGCTGGTGGCACTGAGCGCTGTCCAAGCCGCCAAGCATGCACTGTGAACACGGCTGTGCCATTGGCCACTACCACTTCACTCTGCCCAGCCTTAGCCTCCGTCCTGAGTTGCCTCTCAGCACTCAGTATTGTTCTTTTTCTTCCAAGGTCAGTGAAATCACTGAAATCATGGCTTTTTCCCGCTTCAAGTCCTTTGCCTACCTCTCTTCACTTTCTCACTGTCTCGGCTACCCCAAACAGGCTCCCAGACCTGGAGATAAGTCCTACCTGATTTGCCTGCAGCCCGACTACTTGAGTTGTTGGTTAATCAACTGTTGCTCACTGTGATTACAGCCAGCGGCCTCTGGCTCTCGGTTCCTCCGGTTGCTGTTGAGCCACTATCAGGCTAATTAGAGGCTTACTTGTGGCTTATTAGTGTTGGCATCAATTGTGGGGGTGGAGTAATGTGGGAAATCTGCGTGTCACCTCCCCTTTGAAGTCTATTCCATCTGAACACCGCTCTGGGCTGTAGGACTATCAGGATCAAACGGTATGTAGTTAATGTTAATGTTAACTGCTACTTCTATAGCGCTTAATCACCATCAGGTCTCTTAGCGCTTTGAGAGAGGGGTCCAATACCCGATACCCACTGCAGTCCCCAGGAACATGCGTAGCAGATGATTAGATGGAATCTAACGCCTCCCTCAACAGGAGCGTTTTGAGGCGTTTCCTGAAAGGGAGGAGAGCGCATTCCTTGCGGAGGCCATCGGGTAGTTTGTTCCAGAGTTGCGGGAGCAGGACAGAGAGGGCTCTGCCTCCCTTGGATATTGTATTAAACCGGGGAACTGCCAGCAGGCAGCTCTCGGCGGACCGGAGTTTACGGCCTGGCACATAGTTTTGAAGACGCTCTTTAATGTAGGTTGGGGCCTGGCCGTAGATTGCTTTATGGGCAATACAAAGGCCCTTGAATTTGGCCTTCTGCTTGATGGGGAGCCAGTGAAGCTTGCGCAAGAGAGGGGTAGCATGTGCCCTTCTAGGGAGCCTGAAAATCAGCCTGGCTGCATCATTCATGGTCACCTGTAATTTGTTGGTTAGTTTTTCCGGTAGGCCGATATACAGGGCATTCCCGTAATCTAATCTGGACAGGATAGTGGCCGATACTATCATCTGTAGAGCTGTCGTCGAAAGGAGAGGGGCAAGTCTCTGCATCTGTCTCAGCAGGCCAGTGCATGTACCAATCACGGTCGAAACTTGGTTGGTCATAGGGAGGTCCGCATCTATCTTGATGCCCAAGCTTTTTACGGTCGTGACCGGCGTAGGGGTTGTGCCCAGCTCTTGGGGCCAGAAACGGTCACTCCAAGGGTTTGTTTTCCAGGGGATGACTAGGACCTCAGTTTTGTCTGGGTTGACCTTCAGAGAGTTAGTCGTCATCCAGTTCACGGTGTATCTGAGAATATTTTTAGTCAATGAGGGGGCCTGCTGGGAGTTGTCGATCTGGAGGATGAGCTGCGTGTCGTCCGCATAGTTAAAGACTTGGCAGTCCATGTGCGCCAGGGCAGCTATTAGCAGCTGGAGGTAGATGTTGAATAGGAGTGGGGACAGTGCTGAGCCCTGGGGGACGCCACACGTGAGGGCGCCCCTGTCAGACACCTGCTCCCCAAGCTGGACCCTCTGCGACCTCCCAGAAAGAAAGGATTCAATCCACTGGTAGGCCACCCCGCAGATGCCCAGTTCGGAAATGCGGGCTAGAAGCTGCACATGATTGACTGTGTCAATTTGTGACTTCTCTACTCTCCAACGCACAGCACAGAGAAGCATATTTAATGAAAGCAACAGGTGAAAGTGTGGACACAGTACACCCAGCTGCTTCTGTGACTTGCGCCGAGATTCAAGCCACCAATCAGGATGAGGATTGTTGCAGCAGGATTCTGGTACAGCAACTCACACTATATGCTGACTTCCCAGGTGCTACACTGCCTGGGAAGACCGGTGTGGGTCCTCCTCACAATTGTGTGGTTCCTCCTATCAATTGCCAGGAGATGCCAGCTCATTCAACTATTGATCATGTAATGGAGTACAGAGGGTTCAAAAGATTCCAACATAGAAGTAGGTCCCTATGTGTCAAGGCCAGGTGCGCAACTAGAGCCAAACTTCAAGGGGAAATAACACTTAGACCAGTGGAGGCGGAGCCAGCTTCAGAACTGAATCAAAATGACTTCTGGGCGCTCCGTTCACTCTTCTGGTACAATATATGATATATGGGGGCTAGTCTCAATGATACATGACCAGTAAAGCATTTTTCAGAGCACTGGGCAGTAACGTTGGTCTTAGCATAAGAAGATTTAACAACTCTTACTATGGGTTTAGGGTTCTCCCTCAAGAAATTTTAGAAGGACTAATAACAAATGTTGCTTTGGTTTTGTACATATTAAGCCATTAGACTTGATAAGATGCAGAATTTTAGGTTCTAGTTTCTGGGACAAACAGCAACTAATGGGTCATTCCAATACACACTCTTCCATTTCCATTTGTCTCAATCTAAGCAGTCTTAAAACGGTGCTTACAAAATATTAGGGTGCCCACCACCAAATTAAGCTTTGCAAAAACGGCACTGGTTATGCACAATGTTGTAAGTATTGTTCTGTTCATACTGTATGTACCAGCATATAATACCAACACAATTGTAGTACAGAGTGGCGAATTCCTCATGTCCAGCCTCGATAGCCACAGAATGTTGAAATATGCATACCACATTTGGAAATTTGGAAATATGTTGATTTTACAAACAATCATGAAAGAATGAAACTGGGCATAAAGTGCGATTATAAAAAGTGCAAGCAGAATACAGAATCAATAACAAAGCTTGCAACATACAAGCACTGGTAGCTGTTAAATATTCAATAGTAATACAAATTATGAACCTATTTGGCAGCATTGCTTCAGCTCATCTTCAACTTAAGTCTGTAAACATTTTACAGATTATATAATGTGTGTATGTAGCAAGTGTGGTGTGGCTAAATCAGAAATTGAATTGAAAAAGATTCTAGACAATCAGGAATAATTAGAGTAAGGAAAGAGTGAGTTGCAGACCTATTAGTTTCTATTGTATTGCAGCAGTCAAAGAAGTGGGCACAATAGATAGGCCCCGCAAGTCTAATGCCAACCTCATTTGAATTTCACAGGTAGAGCACTGACTCCTCTGAGCAGGAAACAAGTACTACATGACAATAGATACCTCCGTTTGGCATTTGCAATTTCAAGAGATGCTCTTCTTTATGACCCAACCTATGGGCATCTCTGAACCTGGTAATTTTTTTCTGTATCACTGTTTCCTGTCACTGGCTGACTTCTGCTTCTTTTTCTCACCCTCCCTTTTTCTTGATTTCCCCTCTATGTTCATTCTCTCTTCTGCTCTTATCAGTCTCCCTTCTTTTGTCTCTCTCTATTTATCCTCCTTTATCATCCCTGTCATCAAACTCCTCATTCGCTTTCCTCCTTTTGCTTCCACAATCTGTGTAGCTCTCGTCTATTTGTAATTTTCTCTTTTTCAATCATTTATCTCCATATCTGGAAATTATCTTGAAAGGATTTTTCCTCCTGACTTTGCCTATCTCTTCTCTTCTAATTTTAACTATTCAGAGGCTTTGATGTGCTCAGAAAACCTGCATGATATGCAAAATGCCTTCAACAGATGTAGTGCAGAGTGAACATTACCAAATCGTACCAAGTACAGAAAGATGCACATCAACGACACCTGGTCTTGCCACTCAAGGTTATTGCCCAAGCCTGGAGTGTCAAATCCAGCACTGTCAGGCCCAGCAAATGTCACATGCCAAAGCAACAATTGATGGACGAAACCGGTCCCAGGATGCTTGTTTCCGGTCCAGGGAAGACCTGGCTTGGCAGTTCGGGCTGGACTGTTCCCATGAGGCACAGGTTCAATACTGATTTGCATATGGCTGGGTCTAAACTGGGGTGGCGAAGTGAGCTAAAGAATGATGATGGATTAAACCCAGATCTGTGACTGGGGGTGAGTGTCTGAAAAGTTTCAGCGCTCCGTCCATCATCTCCTTGTGTTTGCTTTGTTCACCCTAAGTTGGCAGGGTATGCCCAGACGTGGGTCCCTTGCTCACTTTGCCACTGGATTCAAGCTAGCCTGGCTGATGAGGGGTGTTACCCCGAAACCGGTCCCAGGATGCTTGTTTCCAGTCCAGAGAAGACCTGGCTTGGCAGTTTGGGCTGGACTGTTCCCATGAGGCACAGGTTCAAAACTGATTTGCATATGGCTGGGTCTGAACTGGGGTGGCGAAGTCAGCTAAAGAATGATGATGGATTAAACCCAGATCTGTGACTGGGGGGTGAGTGTCAGAAAAGTTTCAGCACTTTTCCATCATCTCCTTGTGTTTGCTCAGCAATTGCTACAGGCAGGGTTATTGGTTACAGGTCTAGCCTTAATTGCATTAGCAGTCAATTTGATGTTGCTGTGATATTCTAGTTCATCATAACTGGTGAAAACGACAGTTGGAAGTTTTTGATCATAAAGCTAGTAGTTCAATATCACATGGGAATGATGTCATAAAATGAATTACTTACTCTTCATAGTTCATGGCTATTGCATATGGATTTTAACCAATAAGAGGCCAAAATATTATTATGGTATAATACAACATTAAATAGTATTCAGGCCTTATTGGCAGTGGTGGTGTGTGCTGAAAGAACAAAGTCATTTTGAGTGAGCATCTGAAAAACGTGAGATGTGTTTTGGGAACTGATGTTCATGGTTTGTGGCAGCTCAAGAAGGAGGCCCTTACATAGATGACATCCTGGTTCTCTTGCTTAAAAGAGCACTCATTTGACCTTTTTTTTAGCAATCTATTATTGATCCGGGACAGTTGGGTTTCTGTTCCACATTGGCCAAGTTAGTAAGGAAAGTTCTTCAAGATTTCCTGGACAAATCAGTTTGACATGATACTACTATGTCTAGTATACATGACCTAATCAGCAAACTTGCAGCTGCATTTTTCTTGTTGTGTAAACGTAGTGCAGTTGCACTTCCATCATCTTGGATGTCTGAATGGGAGGGCATTGTAAAGAATCTAAGACCTTTCTCAAGTCCACGTATGCCAGTGGCTAAAACACAAACATCATACTAAGGACCTGAACAGTCTGAAAATGTGAGCACATGCACGCAAACACTTGATCACACATATACACACACACTTCATTGCTCTTCCTTATATTCACAGTTTGCTTCCATCCCCAAGTGACACCCACAGTTGCATTCATTCATTCATCCATTCATTCATTCATCAACCTTTCAATGAGGAGAAATAGGAAAAGAGATTAAGTGGTGAACACAACTTATAAATGGTTCAATCTGCCAGTCTCAAGAGAAACAGTGACGGCTGGCTTTGAAAAGCCGTATTTCTATGATGGGGCATCGAACTCAACAATTTCTTAAAGAAATGATAGCTGTATGAACCGTTTCAGAGGAAAAATGAAGATATACACATGTTGGTAAATAGGATCTTAGTCATGTGTGTCCATTTGGAGAATAATTTTTTTTTTTTTTACTTAGGGTTCGAATTAGATTTTCACGGACTGAGTACTTTCTCACAAATGTGATGGAGTACACTGTCTACCAAGCGCTTGGTACACCTAGCTAGTTTACAGATGGATGTTACCCTAAGCTTTAAGTTGATGGAACCTTCATTGCCCCCGGCAATGGAAATCTTTCTCCAGTGGCCCAACAGAGTTGTAGCAGTCGGAGGAATAGCATTACGCCACACTCCCTATTTAGAATGGGAGGTGTAATGTCCTCTTTTCAGTCCATCATTGTTTGAAAGGAAAGAAAAAAAACAATAATGACTGACTACTCCCTGGGATAACATTCTCAGGGTGTGGGCGTATTTAGTTTTTTTGTTTTTCATAAACAAACTCCCACTTTGGAAGCGGCTGTCAAAATTGACAGCAGTCGTCAATCAAATTTATGGTAATTTGAAGGGAACCATCTTTTCAAGTTACAGAGATAACCGCTGGGCCAGTGGTCATATTTACATTTTTAGGATGGAGTGCTGTTGAATGGCAGAACTAATGTCCTGTGCCATCACGACGGACACTATTCCGTTTGTTAAGTCTCCTCTATATTCCCCGAAATTCCCCCTGAGTTCCCTTCATAACATTCCATACACCTGCGCTCACCTCTCTCTTCTCTACTTCTATTTGACTCTTGAAGTTTTCCCCTTCCCCCAAACTACATTTTTTGCCTTTAGCCTTGTTGTTGGATAAAACTTGCCTTTTCCTTAATGTTCTTATATCTTCTGTAGGCTGTTCTCTGTAGAATTATTGTACTTTGCATGCATGCAAAGCGCCAACACTCCTATTTTGTGGTCCGCTTACATTATTGAAAAACTCAATTAAATTTAATTTAAAAAAGAAGACATGTGGCAAATAAGAATCTTGGTGTACTCTTTTCTAGCGAAATCTTTTGATCGTAACTTGCTGTGTTTTAATTGAATGATGATCTACGTAAGCTCAAATTTTTGAATTAATCAACAATATTTCTCCATTTCAGTGATGCTGACATCGTAGAGAATGGGATAACCAGCTGTGGCCAGGAACACTTGGAAGCATCAAATGAAGCCACTACCGCTCCTCCAGATAGCTCTGAGGCACTAAATAAGAGAAATTCCGTCATCCAGGATAGTTTGGTGGCTTTGGATGAAAGAACTCCACCAGTCCAGGATAGCTCAGGAGCACAGAATGAAAGAAGTCCACCTTCCCAGAAAAGCTCAGGGGGTTTGAATGAAGAACCCTCCACCATCGTTGAAAGCTTAAAGGCAGGAAGTACAAGAACTCCTACTAATCAAGGTAGCTTGAGGACACCAAAGGAAGGTATCATTGTTCACAATGTGCCGTGCCCCTCCCAGGAGTCCAACGCTCCTGAAACACATGAAAATCTTTTGAGACAGTGGTTTAACAGCCTTCCTCAGAGACTAGTTGTACCATTTCCCAAGGTACTTTGCCGACCTTCTCGTCTGCGTTGGGTTAAACCTTGCTGTACTCGGTCATGTAACGACTGCTTGGAAAACAACAATTTCTTCCATTACCAACTGTAACCAACAGTTGCTCGTAGGTCAATGTATTTCTCTGTGAAGCCCCTGAATCATTACGTTTCTGTTTCAAGTTCTGTGCACATACTCTAATCAATAAATAATGACTATTAGTGATAGTCTCATTTTTAGCAATGATTATTTTTCATGGAGACCATTTCAACAGTTCGGCAAAAATCAGAGAGGTGAGATGTAATTAGATAAGAACAATTATAAAGTACATATAGATTATCTGTCCATATGTTCTACTAATTAATAATCCCTGATATAACATGAAAAGACTGGCCTCCAATTTGGGGCTTGGTTCACAAAGATTATGGAAAAAGTCTTTAATTTACTCAAGAAGCAAGGTATGCCTGTTCATGTGAGTTAGTTACAACTATATCCTAATTCACTGTAATTTCCTTTGCTACCTATTTTAAGGATGTATGCACCATTCCCGGACTTCATTGCTATTCACATTGGACTCTGGTTTTTGCCTTTCTGCACCTATACTCATGCTGCAGATGTTTGAAAATTGTGATATTTTACTTTTATCTCTATTGTGTTCATTGTGTCACATAAAAAGTCTTGTTTCCACACGTGCCATGCATTCTCAAAACACATCATGTGATTTTTGGTTTGATTGCTGTTTGCGGTCTACCTACAAGCTACCGACATTTCATTTATAAGGCCCGGTCACAGAGACACACCATAGAGCAGTACTATTCAAAATAAAATTCATTTTTGTCAGATTCCATTGATATCAAACTAATGGTGACCAGCTATTTCCATTACCACACTCCATTGATTATTTCCCAAAATATGGGTTCAAGATACTCCATTATGCCTGGGATGCATGATCACATACTCCTTCAGTCTCTCTAAAAATCCTCATTATCGGGGCTATTCACAAAGATAGCTTACACATGAGTAAGTTACATATATAAGTTTATGCTTACATTTTGGGGTAACTTTACTACTTTTGGCTATTCACTATTTATGAGAGTAAAGTTACCTAAAAATGTAGACATATATTTCCAGCCCGGTCCTAAGGGACCCTATCTAAAACCTTTCCTCCATGCCTCAAATAGAGGGTTCTGCTGCAACAAGTGGAATTAGCTTTGCTTGGAAGGCAAGTTGTAGAGGAGTAAACAAAAAGCAGTTGTGAGGATGACTACATGTAAACCTTCTTAAAGTGACAACAGCATATTGAAGTCTCTTGACACCTTGCTAGACGTTTGTTAATTGATTGATACTGTAATTCACTTCAAGTGCAAATTCGTTCACCCTATTTCACTTCCTTGATACTACCAATTATGTACCCATCTCTCCTGCAGTTGATAGGTCGAAGCTACTTCATCCACGGATGGTGACACAATACCTACATGAAACAGAGCAATTTCATTTGTGAGCAAGACCTTGTCCACTTTTGGACCAAAGGCCTGAAACATTGGTATTCCACACTGCCAGAACTTGGAAATGAATAATTGTATTTATTTCCAAACACTGGTGTGCCATTGTTTTTAATGTTGCTCCATTGATTCTTCTATGCCCAGTTATATCTTCACTTCACTAGGTCACCAATCACTGCTCCCACTGAGACTAATTTGCAGGCCCGCTATTACGTTCACCGAAATTAAAGCTGCACTCATGAATCTACCTTCAAAGTATACACGCTGGATTCTCCTCTTTCTTAATAGTGAATGGTGGTAAGTGATTTGCAATCACCTGAGATGTTAAAATTTGACTCATAGACAAATGAAAGTGCACTACCTGAGACGTGTATGTCTCAGCTTGCTACAGGGTATGATTATTTAGGATCATTTTACAGGTCAATTTTCTTCTGCAAGTTTCTTTGATATTGCCTTTTTGATTTTGAAATGTACTTGCACTGCTAAATCTAGCTAATTTCTTCCCAGATATACCATTTTACTTATTATTCAACAAATGTTTCAGACACATGCACACTTGCCTTTTTGGATCCTCTTTCTTAGTAACCCTATTTCATCAATATTGTGCATAGCTGTACAATTAATAACACCCTGTATTGCCCTTACATAAGTCTCGGACTTACCCTTTTCCCTAGATGCGGTTCAGTTGCATTCTAGTTCCAACAGGAGTCAGAATGAACGCACACTCATGACTATACAATTATTCTCTTTTTTGGTGTGTGTGAATGAGCGATCTCGTTGCACTGAATCATAGCACAATTAATAATGTGACTGTGAAAATATGTGTTGTAGCTACACTGAAGGTTTTTCCACGAATTGCTGTACCATGCAAGAAAACATAAGGATGAAAAAATGATGCTAAAACGACATCAATGCAAAACACACAAGATGATTGACGGAATGTTGCACATTGGCAAACATTCACCCCCAGTCACAGATCTGGGTTTAATCCATCGTTATTTTGCTTCACCACGCCACCCCAGTTCAGACATAGCCATATGCAAATCAGTCTTCACCCTGTGCCTCATGGGAACAGTCCAGACCGAACTGCCAAGCCATGTCTTCCCTGGACCGGAATCAAGCATCTAGGACCGGTTTCGGGCTTTCAGCCCTCATCAGCCAGGATAGCTTGACTCCAGTGGCGTAGTGAGCACGGGACCCACGTCTGGGCATACCCTTCCCACTTGGGGTGAATGCAAAACACACAAGATGATGGACGGAATGTTGCACATTGGCAAACATTCACCCCCAGTCACAGATCTGGGTTTAATCCATCGTTATTTTGCTTCACCACGCCACCCCAGTTCAGACATAGCCATATGCAAATCAGTCTTGACCCTCTGCCTCATGGGAACAGTCCAGACCGAACTGCCAAGCCATGTCTTCCCTGGACCGGAATCAAGCATCCTAGGACCGGTTTCGGGCTTTCAGCCCTCATCAGCCAGGATAGCTTGACTCCAGTGGCGTAGTGAGCACGGGACCCACGTCTGGGCATACCCTTCCTACTTGGGACGAATGCAAAACACACAAGATGATGGACGGAATGTTGCACATTGGCAAACATTCACCCCCAGTCACAGATCTGGGTTTAATCCATCGTTATTTTGCTTAACCACGCCACCCCAGTTCAGACATAGCCATATGCCAAATCAGTCTTGACCCTCTGCCTCATGGGAACAGTCCAGACCGAACTGCCAAGCCATGTCTTCCCTGGACCGGAATCAAGCATCCTAGGACCGGTTTCGGGCTTTCAGCCCTTATCAGTCAGGATAGCTTGACTCCAGTGGCGTAGTGAGCACGGGACCCACGTCTGGGCATACCCTTCCCACTTGGGGCGAATGCAAAACACACAAGATGATGGACGGAATGTTGCACATTGGCAAACATTCACCCCCAGTCACAGATCTGGGTTTAATCCATCGTTATTTTGCTTCACCACGCCACCCCAGTTCAGACATAGCCATATGCAAATCAGTCTTGACCCTGTGCCTCATGGGAACAGTCCAGACCGAACTGCCAAGCCATGTCTTCCCTGGACCGGAATCAAGCATCCTAGGACCAGTTTCGGGCTTTCAGCCCTCATCAGCCAGGATAGCTTGACTCCAGTGGCGTAGTGAGCACGGGACCCACGTCTGGGCATACCCTTCCCACTTGGGGCGAATGCAAAACACACAAGATGATGGATGGAATGTTGCACATTGGCAAACATTCACCCCCAGTCACAGATCTGGGTTTAATCCATCGTTATTTTGCTTCACCACGCCACCCCAGTTCAGACATAGCCATATGCAAATCAGTCTTGACCCTGTGCCTCATGGGAACAGTCCAGACCGAACTGCCAAGCCATGTCTTCCTTGGACCGGAATCAAGCATCCTAGGACCGGTTTCGGGCTTTCAGCCCTCATCAGCCAGGATAGCTTGACTCCAGTGGCGTATTGAGCACGGGACCCACGTCTGGGCATACCCTTCCCACTTGGGGGCGAATGCAAAACACACAAGATGATGGACGGAATGTTGCACATTGGCAAACATTCACCCCCAGTCACAGATCTGGGTTTAATCCATCGTTATTTTGCTTCACCACGCCACCCCAGTTCAGACATAGCCATATGCAAATCAGTCTTGACCCTGTGCCTCATGGGAACAGTCCAGACCGAACTGCCAAGCCATGTCTTCCCTGGACCTGAATCCAGCATCCTAGGACCGGTTTCGGGCTTTCAGCCCTCATCAGCCAGGATAGCTTGACTCCAGTGGCGTAGTGAGCACGGGACCCACGTCTGGGCATACCCTTCAAACTTGGGGCGAATGCAAAACACACAAGATGATGGACGGAATGTTGCACATTGGCAAACATTCACCCCCAGTCACAGATCTGGGTTTAATCCATCGTTATTTTGCTTCACCACGCCACCCCAGTTCAGACATAGCCATATGCAAATCAGTCTTGACCCTGTGCCTCATGGGAACAGTCCAGACCGAACTGCCAAGCCATGTCTTCCCTGGACCGGAATCAAGCATCCTAGGACCGGTTTCGGGCTTTCAGCCCTCATCAGCCAGGATAGCTTGACTCCAGTGGCGTAGTGAGCATGGGACCCACGTCTGGGCATACCCTTCCCACTTGGGGCGAATGCAAAACACACAAGATGATGGACGGAATGTTGCACATTGGCAAACATTCACCCCCAGTCACAGATCTGGGTTTAATCCATCGTTATTTTGCTTCACCACGCCACCCCAGTTCAGACATAGCCATATGCAAATCAGTCTTGACCCTGTGCCTCATGGGAACAGT
The DNA here is from genome assembly GCA_963921515.1 of Calotriton arnoldi. NCBI lineage: Eukaryota > Metazoa > Chordata > Amphibia > Caudata > Salamandridae > Calotriton > Calotriton arnoldi. The sequence goes on from CAWUFW010006988.1 coordinate 1,041,529, forward strand.
CCAGACCGAACTGCCAAGCCATGTCTTCCCTGGACCGGAATCAAGCATCCTAGGACCGGTTTCGGGCTTTCAGCCCTCATCAGCCAGGATAGCTTGACTCCAGTGGCATAGTGAGCACAGGACCCACGTCTGGGCATACCCTTCCCACTTGGGGCGAATGCAAAACACACAAGATGATGGACGGAATGTTGCACATTGGCAAACATTCACCCCCAGTCACAGATCTGGGTTTAATCCATCGTTATTTTGCTTCACCACGCCACCCCAGTTCAGACATAGCCATATGCAAATCAGTCTTGACCCTGTGCCTCAGGGGAACAGTCCAGACCGAACTGCCAAGCCATGTCTTCCCTGGACCGGAATCAAGCATCCTAGGACCGGTTTCGGGCTTTCAGCCCTCATCAGCCAGGATAGCTTGACTCCAGTGGCGTAGTGAGCACGGGACCCACGTCTGGGCATACCCTTCCCAATTGGGGCGAATGCAAAACACACAAGATGATGGACGGAATGTTGCACATTGGCAAACATTCACCCCCAGTCACAGATCTGGGTTTAATCCATCGTTATTTTGCTTCACCACGCCACCCCAGTTCAGACATAGCCATATGCAAATCAGTCTTGACCTTGTGCCTCATGGGAACAGTCCAGACCGAACTGCCAAGCCATGTCTTCCCTGGACCGGAATCAAGCATCCTAAGACCGGTTTCGGGCTTTCAGCCCTCATCAGCCAGGATAGCTTGACTCCAGTGGCGTAGTGAGCACGGGACCCACGTCTGGGCATACCCTTCCCACTTGGGGCGAATGCAAAACACACAAGATGATGGACGGAATGTTGCACATTGGCAAACATTCACCCCCAGTCACAGATCTGGGTTTAATCCATCGTTATTTTGCTTCACCACGCCACCCCAGTTCAGACATAGCCATATGCAAATCAGTCTTGACCCTGTGCCTCATGGGAACAGTCCAGACCGAACTGCCAAGCCATGTCTTCCCTGGACCGGAATCCAGCATCCTAGGACCGGTTTCGGGCTTTCAGCCCTCATCAGCCAGGATAGCTTGACTCCAGTGGCGTAGTGAGCATGGGACCCACGTCTGGGTATACCCTTCCCACTTGGGGCGAATGCAAAACACACAAGATGATGGACGGAATGTTGCACATTGGCAAACATTCACCCCCAGTCACAGATCTGGGTTTAATCCATCGTTATTTTGCTTCACCACGCCACCCCAGTTCAGACATAGCCATATGCAAATCAGTCTTGACCCTGTGCCTCATGGGAACAGTCCAGACCGAACTGCCAAGCCATGTCTTCCCTGGACCGGAATCAAGCATCCTAGAACCGGTTTCGGGCTTTCAGCCCTCATCAGCCAGGATAACTTGACTCCAGTGGCGTAGTGAGCACGGGACCCACGTCTGGGAATACCCTTCCCACTTGGGGCGAAATCAAAACACACAAGATGATGGACGGAATGTTGCACATTGGCAAACATTCACCCCCAGTCACAGATCTGGGTTTAATCCATCGTTATTTTGCTTCACCATGCCACCCCAGTTCAGACATAGCCATATGCAAATCAGTCTTGACCCTGTGCCTCATGGGAACAGTCCAGACCGAACTGCCAAGCCATGTCTTCCCTGGACCGGAATCAAGCATCCTAGGACCGGTTTCGGGCTTTCAGCCCTCATCAGCCAGGTTTGCTTGACTCCAGTGGCGTAGTGAGCACGGGACCCACGTCTGGGCATACCCTTCCCACTTGGGGCGAATGCAAAACACACAAGATGATGGACGGAATGTTGCACATTGGCAAACATTCACCCCCAGTCACAGATCTGGGTTTAATCCATCGTTATTTTGCTTCACCACGCCACCCCAGTTCAGACATAGCCATATGCAAATCAGTCTTGACCCTGTGCCTCATGGGAACAGTCCAGACCGAACTGCCAAGCCATGTCTTCCTTGGACCGGAATCAAGCATCCTAGGACCGGTTTCGGGCTTTCAGCCCTCATCAGCCAGGATAGCTTGACTCCAGTGGCGTAGTGAGCACGGGACCCACGTCTGGGCATACCCTTCCCACTTGGGGCGAATGCAAAACACACAAGATGATGGACGGAATGTTGCACATTGGCAAACATTCACCCCCAGTCACAGATCTGGGTTTAATCCATCGTTATTTTGCTTCACCACGCCACCCCAGTTCAGACATAGCCATATGCAAATCAGTCTTGACCCTGTGCCTCATGGGAACAGTCCAGACCGAACTGCCAAGCAATGTCTTCCCTGGACCGGAATCAAGCATCCTAGGACCGGTTTCGGGCTTTCAGCCCTCATCAGCCAGGATAGCTTGACTCCAGTGGCGTAGTGAGCATGGGACCCACGTCTGGGCATACCCTTCCCACTTGGGGCGAATGCAAAACACACAAGATGATGGACGGAATGTTGCACATTGGCAAACATTCACCCCCAGTCACAGATCTGGGTTTAATCCATCGTTATTTTGCTTCACCACGCCACCCCAGTTCAGACATAGCCATATGCAAATCAGTCTTGACCCTGTGCCTCATGGGAACAGTCCAGACCGAACTGCCAAGCCATGTCTTCCCTGGACCGGAATCAAGCATCCTAGGACCGGTTTCGGGCTTTCAGCCCTCATCAGCCAGGATAGCTTGACTCCAGTGGCATAGTGAGCACAGGACCCACGTCTGGGCATACCCTTCCCACTTGGGGCGAATGCAAAACACACAAGATGATGGACGGAATGTTGCACATTGGCAAACATTCACCCCCAGTCACAGATCTGGGTTTAATCCATCGTTATTTTGCTTCACCACGCCACCCCAGTTCAGACATAGCCATATGCAAATCAGTCTTGACCCTGTGCCTCAGGGGAACAGTCCAGACCGAACTGCCAAGCCATGTCTTCCCTGGACCGGAATCAAGCATCCTAGGACCGGTTTCGGGCTTTCAGCCCTCATCAGCCAGGATAGCTTGACTCCAGTGGCGTAGTGAGCACGGGACCCACGTCTGGGCATACCCTTCCCACTTGGGGCGAATGCAAAACACACAAGATGATGGACGGAATGTTGCACATTGGCAAACATTCACCCCCAGTCACAGATCTGGGTTTAATCCATCGTTATTTTGCTTCACCACGCCACCCCAGTTCAGACATAGCCATATGCAAATCAGTCTTGACCTTGTGCCTCATGGGAACAGTCCAGACCGAACTGCCAAGCCATGTCTTCCCTGGACCGGAATCAAGCATCCTAAGACCGGTTTCGGGCTTTCAGCCCTCATCAGCCAGGATAGCTTGACTCCAGTGGCGTAGTGAGCACGGGACCCACGTCTGGGCATACCCTTCCCACTTGGGGCGAATGCAAAACACACAAGATGATGGACGGAATGTTGCACATTGGCAAACATTCACCCCCAGTCACAGATCTGGGTTTAATCCATCGTTATTTTGCTTCACCACGCCACCCCAGTTCAGACATAGCCATATGCAAATCAGTCTTGACCCTGTGCCTCATGGAAACAGTCCAGACCGAACTGCCAAGCCATGTCTTCCCTGGACCGGAATCCAGCATCCTAGGACCGGTTTCGGGCTTTCAGCCCTCATCAGCCAGGATAGCTTGACTCCAGTGGCGTAGTGAGCATGGGACCCACGTCTGGGTATACCCTTCCCACTTGGGGCGAATGCAAAACACACAAGATGATGGATGGAATGTTGCACATTGGCAAACATTCACCCCCAGTCACAGATCTGGGTTTAATCCATCGTTATTTTGCTTCACCACGCCACCCCAGTTCAGACATAGCCATATGCAAATCAGTCTTGACCCTGTGCCTCATGGGAACAGTCCAGACCGAACTGCCAAGCCATGTCTTCCCTGGACCGGAATCAAGCATCCTAGGACCGGTTTCGGGCTTTCAGCCCTCATCAGCCAGGTTAGCTTGACTCCAGTGGCGTAGTGAGCACGGGACCCACGTCTGGGCATACCCTTCCCACTTGGGACGAATGCAAAACACACAAGATGATGGACGGAATGTTGCACATTGGCAAACATTCACCCCCAGTCACAGATCTGGGTTTAATCCATCGTTATTTTGCTTCACCACGCTACCCCAGTTCAGACATAGCCATATGCAAATCAGTCTTGACCCTCTGCCTCATGGGAACAGTCCAGACCGAACTGCCAAGCCATGTCTTCCCTGGACCGGAATCAAGCATCCTAGGACCGGTTTCGGGCTTTCAGCACTCATCAGCCAGGATAGCTTGACTCCAGTGGCGTAGTGAGCACGGGACCCACGTCTGGGCATACCCTTCCCTCTTGGGGCGAATGCAAAACACACAAGATGATGGACGGAATGTTGCACATTGGCAAACATTCACCCCCAGTCACAGATCTGGGTTTAATCCATCGTTATTTTGCTTCACCACGCCACCCCAGTTCAGACATAGCCATATGCAAATCAGTCTTGACCCTGTGCCTCATGGGAACAGTCCAGACCGAACTGCCAAGCCATGTCTTCCCTGGACCGGAATCAAGCATACTAGGACCAGTTTCGGGCTTTCAGCCCTCATCAGCCAGGATAGCTTGACTCCAGTGGCGTAGTGAGCACGGGACCCACGTCTGGGCATACCCTTCCCACTTGGGGCGAATGCAAAACACACAAGATGATGGACGGAATGTTGCACATTGGCAAACATTCACCCCCAGTCACAGATCTGGGTTTAATCCATCGTTATTTTGCTTCACCACGCCACCCCAGTTCAGACATAGCCATATGCAAATCAGTCTTGACCTTGTGCCTCATGGGAACAGTCCAGACCGAACTGCCAAGCCATGTCTTCCCTGGACCGGAATCAAGCATCCTAGGACCGGTTTCGGGCTTTCAGCCCTCATCAGCCAGGATAGCTTGACTCCAGTGGCGTAGTGAGCACGGGACCCACGTCTGGGCATACCCTTCCCACTTGGGGCGAATGCAAAACACACAAGATGATGGACGGAATGTTGCACATTGGCAAACATTCACCCCCAGTCACAGATCTGGGTTTAATCCATCGTTATTTTGCTTCACCACGCCACCCCAGTTCAGACATAGCCATATGCAAATCAGTCTTGACCATGTGCCTCATGGGAACAGTCCAGACCGAACTGCCAAGCCATGTCTTCCCTGGACCGGAATCCAGCATCCTAGGACCGGTTTCGGGCTTTCAGCCCTCATCAGCCAGGATAGCTTGACTCCAGTGGCGTAGTGAGCACGGGACCCACGTCTGGGCATACCCTTCCCACTTGGGGCGAATGCAAAACACACAAGATGATGGACGGAATGTTGCACATTGGCAAACATTCACCCCCAGTCACAGATCTGGGTTTAATCCATCGTTATTTTGCTTCACCACGCCACCCCAGTTCAGACATAGCCATATGCAAATCAGTCTTGACCCTGTGCCTCATGGGAACAGTCCAGACCGAACTGCCAAGCCATGTCTTCCCTGGACCGGAATCAAGCATCCTAGGACCGGTTTCGGGCTTTCAGCCCTCATCAGCCAGGATAGCTTGACTCCAGTGGCGTAGTGAGCATGGGACCCACGTCTGGGCATACCCTTCCCACTTGGGGCGAATGCAAAACACACAAGATGATGGACGGAATGTTGCACATTGGCAAACATTCACCCCCAGTCACAGATCTGGGTTTAATCCATCGTTATTTTGCTTCACCACGCCACCCCAGTTCAGACATAGCCATATGCAAATCAGTCTTGACCCTGTGCCTCATGGGAACAGTCCAGACCGAACTGCCAAGCCATGTCTTCCCTGGACCGGAATCAAGCATCCTAGAACCGGTTTCGGGCTTTCAGCCCTCATCAGCCAGGATAGCTTGACTCCAGTGGCGTAGTGAGCACGGGACCCACGTCTGGGCATACCCTTCCCACTTGGGGCGAATGCAAAACACACAAGATGATGGACGGAATGTTGCACATTGGCAAACATTCACCCCCAGTCACAGATCTGGGTTTAATCCATCGTTATTTTGCTTCACCACGCCACCCCAGTTCAGACATAGCCATATGCAAATCAGTCTTGACCCTGTGCCTCATGGGAACAGTCCAGACCGAACTGCCAAGCCATGTCTTCCCTGGACCGGAATCAAGCATCCTAGGACTGGTTTCGGTCTTTCAGCCCTCATCAGCCAGGATAGCTTGACTCCAGTGGCGTAGTGAGCACGGGACCCACGTCTGGGCATACCCTTCCCACTTGGGGCGAATGCAAAACACACAAGATGATGGACGGAATGTTGCACATTGGCAAACATTCACCCCCAGTCACAGATCTGGGTTTAATCCATCATTATTTTGCTTCACCACGCCACCCCAGTTCAGACATAGCCATATGCAAATCAGTCTTGTCAGTCAAATCACTCAGTCCAATGGCCACGAATAACATAAGGAATCAGAGTGAGGTGTTTTACTGCAAAAATGCCACAGTAGCTTCATTAGAAATCCTAAAGACTTAAATTAACAATTGCATGAAAATTGTGGTGAGTCCTCCATAGTGTGTGGAATAAATTGTATAAATTGTGTATGACTAGCATTACCATGTGATCAACTGCAGAACACAGGCAAGCAAATTGTGGACATCCTTGTACACCTGACTAACTGCTGACACATATTTTGGAGTAGCTACATTAGCACATAAGTACATATATGAAAATGTATATATAATTTGTTACAGACAATAAAACAATAAATTATTAATGGTTCAGTACTTGCAAATATATTGGTAATGCTGAACAACATTAGGGAAGATAAAGTTGTTATATTGAAGATCACTGTCTGTGCGTCACATTTATATCCCTATGTCCTAATTGCGACTTTCTCCAAGCCCTCCTGATGGTAAAAGGTAGAATCTGTGAGTGCCAGCAAAGAATATCTGGGGCAGTGGTGTGGGGAAACAGTGACAAGCAGTGAAGCTGCGAACCGGGTCAATCTTCACCTCTCCGGTGCAGGATTTGGTAGGTGCTGCAACAAATAAGATAACAGATCGTTACTGTTTGAGCCTTATCATTTAATTAATCCTGAAATAACCTCTGAAGAAAAACTAGGTTAAGCATTGTGTCCATAATTAAACTCATGTTACAATGCCCTAGTTAAGGCTTCAGTTAAAGTAGGGTTTCAAAATTGTGTGTCTTGCGGCACTAACAACAACAACAGTTCCTCGCACGTATATTTTGGATTCTTTACCAAAAAAGGACTAATTTTCATTTGTTTTTCTTTTTTCCTTTAAAGTTGCAGTTGTACCCATGTTCAATGGGTTCCATGTGACCATTCTGGATTGCGTAATTCCTTTGGAAGAGTTTTAATGTACAAAATATAGTTAGTAATAATTTTTTTCATATGTATTACGTGGAATTGACTACAATTTAATCCCAGAAAGTGTACTTGTAAAAATCACACCTTTTCCTTTCGACCCATTTCTCCCGGTACCTCATCCTTCCTTGCATGTGGTCAGTGCACCATGTATTCCTGCTGATCAAAGTTTCATCCGAATCCATCCTGAATCATTAACAGTCAAGTCAATCAATTCCTGCCAATTGACCAGGAGTGACGAGGAGGTAAAGTAAGATGGACGCAACCGTGGGAAGCCGGATAAGTCAGTCACATCTTGGCCCCCCTTGGTCCATTAAAGAGAAAGTGGGGGTGGGGGGCAGGTGAGCACATGGCACACTGATGGGAGGGCCAGAAAGAAGGTAAAGAGCATGTGGGGAAAGAGCCTGATTGAGCTGGACTAGTGAAAAAAGCCACCAGTGCTTCCAAACAATCATGGAAAAGGAAATAACCCCGAGTTTCTCTGAAAATTTACCGAAGTGAATCTTGAAAAAATGTATGTGGCTTTCATTAAAAAAAAGTAGTGGCAAAGAAGTTGCACAGAAAAGTTGTTTGAGAAAAGTTGCAATCTTTAAAAGTGTAGTTAAAGAATAATGGGGTCAAATAAAACGGTATTGTATCAGAAACTTTGAAGTGCTAGAAATATGAATAAATGAACTGTAAAATATTTAAGGAAGGTAACCACAATACAGGAGGGACTAAGAGGTTTGCGAATGGTATTTGGAAAATAGATGTTTGCAGAGAAAGAGATTGTGAAGGGAATCCACTTGGCAGCACAGCAGAAAGGAAGGCAGAGGCAAAGTGGTGGAGGATGTTGGTGGGGAGGGTGATAGAGGAGTTTACAAGGAACCAGGAGGGGAGTTCAGACGTTTACTCATAAAAGATCAAAAAAATGATCAGATCAATTAGTGAGTGCAGAGAAAATAAAAAACATCACATTTATTTAGGTCTATGAGGCTTCAGTTTTCTACCATAATCAAGTTTACATGTTTTTCCGATTAAAAAAACAGTAACCTACACATAAATCAGTAGGATGTGGTTGTGTTTTGAAAGGTTTTCACAGCTTTTTAAAGTAGAAATTAGGAACTTTTAAGATGTGCTTTCTTAGCATTTTTATGTGCAATCCATACTTTACACTACATTTTGTCTACACGATTTTTGGTTCTACATTTATATTGTTTACGTTTTTATAGCTATCTAATTATTTCTACAATGTTCATACATTATAAAACGTTATACAATTTAAAATATTTCTTTTGGTCTTTGTGTAAGAAAAGCACAAACTATATGGAATATCAGCACAACCCGGGATATCTTCAAGAGAAGGGTGAGGTAAAATGGTGGTGAATAGGCACGGCAGTGTCATTATTCAGTTTAAGATAGAGTACTTGAATGTGGTGAAATTGCAGTGGGCAAGGGTTTGGGGTGGGCCACTAAGTGATTTAGAGAAAAGTCAAGAGAGAGAGAGTGGAAGGAGAAATGTTGGAAGACCAATGCTAAGTGGAAAGAGCACAGATACACTGCATACGTAGCAGTTTTTATAGAGTATTCCCCAAAATGTATATATAATGAAGTTTAGAGGCTGCATATGGTGGCAGGACTAATTTTTAGTTCTAACTACAGACAACCGTAGCTGGCTGTTACCAATTCTTTAAAACTGTACAATAAGAAATAGTAGAGAGAGTGGGCTTCAGGTAATCATCCATACGCCACTTCTTTCATGTGTTTTCCCTAGTTTGAAATTGTATGGATAGACTGTCCATCAAGCCCATGGCATTTCAAAGATGGCTAAATTGTCCCATTTATGTTCCCACTAGTTTTTGGTGATTGGATGAAGTAGGTCTTTTTTTAGACTACACATGTAGCATGACATCTAGCTTTTAATTGACAGCCAGTGTTCTATGATATATTTACCTTGTGGACATAATGGCCTTTAAATTCCTGTTTATAGCTTTTTTTTGTGAAGGAAATGTTTGCTGTTTGGATGCCTTAGCCCTGTCATAACATTATGGTGTTATTCACTAATTACCCTCAGTAGTTTTACATTGCAGTCTTGAAAACATGGCCCTGTATTTACAGCTTTTTTGTTCGCACAGAAAGGCGCACACAGGATTTTTTTCACAATGATACAAAACTACTAGCCAGTTGTCAAAATTATCTACTATACAATATTTTCCTGTGCATGCCTATTACATTCACCACTTACAACATAAACTTCATCTTCTGACTTCCTTTCATAACACTCTTCTTTAAGGGTACTGCTTAACTTTGCTAATGTGGTCAGTTCAGAAAAAGAGCCTTACTGTCAGTTTCCAAGACTGTTGTAAACCAAGATGTTATTTCACTATGGGATTTTTACTCTAGGATAGCTGTGGGCAATGCATACATGGGGGGATATGTACAAGGACTGGCGAAAACTATCGCTAACGTTAGTTAGCGGCAGTTTTCCTACCGCCGTGTACCGCTGAAAACTATCGCCATGTTAGCGACGTATTTACAAGCCGTCGCTACATGGCGATAGCTTCAGGGATCGGCGGCGAAAACTGCCGCTAACATTAGCGTGATGGCGATAGGAATTCCGGCATTAGCGGGTGAAAACCAATGAAAGCCCCATTAGCAGCAAAAAAACGCACGTTAGTCAGCCCAACGTGAGTTTTTTTTGCCACTAAAGGAAAAAATAGCCTATCAGTCGACCTCCAATAGAAAATAGGCAAAACAAACAATGAAATGCAGAATGGAGCAGCCAGGGACAAGTGCAGCACACATCAACAACCCCCTCAAGCCACCCAACATCCAGGATGACCAGGATGAGAGCCTGGATGCCTCGCTGGACCTGCGCCAGGAGCCTGGATGCCTCGCTGGACCTGCGCCTGGAGCCTGGAGTGGGATTCGGAGGAGCTGTGGAGTCGATGAGCCGTGGCGGTAGACATTTAGGCGCGGCGATCGCCCGTACCTGGTGGTGAAGTCTGACCGGTCGCCTGAAGACACGTTGCTGACCTGTGTGAGAAGACCGCCTTGCGCCCCTTGGAGCTGTGAATGGTAGAGGGGCACCTGCGCACCAACGTAGGGAGGTCTGCATCGCATACTACGATCCACCACTACACCGGGGTGGACGGAGGGGATTACCAACGGTGGGCGGCGCCTCTCTGCATCACACGCCGGATGATGTTGCACTGGCCGGACGATGTGGAGGGTGAGGCCCCTGAGCTGCGCTGAACTTGTGTGGCGGGAGCGCTGCAACTTCACGCCCAAAGGGGCCCTGCTGCATCAACTGCATCAGGAGGTTCACCAGCGGACTTGGCGGTGACTGCTTTACCCAGGCTTGTGAAATCCCACCTGGCTGAGGCTCCAAGTCACAGATTTGGAGAGAGTGCAGCGAATTGCGCCACTGTGTGAATGTCCAGGTAAGGAGAAGGTGGGACGCATACCGGAGGAGGCCCGGGGGTCGAGTCGCCCAGGCCTAGCACCTGTAGATGACGCACCCCCAGTGGCGGCTCATCCGCTATGGCGAAAGAGCGTCACCCCACTGCTTCCAAGCAGTGCAAGAAGAGGAACAATCATCACATGATGATAACTTCCTGATGTAATCGTGCCATGTTTCCTTTGCGGGCGGGAGGGTGGGTAGGGCTGCTTTACTCACGGAGCAGGGCAGGGGCAGAGTGGCATGCCCACTCAAGTGTGCAATGACTGTTTGTTCGGCCCGCTCAGGCCGCCCAAAGCAGTTATGCGCACTGTCCTGTTCACAATGCAGGCTGCATTACAGCCTGCATGGAGAACATGCCCACCCCTCCAGCCCCTGGATGAACGCCTCGTCCCGGCGCTAATGACCATTCCCAATGCCGCATTGCAGCGTTGTGATTGGCTTAGGGGAGGGAGCCTGGCTGCCTACTTCCTGTTCCTGGAAGCAGACTCAGGAGAGCAGGAGCAACGAAGACACGTGACCCGGCCTCGAGGTAAGATTTCTCTCATTTAAATATTCACAACACCCGCTCACACACACCCCCCGCGTCCATGCCCCATCCAGTGTCCTTTCCAGCGTTTCCCACCTCCCAGCTGTCCAGTCCCCCCCGGAGTACTTCTCAATGGCGGCCGCTGTGCGGCCATGCGCAGCGGCGTGCCACTGGTGTGCCAAAGGTATATATGAAGTTACGACGCATACCATTACATCGCATTCCATTACAATGCATACTAGGCATATTGCAACAGTAGGGAAGGTGTGGGATAGCGGAGATGTAAATATTACTATTCCCACTTCAGTGAGTGCAACCCTAAAACTAACCCTTGCACCCCAAAGCACACCCTGAACCCTAAAAATCATCTTTGAGCCCCCAAAACACACCCTAAAAATCATATTTGACCCAAATGCACACCCCAAATTTCATAATTGACCCCAAAACACGCCCCAATTTTCAGATTTTACCCCATAACACACCTCAAATTTCATCTCCGACACCCGAAACCCATACCCACCCTAAAACTTAAAAATACCCCATTACTGACCTCACAATGCGTTGTAATGGAATGCTGTGTAAAGGCACCTGCGTTGTTGGGAGTTGCGTTGTAAAGGCATTACGATGTAATGCCTGCGTTGTAATGGGCGTCTCCCGTGCCAAAGGCAAGCCACAGGCAAGCCCGTCTGCGTCCGTCTGCCCCTGGACCGCGCTCGGCACCAAGGACCCTTCCTCTCGGACACTCCACCGCTACGACGCCAGCACCCTCCTCGCCATCAACCCTGGACGCCACATCGCCTGCCAGGACCAACCGCTGCTCCGGACCAGACATCGCCATCGCCATCACTGACAACTACTAAATCACCCGCAAGGACCACCCCGACCGTCCAGGAGGAGGGATTGCCATCACCTACAGAAGCACACTCCGACTAACCACGCACTCTAATGACCAAAAGGTGACCATGGAACACCTCAGCTTCTCAGATCCGGACCAGCCCCAACCCCATCCTCTGCGGCACCCTCATCTGTAGGCCCCCCGGGCCATGGACCCCCATTCTCCGATACCATTGTAGAGCTCATTGCACCCCAGGCTCTCCCATCCACAGACGACATCCTACTCGGTGAACTCAAGTTCCACCTGGACAACCCCAGTGTCCAGAACACCACCCCCTTCTGGGGAAGCTCCCCAACATCAGACTCAAGCAGCTAGTCACCGCAGCAAGCCATATAGCAGGACACACGGTCAAGCACGTCTCCTCCGCCAGTGGGAACTTCAGCCACACCACCGGACTCTCCGGGACCGACCATCATTGTATACATCACGTCTTCTACATGCCCCACGGTACACCACCGCCATCATTGCCCCCCCTCACAGCTGGATCAAGGCCACCGAAGAACGTCTCGTCAACTCCCTCAGCACCACCACTCCGCCAACACTGACAGACGATGACACCGCAGCGTGCAACCGCCACCGATGGATCTCCAACTGCGCCGACACCCTGGCACCCCTCAAGAACAGACCAGGCAAAATCTAGCACCACGTTGCGCCGTATTTGCAAAGTGACGCATGTAGGAATATGCGTGATCTTGTGAAGCCCGGTGCCACATCATACCTGCATCAGGTATGATGTATGCAGGGTGTGCGTTCCCATGCAACAAGGCCTCATAGGAGTGGCACAGCGAAATCCATCAGATTTCACTGAGACAATTGTAGGACGGCACTGCGTCAGTACCTTGCGCCTGCCTGATGGCAGGTGTAAGGGTGACGCAGTGCCACAGGAATAGGCTAGTCCCATGCATTGCTGGAGTTGCGTCATGCTTGTGACACAACTGCAGCAATGCATGACTTTAGCGCTGACAGATACGTCAGGATTCCAGACGTATCTGTCATTACTTGCGACATAGAGCGCTGTCCAGTGGATCCACCGCATCCATGGTGTCGCAAGAAGGGCGTAGTGAAAAGTGTTGCAACGCTGTCTTGTCGCAGCGCTGCAACACTTTTCATGAGTGAGGCCCAGGAATGCGCACTATCTTATTGATGGTGCGCATTCCTGCCCTGTAGTTTTGTCGCAGGGCAGCGCAGCAACATTGCTTGCAGCGCGGTCCAGCACCAAAACCTGCTGAAATGAGGCCCCAAGTGTTATCTCCATTTTTAAGACCAGCTATTTTCTGGTCTTAAAAAACTGCCTATAACTGCAGTTAGAGGCAGTTTTTTTGGTCTTCCACACTTCAGGAATTCCCTTGTAAATGTTGCGAAGTGGGGTTAGTGGCCGTTTTTGCACGGGAATGCCTCCCTTGCATGTCATTATCGCTAACAGAAGTGGCGATCTTTAAAATGGACGTTTTCGCCGGAAAATTGCCGCTAACAGAGGTTAGCGACAGCTTGTACATACGGCGATACAAATATCGCCGCAAAACCGTCGGAAAAGTGCCGCTAAAGCGGCGTTAACCCCTTGTACATATGCCCCATAGTTTCTCAACAATTGCCAAACACTTCACTAACAAAATGCTACACCTTTTGGATTTGCCGGTGCTTATTATGCATTAGGGTGGCTTCACACTTCGTTGATACAGTGATTTTCTGTTTTCCCAGTTGATGTGGATATCTTGTTTAGGAAATCGACTAGTATCCCTATGTACTTAAAAGAAGCTTCTGTTGTGTTGTCTGAAATCGTATCTTCGGTGTTGTGGTATTAGCATATTATGGGTTGCCCATCGATTTAATTAAGAGCCAGCCTGATTTCTGGGCACCCCTACTCCAGAATGTTTTTAATAATCTTGCAAATTCTATTATACCCAATACTTGGTCCACCAGCATCATTGTGCCGATTTTTAAAAAGGGGGACCGCACCAGCCCTAGTTGTTACAGGCCGATCTCCCTGATCGACAATACTTTGAACATTTTAGGGAGGGTTCTCTATAACAGGATCAGGGCATGGGCCGAGGAGAATCATATCCTCCATCATTGTCAGTTGGGGTTCAGAAGTAATATTGGCACTGTGGAGCAGTGCCTCAACCTCAACTTGATTATTGGCAAATACAATGTAGCTAAAAAACTCCAATATACCTTGCATTTATGGATCTTAGTTCGGCCTTTGACTTTGTTAACAGGTCACGGCTTTGGACAATTCTTCTGAAATATGGCCTGGACAAGCCCTTAGTATACTTTTTGGCTCATCTACACAAAGACTTACATGCCAGGGTGCGCATTAGTAGGGAAGGTGAGGTTTCCAATGAAATAAAAGTTGGGAGAGGGGTCAGGCAGGGCTGTGTCCTGGCCCCACTCCTATTTATATTATACATTAATGATTTGAATAAATCCTTGGTAACTCTCACCTGCGACGTACCCCGCATTAATGGCAACAAACTTCCTGCCCTACTATACGCAGATGATGCGGTTTTAATGGGCCGTACTTTAAATGCCTTACGTATTTTAACACAGGGTTTTGTTGATTTTATGGCTGGTTTGGACCTATGTACCAATTTTAAAAATCTTTTTAATGGCGTGTGGACTGAAGAAGCATTTTAATCGAACAATTGTTTTAGACTCTGATAGTTTACAAAGCACTCGCACTTTCCCCTACCTAGGGTTGGTGTTTGCTTCAACGGACTGTGGTCCGAACATGTCGCCCATTGTCTGAAAGTTCTCCAGTTCCACTAACTCAATACTCGGCCTCCCCAAACCCAGGAATACTGAGGTTGTCTCTGCCACTGTTAAAATTTTTAAACTGCAATGTATACCAACGCACACCTATGGTGCAGAAGTATGGGGTTTTACTAACTGCGGTAGGATCCAGGATGAAAAGAATAGATTTTGTCGCAAAATCCTGGGTGCCCCTATTTCCTCTTCAACGTACGCCTGCCACCATGAACTTAATCTGCCCTATATCGAAGATTTTATTAAGGCTCGCCCTGCATTATTTTGGCTTAAAATTTGGAACAACCCCGCGGCCCAATTAACTAGGGAGATTATATTAGATTGCTTAAAATGTGATAGGGGCAAGGAAATACCATGGCTGGCTGCCGTAAATAAAGTTTAACAAGTGTGAATTATCGCCATCTATTTTTAAACTGTTTAGATTCTGGAACCACTTGCAAGAAATCCCTGCAATCGGCTCTTTATGCACTTTATAGGAATGCTAGATTTGAAAAAGAGAGTAAGAAATCGTCTGTTGCTAGATATATGCGTATTGAGAATATCTCATACGCCCCATCGAGATACCTCTTAAAACCCATTGGCCGGTGGGAAAGGGGCTTACTCTTTCGGCTGAGGATCGATACAGTGAAATTTCTGCTATGTTTTCCCGCAGGAGTATAATCCTGACCTCGACCATTTGCCATGCCCCTGTAATAGTCAACAAAAACAATCAATGCTGCACTTCCTTTTCTTTTGTAGTTACTATCTAATATTCACCAAAAGGTTTTTAATTCCATACTTTAAGGCCACATCTGTGATGGACTATAAGGCAGCACATGGGAAGATTATTACTCTGGAAGAGGAAGAGCTAACCTTTCGGGTTGGCTCTTTTTTGAAAGCGGCTGTGCGTTCTCGCAATTCTATGTGCTCTTGTTGAACTTTGCTTACTTGTATGTTCTTTTATCCCAATTTTTAAATTCAGTTTTGATGTATTGCGACAATTACGTTTTTATCTGCTTGCACTTTTATGGATATGTATTTTTATCCGAATAAAGTCTTTTGAATTGAATTGAATTGAATTAGCATATTATGTTTCAGAATTGACTACTTATTGTGGTTGAGTAACCTTCCAGCTTGTTGTTTTTTCCGACTGTTAGAATTATCAAAATGATGTTTAAAATCTTGTTCCAATAGTACCCTAGATACACTCAGTAAAACAACATGTGTTCAATGCTAGCATTCTCCTTTTGGCAGTGTCAGAACAAGTCATTATTTCAGAGGCCGGCCACTTGCAGTTTTTCTGGGACACAACAATGTTCAATGAAGATAGAAGTATATTTGGTTTGTTCAAATAACAAATATAAATACTTTTGCACATCAAATTTAATTTATAAATAGCAATTGTTATTTTTAATCTAAAAATGCCTATCCTCCAATGGGCTGAATATAATTAAACTGGATATAACAAAACAAATAAGTGGAAGTGCAATTGTAAGTTTTAGGGGCCCATTCACAAACTGCATTTTGTAGTAAGTCCCTATGCAAAGTGCAGGGAAAAGTACAAATGTTCATTAAACTTGGAAAAAAAAATGAGTAAAAATACTTTCATGTTAAATTTTAATGTGTTATTTTTATATATTTTTTTAATGTGGTTCAAAATAAAAAGAATGCTAAGTCACTATTAAAGTAATTTTGAATTCAATATTTAATTTAAATATGTAAAATTAAATAAAAATTAATTTTTAAAGATTTATTTAAAAAATCAAACCTAAAGTAAAATGTTTGTATATAATTATTGTGTATTAAAAGTTACAGAAAGTTACATATAGAATTGATTGAAATTCATTTTTTTTTTTAAATTACAGTTACATTTTTTTAAATCTAAAAAAGATATTCAAATATGTTTTCATTAAATAATGTTTATTCTTTATGAAAATATATATTTATTAACATTCAATTTAATTTATACATACTTTTAAAAAGTTGATATATATATTTTTCAAATTCAATATTATTTCCTATGGGGTTCTATTTTAAGTCCATGTTTTTCTATGGGAGGGTGTTGCAGTATAAGTGTTTGGCCATGTGTGGTGCTGAACTTACTACTGTTCCTTTTAGCTGTAGCAATTTAACACTCTAAAATTTGGCTCCACATCCTCTCATATGGAAGTCTTTTGGTTAACTTTACACTTGTAAATGGCGAATAGTCTGAAGTTGTAAAGTTACTCAAAAGTTAAAAGTAAACTCACACAGGTAGATTTACTCATGTGTAAGTTTACCTTTGAGAATACGCCCCTAAATGTCTGCAGACGGAAAGTGCATATGATCAACTTATCAAATGTGTGAATGAGAAAGGGAATGAGCCAACCCATTCACTGAAAAAACAAAGTTACAAATCGGCGCAAACTCAATAAGCTAATGTAATTCGCCAGTTATGGATACCAACACATGTCATGATTTGTGCCACCCACTATGTCATTCTCTTGTTTGCTCTTTTATTTGTATCTGTACCTTTTGAAAATTGGTGTTTTGAGTATGCAAATTATGACATGTGTTCTGTACATTTGTAATCATAGCTGGCGGATTTGAGTGTTTTTTTGCATTTGAATCAGAACCAATATTTAGTTTTAAACTGTGTTTTGTTTCAATGAATTTCATTTTTTATGATATTCTTCATTTCCAAACCCTACAGTGCACAGCCTTTGGCCATGCGCAGTGGAAGCTGGGCGGAGGGCCTGTGGCTAGGCCCTCTGCCCAATCCCTGGCGTCAACCAACCACGCTGCACAAGACCTTCGGATGAGGGGTTAGAGCAGAGCCTTCTTTCAACGCACTCCCTCCCTCACAGCTGAGGTTGGGCACCGGGCCCCCCTGACATCAGCTCATCCTCTTTGCACCCAACCCTATCTCTCTGCCTTACATGCTCCTATTTTTTTTTCTTTTTTTAACCTTTTAAGAAACTCGGGAGTTGTATGTGACCTGCTATTTTAAAATGCCTACTTTGTGTGGTTGCAAACTTTTCTTTTTTAATGGCACTTTCCTTATGACTGTCTAGTCATATGCTTTTTGGGCGTTTTTCCTGGTATAGTACCTGCGTTTTCCGTGAGTCTGGGTACTCATTTGCACTCCCCTGGGGTCGGACAACTCCGAGGGTAGCTCCTTCATGGCCATGCACAAATTATTTACACCGTGCAAAACTCGCAAGTTGGCTGACTCGCGAAATTTAAAATTGCTGAAAATCAGAGCCCTTTTCCCGCCAATCGCCACACACATCGCTCTCTTGCAACAACACGCGCAGGACGTTTTAAGGATTTTGGGGGCCCTGGGCCAAATGTATTTTGGGGGCCCCTGTTGGGAACAGCTTTGATGTTATGATCCAGTTTCAGCTCTTTCATGCCCTCTTTGGTCAAATTCTAAATGTATGTACATATGAAATTCAGGGATAGTGATGTGTTTGTAACACAGCAGCAGCTCACTAGTATTACTGCAAACAATCTCCGTGACACCCTCCCATTTCTCACCCTGTATTGATCTAAAAGAAACTTTTTTTATGGATGTTGCAAGAAAGAAATACAAATGTCTGTAATAGACTCTCACACATTAGAAATAAGTAATAAAAAACGCTATTTACAACAATCTGTTAAAAAATGATTTAAGGTCATCAGGGCAAGACTCTGCAGAACAGAGCTGGCTCTATTAGGGGGCCCCCTGAAAGGCTGGGGCCCTGGGCCAGAGCCCACTTTGCCCATGCCTTAAAACGTCTCTGAACACGCGCCACCTGGTCCTACACCAGCTCTCTCGCTGAGCTCTCTTATGCCTGAGCTCTCCTCTCCCTTGTTTCAGGCCTGCTGTCCCTGGCTGTCCTCTCTAGTTGTACCTCTAGCTCCAGGTCTCTTTCTGGCGCTTGTACTGGTCTCCCTGCCACCTGATCAGCTCTCCCTCAGCCTCAGAATGAGGAATAACACCGGTCAATAAACAGGTGCTCCGTTCTCAGGCCCGGAATAGGACCCTGTATCAGCCGGCAGGGACCTTGACCAGGGAAGCGTCCATTAATAAACAGAACCGCAAGGAACACAAAATAACACGCCGAGAACTGACTGCCTGCCTGCCAAGCGCTCACCTCTGATCTCTGCAGCCAGCCACTCATATAGAACAAAACATTACAAGCTGGCACATGCCGACGCCGGAGTTGTTGACCACAATATGAAATGCTTCGTTTCGCAATGATGTTCTCCGGGTCACCGTACACTTTATCAATCAATAAATAACTATATATAGACGTTGTCCAACGTGTAGCTCTGCTTGTTTTTATTGTACACTGTCAATCAATTACCTAACGGTGACTCCGCAGATTTCCACCATAACATTAATATACAACCTGTTACTCGCAGTTCATAGCGTCTCCACACAAACCCTGAATAAGTGCACCAGGTCAGCCCCAGAGAGCAGCCCCCGCCCCACGGGGTATATGAGTCTTCATAATATCTACTGAAACAGCAACAATACCACAAAACACCACGGAAAGCCCACCTCCTAGCCGAACAACATACCCCCGGCCTCGAGGCACATCTGCTTCACACTGCACTCAATTGCAAAACAGTGGCTGCAGCCACGAGTAAAGGGTTCACAAGTCAGGACATGGGCTGAGGGAGCTTCAAGGTGCCAGGTAACAGCCTCTGAGGACAGGGTAGCACGGGGTAGACTCATGAGGACAAGATGTCATAGGGGAGTCCTAGGAGGACCAGTTGTGCAGCCAGCGTGTGATGGACTCTAGTGCACAGAAGGAAATGGGCCCCCTGGCTGTTGTTTGGATTGTAAAGCACAGCAATACTCAGGATTTGGAGGGCCCCTCAAGCCACTGGGCCCCAGTGCTACTGTACATGCTGCACCAATGAAAGCTACACCCTGATGAGGGCAGGTTTTCGAGGGGCCGCTTAATATGGAGAGCATGCCACAGGAAAGTCACCTGAGCACAGAATTTCACAGGTTTCCCACGAGGACAGGGTGCCACTGGGCGGCCCCATGAGGAAGGGGGTGTCAATGGACAGCCCAATGAAGATAAGGTGTGAAAGGAGAGAGACTCGAGGGCAGTGTGTCAAAGGTCAGCTGTATGAGTATATAGATGTCCTACAGGCCAGCAGAGGAGGGTAAGTCTGGAGATACTATCCCCCGAAATTCACTTTCTCCCTCAGTGTATCGGGGGACCTCTGCCTAAGAGGTATTTCTATCCAGATTGTCGGGTGGAATCAGCCCCACTGCATCGATTAAGGTGCAGTATGTGTTGCTCTAGTATGTTCCATGACCTTTAGTTGGGCCCACAGACTTATACAGGGTAGGAGTGATTTGATCTAGGTCCTGATGAAATGCCGATTGACCCTCCTGGCAACATAGGCATGAATCATGTCGACCCCACCTTATTTGTCCCATTTTAGCTATCAGGGTTCATTGTGACCTTAGGATAGCCCCATCGTTTTTACTAGGTCAAGGGAACACTACCCCATAAATTTCTCCTTGGTTCCCTTAGACTCTCTTACTCTTGATTCTCACTTTTGTCACCACCCTAGTTTTTTGATAATCTCTCACTTGCACTGATCTGAACGGCGTTACGGATCAAAAGTTCTCTCATAAAGAGCCCCCAGGCCTGAGGAGGAGCAGCCTATGATGAAACATGACACCCTTTCGGGTGTATGAAGGCAGCAAGATCTGACCACTCGGATCCCCTTGAATCCCTTTGGCCGGGTCCAAGATTCCACTAAACTCAGGGCTTAATTTTCCCCTAAAGAGGATCTACTCCAGTCAATGTGGTTAAGTATTTAGATGATGGGACAGCCAGATGGAGACAGGATGACACATGGTCGCACCATGAGGCAAGAACACCACATAACCAGGCCATGAGAACAAGGGATGTAAAGGCCAGCATCATGAGGGGAGCAGGGCCTTCTTTCATGAGGAGAAGGCAGCACAGGGCAGCTCCAAGTGGACAAGATGGCACACTTTGCACCACGCTTGTAGCAGCTACATGCAGACCATATTTCACAAGAGCATCCGATCATGGCATGGTCTGGGGGGACAGCCCCCTGCGCACAGGGTTTCACACGACAGATTCATGAGGACATATCACGGGGTAGCCTCAAAATGACAGGCCATGAGGTCAAGGTATAAGTCCTGGAGGCCAGGATCTGACAAGACAGCTCCTTGAGGACAGGCAATTACTACAGGGCAGTGCTATGAGGACACCATCTCATAGATTAAACCCAAGAGGGAAGGTGCCACAGGCCACCCTAGTGAAGACAAGAGAAGCCCCTGCAGGTTAGAGTCTGACCGGATAAGCTCACGAGGACATGGTGTTTCAGAGTAGTCCTAAAAGAACAGGATGACAGAGGATAGCATGATGGCAAATCCCACCTGCACATCTGCGGTTGTGGTTAAGACTGCCATATGCTTCAAAAGGGAACACACTGTTCATTGTAGGCCCCTCCTGCCCTTCATTCACTGTATTATTATGCCATTGACTTCCCCATTAATCGCCAGTCACGACTCTCCTCTTTACAGTGAGACCGACTGTCAGCAGCTTAGCTCTAGAGTACATTATGGTTAATCCTTGTGGTAGCTGTGTTACTACTTCAAACTACTTCCAGCGCCACACATTCTTGTAGGCCTTGTAATTTGTGACATTAAATTAGAATTTGGAATACTCCCCTCAGAAACTGGAACCCCGCAATGAAAGCGCCCGGGGCGGGGCAAGACTTTGTTTGAAAACGTAGAGATGACAGAGTTCAGCGAAATGGGCGAGGGTTACTACCATCTATCTCCCAGGAAGTGAGCAAAAAGCCCAAGGTGCCTACTAAGCAGGCTAATGCCAGATTTAGTATATAATAGCTTGAACTTGGGTGGGCAGTTTAAGAAATGTTTTGAAGACCCGTGCACAAAGCTGAGCGTTGAGCTTTCCTGTGACTCTCTCCGGCCCCCAGGAGATGCACTGTGCCCTCTGGTTATGTCTTGAAGGTGCTGGAGCATGGTTCACCCCAACTTGGCACAGACCAGTCAAGCCTCCATTTGGCAAATGCTGAAGAATTTAGGTATTTTTTCCTGTTTTCTGTAACTCAATTTATATCATGTTTGTTTCCCTTCCTATGATTCATGTCAAGACCTGTCGTGTAGTTTCCACTCTACGGTAGGAATTACGCATTTGTGGACAGCATAACTGTGGGATGGTGCCAGATTGATTCCATGCACCCCCCTCAGGATATGTTGTCCTATAGACCAGCTAGCTCACAGTGCCATAATAAGCCCCCTAACCCTAGGCGGGTAGCAAATGGTTCTGGCAACCACTGAACATGACAACTCTGATTCCCACAGGAATCGTGTTAACAGATCTAGAACCTTTTTTCTCAGTCCCTCGTGCTCTCTTTCTCTCAGAGAAACATACAAAAATATACACAGTGGGGCGTTTTCAATATTTATTGAGCCAACGTGATTCTAGTATAAAATATATGTGCTGCAATGGTTAATAGACAGAAGCAAATGAAAGTTATTAGAAGTATTAGGACAGTGAACAAAATGAAAAGTTCCACCATCATGCTAAAACAATGTATATATGTAAGCATATAAAACAATATAGAAATCTGGCGTACTCCTACTATGTTTCCCCTAACCTAAGTGTCTAGGGCATGTGCATGTGTTCTGCCAAGAATCCCCGTACTGGATGTTCCAACCCCCGTTACCTGAAGGGAAAGAATGTAGGACCCCGTTGTAGTCACGAGCCGGACACCCATTGTAGAGATATCAGCAGGCTGCTGGGCCAAACCATCAGCATGTAGAGACCTCACCAATGACAGCAAGGGGCTCCTCTGCCAATACCCGGAAACTGATGTTTATTTGTAACAAAAGGCCTTGGGCCGAGATCTTGGTCAGGCCGCCATTGTTTATGTGTTATAGATAGCTCTGTCGCCATATGTACGAAACAAATAATCACCTTTGCACAATGTACGTATTAACTTTGTACATGATGTGTCAAGGTATCATGATAGTGTTCTTGTGAAGTTGGTTTGTAAGCAAGTATAGTTTCCTAGAAACTAATCTGCACTGTCACCGTTGTAAATGTTTGGCAAAAGTCCTTTTGTGAGAGTGAAGGTAACTTTAGGAAGAAACCCTTGTACATGTAAAAATTGTAGTTTTCCTCTAGGCCTAACTGGGAAACATGACAGACCTTTGCACTGAGGTCGTGGTGAGTTCAGAGTGGCGACCAGCAAAAGGCCAAAGATGAATTTAGGGCTGCGATGACCAGCAGGTCAAGTGTGAACTGCGAGGAGTGATTTGTTTATATGTGAGCATTAGGATATAAAAGATCACAGAATAGATTATTGCTGTGTAATGTTCAGCCATTTAAGCCTTTCAGTGCCCGTGTGTTCATAATGAAGATGTGTTTATGTGGGGCCCGCAGTTCAACACCTCTTCAGCTTCGTCAGTGGCCAAAGTCACAGAGATCAGTAAATCTTACCATACACTGTGGCTGGCAGAGAACGATGGCCTGGGGTTTGCTGCCTCGGGTGGCCAGCATATAAGGAGGACTACAGAACACAATAAGTAATAAAGGAAACTGCACATTTGTGTGTTTACTTGTTTATTGTTGGGCGATGATAACCTCATAAACATGAAACACTTTAGCATTAAAAAAGAATAATGTGTCAATAAAAGAGAAGAATATACAAAAATATAGATTCTCTTCGCAATCAATAAATTCTGTCCAGGGAGGTGGGCAGGTGTTCCATTTGATTTGAGACAATGTCATTTTTGTCATCTTAAAATGGAGACCTAATGGGCATTTTTTGCAGATTTCAGTTCTAGAATAACCAGAGATGGAAATTCATGTAAATGTGGGCTTCTCTTTCAAACCTGATAGACACTAATGAACTTGAAGAATGACTGTGAATTGTAAGGAGAATGCAGTGATATAGCTCTCACCTATAAGCTCTATTGGTTTTGCCAATGTTTTTAGCCATTCTGTACAGCATTGCAGCTGCTGTCCAGCATGGCTAAAAAATAAGAAACGTGACGATGTGGTGCAACATCATTTGGTAGGTGCATGCATGCGTTCAACACACTTGGTCGCTCCTGCAAAAGGACCAGTTTTTTTATTTACTGACTCGAGATGGATCAGTAAATAACAAATGTAGTGCAAAAGAGCTCTTTTAAAATGTTGTGCACAAGCACTTTTTTTTATTATATTGTATGAGCGGGATGGGGTAGTTGTATGGCTGAGGCAACACAGCCAAGCAATATGGCAGGTGTGAGGAAGCGGGGAAAGAGCAACATGGTGGTGGAAGAAGCACACAGGCACCAGAGAAATGTGGAGGGGCGAGACAAGCACACGACCAAGACAGCTGGAAAACACATGCATTCTCATGGGGTGCTTAAACAAAAAGAAAAGAGTAGTTCCCTAAAAGTGAGCAGAGGAAGACAGCCAATCAAAGAGGTGGTAAAGAGGGTATTCTCCATGGGAGGGACAAACACATGATGGACAGGCTGAAACAAGGACACCCAACCAAAAGAAAGCGAGCCAATAAGCATGACAGTAAAGCCAACCAATGGCCAGGATGAAAGCCCCTGTTTGTTCTTGGTAGCCCCACAACATGTCTTTCACAACCAGACAGCTTGCACTGTCTGGTAGACTCGACCTAAAAAGAAGCACTAAGGAGGTCATTACGATGGCGGACGGAAAAAAAACCGACCGCCATGGTAGCGGGAAAACACCGCCCGCCGCTACCGCGGGAAAACCGACGGCTAGATTAGGATCCTCGGCGGTAAAACTCCAACCGCGGCGGAAAGGAGACCCGAGAATCCGCCGTACGTCTGCGGAAAGGGCCCAAACCCGTCCGCGGCGGGCGGTTTCGCAGCCGAAACAGCCCAAACGCCCGCAACCACAGCGGAGACACCGCCATCAAAATTATATTCCCGACATCCCCGCGGTGCAGTGCGCTGTTTCCGACCGCCGCGGTCGACAACATTGAAGAACCAGTGAGACGGCGGAAGCGCCATAGCCGAGCCACCACTGCGGACGCTCCGTTAAAAAAATGGCGGTCGCTAGAAAAACACACAACATGGCCACAAAGTGCAACAACCATACAAGGCATGCACCCAAAAATAGCTAACACAGCCCAAAGTCACACCCCCATGGGAAACTCCAAAACTACAAATCCCAGGTTCACACACACACCACACCTGCAACCAATACCCCATCCTGACACACCCACAGACACCAGTATAAATCCAGCCCCCAACAGACCACAATCCTTTGCAAAACTCCACAACTGAGGGGACATCCACCACAGATGACAGGAGAGGCAAATCTGCACAACACACACACATCACCACCACCACCACCACTTCCACACCTGCACCTCTAACACCTTTGCACAGCACACACCATACACATCACAACCACCACTACCACTCCCAAACCTGCACCCTAAACACCTTGACACATCACACACCATGTCACCACAGAGAATGCCCAAATTCACTGAGAGTGAGTTGAGGGTCATGGTCGATGAGATAATCAGGGTAGAACCACAATTGTTTGGTAACCAGGTCCAACAGACACCACTAGCAACAAGGACGCAAATGTGGAGAAGGATAGTAGAGAAGGTCAATGCAGTAGGGACCGTGCCACGCAATAGAGATGAAATCGTGAAGAGGTAGCACGATCTGAAGGCAGTGGTCAAAAGAAGAGAGCCAAGAACCATGAGATGGCTCACAGGACAGGCAGTGGCCCTCCCGTTCCACGCAAAACATTCACTGAATGGGAGGAGAAGGTGCTTGGCATTCTACATCCAGAGAGTCTCTCAGGAATACCCGGGGAGTGGAGGCTGGTAAGTACAAACAAATGCCTAACATCACACAAATGTACTGTCTTGCACTATTACAAAATAATACCTCCTAGGTACAAATTCATTCATGTGCACAACACTCCCCCAACACATCTCTCACAGATACAACAGACACTCCCCTGAAGCCCCCAAAGGTAGTTAGCAACATCACCTAACAGGTAGGTAGCCATCTTTACCGGGAGGTGGGTGGGTGTTTGGGAGGCCTGCACTACAACTCCCACCAGGCCCCCTTGGCCCACAGCTGAGCAGGATGGAGCACTGCCCCCACCCAGAAGCATGCCTCAGCCATTGTGTGCTACACCCTCACCTAACAGGTAGGTAGCCATCTTTACCGGGAGGTGGGTGGGTGTTTGGGAGGCCTGCACTACAACTCCCACCAGGCCCCCTTGGCCCACAGCTGAGCAGGATGGAGCACTAGTCCCACTCATAGGCATGTGACGTCTGTGCAGCCGCACATGACACCATGCCACTTAGTCCACAGTCACCAACACAAATAATGCAAAACAGTTGTGTTGTAGTCACCATGCACAAGTCTCTGTTCAAAATTGACCCACATTGTGTACACTGTGCCAGGCATCACACACTGCAACACTAACAACGATCATGCTGCCCTGCAGCAGTGTCTGCAGCCGTGTGTATGGCAAAGTGCAAATCACCCATGTCATACCACAGTGTTGCAATGTAAACAGTGGAAGTGCAGTGCACCCAAAAACTACACTGCAGCTGGGACTCACAATGCTAAACTAAGCACATCCCAAATGTCCTGCAACACACCCAGCTACCACAGTGCTGCACTGAATTGCAGAACAGCACCTTGTCTGAATTAAATTGTCAAAGGTGTCTTGTTTGGACCACCAATGTGTGTATGCATTGACAATGTTCACATCTCACACTGTCTGTCTGAACAGTGCTGGTATAGTCTGGCCCCAAAACCACACATTGTCTACACAGGGCTGAGTACATCTCACACACACACCACTGTTGACCACAACATGTCAGTGTATGGATGCCCTGGAACAACTGCTTCACCAGTACTGGGCTCATGTTCTCAGGTCCACAAATACCATGAAACCATGACAGTGTGGAAATGTATGCTGGGTGAGATCTTCACCCTGCTGTATGTCACCACTGTGCTTCGAGACCATACCCCTTGCCCTATTGTGCCTTCAAATGTCGGGGAGTGAACCCCACAGCCAGATAGCTGGGACAACAGTGATGGGGGGCTATACCCCATGACCAAATGTAATCTGAAATCAATGGGTACAAAAAGCCACCCACACATCATGCTCACCACACGCACATTCCATCCAAAGATTTCTACCAAGTCACATAGCCATGTCATTGCTCACCTTCACCTCAAACGGTAGTTAGCCATCTTCACAGTGAGACGGTGTAGTGTGTTTGGCTATCCGTCCCACAAAATGCAACATGCATGCTGTTCCACCACTATGGAGGATGGGGCACTACACCCCCAATAAGAAGCATGTGGCAGGCAATGTATGCTACCCACCCAACTCAAAGGTAGGTAACCGCATCTCACAGGTCGGGGTGTGTGGGGCTGGGAAGCTTGCACAACAACTCACACGGGCCCACCTGACCGCCAGCACACAAGACCCATTACTTCCTGGCACCAACATGCATGTGTCAGTCATTGCAATGTACACTTCAAAAGAACTGGCATGTGGACATATCATGCTGACTTGTCCCACACTGGACCAAGATGGAAGCCCTCATCCTACACACACAGAGAGGTCTCACAAATACAAGGAAAACACAGCAAACACAACATATCAACAGCCACAACATGCAGCCAGATATGCATTAAAAAAAACATGTTGGCATAGGACACCAGGCCTCTCAATGCACAACTGCACACCCAGATAGCATTGGCAACTA
This sequence comes from Calotriton arnoldi, assembly GCA_963921515.1. NCBI lineage: Eukaryota > Metazoa > Chordata > Amphibia > Caudata > Salamandridae > Calotriton > Calotriton arnoldi. The sequence goes on from CAWUFW010006988.1 coordinate 1,069,295, forward strand.
TAGTGTGCACACACCTAAGAAAATGAAACTGTGACAGCAACCAAAGTGTAAATGACTGAAACACATGTCGATGGAAGTCCGAGCACAACCATGCACACCACTACATGCCATCTGACAGTAGCAGTGGTCCAGACCACCTAGGATCTAATTAAAGCAAACTTAAGCATGTCTGGAATTGCAAATACAGATATCTACACCACATTGAAAAGGTATCAATCAATCAATCAATCATGTCACTTATAAAGCGCACTACATACCCGCGAGGGTCTCAAGGCGCTGGGGGAAGAGGGGGGTGGTGCTGCTACTGATCGAAGAGCCAGGTCTTGAGGAGTCTTCTGAAGGCCAGTAGGTCTTGGGTCTGTCGGAGGTTGGTGGGGAGGGTGTTCCAGGTCTTGGCGGCGAGGTGGGAGAAGGATCTGCCGCCAGCAGTCGTTTTCCGGATGCAGGGGACTGTGGCGAGGGCGAGGCTGGTCGAGCGGAGCTGGCGGGTGGGGGTGTAGAAGCTGAGTCGTCTGTTGAGGTAGGCTGGTCCGGAGTTGTGGAGTGCTTTGTGTGCGTGGGTGAGGAGCTTGAAGGTTATCCTCTTGTTGACAGGGAGCCAGTGCAGGTCTCTCAGGTGGGGTGTGATGTGGCTGCGTCGGGGGATGTTGAGGATAAGACGTGCAGAGGCGTTCTGGATGCGTTGCAGCCGTCTCAGGAGCTTAGCCGTCGTTCCTGCGTAGAGGGCGTTTCCGTAGTCCAGCCTGCTGGTGACGAGGGCCTGGGTGACTGTTTTTCTTGTTTCGGTGGGGATCCACTTGAAGATCCTGCGGAGCATTCGGAGGATGTTGAAGCAGGATGAGGAAACGGCGTTGACCTGCTTAGTCATGGAGAGGGTGGGGTCGAGGATGACCCCTAGGTTGCGTACGTGGTCGGTGGGTGGCGGGGCTGTTCCCAGTGATGTTGGCCACCAGGAGTCGTCCCAGGCTGAAGGGTTGGAACCAAGGATGAGGACCTCCGTCTTGTCCGAGTTCAGCTTCAGGCGGCTGGTCCTCATCCATTCGGCGACGGCCTTCATTCCTTCGTGGAGGTGGGCTTTGGCGGTGTGAGGGTCTTTGGTGAGGGAGAGGATCAGCTGGGTGTCGTCGGCGTAGGAGATGATGTTGAGGTTGTGCTGTCGGGCGACGTGGGCGAGGGTGCCATGTAGATGTTGAACAGCGTTGGGCTGAGGGAGGAGCCTTGGGGTACGCTGCAGATGATCTTGGTGGCCTTGGATCGGAAGGGGCGAAACTACAATGCT